>VZTI01003154.1:1036958-1118199 GCA_013397865.1 Struthidea cinerea
TATATATATATATATATATGGCCGTATTATTTTTAGGTCTCTTTCACCCAACATTTTTCCCTTGTTTATTTTTGAAGTAGTGCAAAGTGATACTTCTAACTCAGCAGCGTGTTTTCTGTTTAATTCATGGAAATGTAGATTGAGTATCCGAGTAAGGGCTGAGTTGCACAGATGTTTAAAAATTATTTTTAAGCCCTTTTTTTCTTTTGCAAGATGTTCTTTTCTTTCTATTGTTGTGGCAGTCTTGCAAACAAAGGAAATTATTCAGCAAACTGACTTTGTGACTAATAATGGAACAGAAGTGCTCTCTTTAATATGTAAAAGAGAATTTGCAAAAAGACAATGTCTTCGTCTGACAATGAAAAATGTCACTGCTAATAACAATTTTGAGAAGATAAGAAGGTGTGAATTTTTGCTTTGTCAGAAGTATGTTTTAAGTAGAACTATTCCTCTTTAATGTTCTGGTCAACTATCCTTATCCATTTGCATGTGTCTGAATGTTAAGGTGCAGACTGCATTTAATCCAAATGGAAAAAAGTAACATTTATTCATTAGTTTCATTTTACAGTAGAGACATTATTATATTAAAAGTCAACTGCATCTGATACTCAAGTCATCTTACACTATTTGTGATAGTCTACACTAAGTAACTGCCTCTGAAAAAGAAATAAAATAATTTCCCCCTTTTTCCCTCGTGTCATCCGTGTTCCTCATCAGGAGAAGGGTGATGCCACAGATGGTAGCAAATTTCTTTAAATTAGATAACCTGAAATGAATGTAAAATGCAAGTATATGTTGTTTCTATACTCATTTAGGGGTTTGGATTTGGGCAGTACAAAGTAAAGCGTACTTTCTCTTTTTACAAAGAGGAATAAAAACTCTTCATTAGGAAAGTATAAACAATTAAAGCTATTTTTATAATATGTAAAGAAAATAGTAATTAATACTTTTTTCTCAAGGCTTGACAAAATGTTGTATCCCATGAATACTAAACTTCATAGACTTGGGAGATATTTAGAAGTATTTCTACATGTTAAAAAAAAAGTAATAATGTTAAAATTAACCCCACCAGAATATATACTGAATTTTGCACTCTGTTGGAAGAGTAATCTGTATGTACACATTTTGGATTAGAGAAAATTTAATACAAAGTAAATGCAAAGTTTACTGATGCCCATACAGAAAACAGAATATTATTTTTGTGTGTTCTCCTGTGTTTGGAGTCTTCTGGAAAGCACCAGCTACTGGGGAAAGTGCTCTTCTGGAAAGCAGCACTTAATTCCAGCTATGGCAATATCTTTCCTTTTGTGGCAAGTTTTGTGTAAGAACTTTGCTATATCCAAACCCTGGCCTTTCTTCACTCAAGTTCTCATGTTCATTTAATCATTTTTACCACGCAGTACTTTGCTGTATATCCTGGTTAATTGCTGTTGGATTACATGGATTGTCTCATGCTTTGTTGTTAATTGTCATGTCTGATAGGGAAAAATGAGGTTTTAAAATATTTTTATTACATAGATTATTTTTCTTTCCCTGTAGTGGAGAGCTACTTCGTAATGGGTATGAACTTTTAAACCGCAAGTCTCTAGACCCCTGTGGGTCTTTAATACTTTTACATTGGGAGGATTATTTGAGAATACCATTTAAAAAATTATAATCACTGCTGTTCTCTTACCCACTGTGTGGATAATAGTCATGTAATATGCTATGTAATTGCAACAGATTATTGGGATTTGGAGGTAATCAAGATGATTCCATGATCAGTGTCTATTCCACGTGGCAAATGTGATGCTTCCTTCACTGTTGCTTTTCAGAGATTTCTGTTGTGAGATACTACTTAATCAGAGATGAATTCCGTGTAAGAGAGAAAAGGCATTGAGGGACTGGTAAATCAGCAGGGATGGCAGGCTGACAACTTTTTCAGCACATAAGGATTTAGGAATTAAAAGATTTCTGTCAAAAGTTTAAATCTCCAGCTCAGACTATGGCTTCAGTTGTTCCTAAATTCTTTCTTAGATCAGTGGTATTTTGGAGCCAAGGGTCCTCTTTTTCCTGTAATTAATTTTATCACCAAAAGACAGTTTCAGCATGATGTTTAAAAGAAAGGGAAGAGAATCCTGGAAAAGACAATCTGCAGAGGCAGTACTAGAGCTGCCACAAGTATTTTTGTTCAGTTATGTGTGTGATAAGTTAATTTAAGCCAGTTTTATCATAAATTATGAGTTCGAAGTGGCTGAGATCACTTGGTCTGTCCAGCCTGGAGAAGAGGAGATTGAGGGGAGACCTCTTTGCAGTCTGCATTGTGAGGGGAAGAGGAGGGGCAGGCACTGATCGCTTCTCTGTGGTGACCGGTGACAGGACCCAAGGGAGTGGCCTGAAGTTGTGCCAGGGGAGGTTTAGGTTGGATACCAGGAAAAGGCTCTTCACCCGGAGGCTGGTTGGGCACTGGCACAGGCTCCCCAGGGCAGTGGTCACAGCACCAAACCTGGCAGAACTCAAGAAGTGTTTGGACAATGCTCTTCTTTGGGATGGTGCTGTGTGGGGCCAAGAACTGGACTTTGATCCTTGTGGGTCCCTTCCAACTCAGGATATTCTATGGTTCTGGAATTGTATTCTATGAAGTAAATGAACTCTATTTGATGTAAATATTTAGTTGAGTAATTTAATTGATTGTAATAAAATAAACCGAATTTTAAAATTAAAATACATTCTAAAATATCTTCCTCTGTGTAAGGATTCCTGGAATCTAGATGTTAAAATGTATTTTTCTTATTAGCCCTTGTAATTAGATATTAAGAAAACAAAGGGGAAAAGAAGTTCTGCTTTGTCTCTGTAGCAGTGCATATTATCCCTCAGCCAGGGGGAAGTGACATAAACTGAATGTTAAAAAATTTGCTATTATTTCTGATAAATTTCCACTGGAATAGGAGGGACAGTTGAGTTAGACCAGTGTAGCTTTCACGATACACTAATTCCAGTAAACTTTTCATGCAAACAAACACATTTATTTTTTGTCCAAGATGACATTTTTTAGAAATTAATCCAGAAGTGGCATCATGTATCACTTCAGGTAATTTAAGTTTTGTGTTTTCCTCAGTATTTCTTTGAAAGGTCTATTTAAAGGGCATTGTTATTCCAAATGGAGAGTTAAATAAGCACTTTCATCCTTGTTTTATTCTGTCAGTCTTAAAAAACTTCTGAGAGGCTCATGTTGCTAAAATAGTTAATAATTTTCTTATTTAGGAAATGTGATGCTTTTTTCAGTTTTGCATTGAAATTGAATTGAGTTGTCATTTCAAGTTCATGCTCATTTGAACTTGTGTCACTCAGGGTTATATCCTGGATGTGGATACTTAAAATGTTGAAGTACAGGTAGCTCATGTTGCAGGGGCTTGTAATTTGTGCTGGAGAGTGTGTAAACTTGCTGTACAACAAAGTGCAAGATGCAGGAGCAGCAAACCCAGAGGAAGGAACATCATAAGACTGGCAGAATAAAATGTATTTAGCATAGTGTGCTGCCAGATGTAGCCATGAGTGGGCCAGGGGAAGAAGTGTATGCTGCATAAGGAAAGGCAAAATGCAAGTTTGAATTGGAGGGGGTGGCATCTTTGTGCAGAAGAGTTTCAACTTTAAGGTAACATAAATGTAACTAAAAAATTAAAAACATTGATATGTGGGATGTAATTGTATGTTTTAAGTTGAGCTGGAAGACCTCCTGATATTTGTTTTGGCAAAACATAGCATACGTAAATTTGTAGAAGAGAATTTCATAGTTCCAGTGTTTTATATGGCAGATAGAAGAAAGAATAAAACAGGAATCATGGGATATATGTTTGGAATTTTGTCTTTTGACGTGTTCAATAAAATGTTTAGCGTTCATTGTGTGTCACTGATTTTTAGCAGCAACATCAGCTAGTCAATTTTTGTGGTACAGTTGCTTCTGTTTTTTATGTGGGAAAGCATTCTAATAGTGATGCTGCCATATATAGTTCATGTTTGGGAAGCAGTGCAGGTAGTCAAGAATTTAATGTTTTAAGTCTTCTAAGGCAACAGTGGATCAACTATTACCCCCTGTAGGTGTAGCATTTTGAGGTAAAAAAAGTTGCATTCACTTGTTGCTTCTTCAACTACTCCAGCAAACAGAAAGATGCTAATTATGTACGAATTCACGAATTGCTGTGAAACGCTGTGTATTGAGTTTCCACTGTCAAAGAAAAGCTGGTTAGAAAGAGCACAAAATCTTAGGTAGCCTTCAAGTTCAGTTACTCACTTCTGGAGAAGAGACAATCCCATGTAATTAGTAAAAAAAAAATTTACGTGTAAATTGACGCATATGAAAGTAGAGTCCCTACTCCTGTTGAGTCATCAGTCAGACCAAAGTATTCACTTGTGAGCAGACGGAGGTGTAGAGGGATTCATTTGGCTTTTTCTGTTATGACATGAGTTGTCTGTGAGAAATAAATACATCCTGTTTGGAGATAAATAATTCAAGCATGGAAAAAGGCAGTCAAGGCACAAATCTTGTTTCGTTTGGTAACCTGCTCAGCTTTCTAAAAATATGTTGATTTCTTGTGCAAGTGGCAAAGTTGGAAAGAAGTGACAAGCAGCATTTGGCATTTGGATGAAAATGTTTTGAGCTGGACAGCACAGCTTATTTCCATGGAATGTCAAGATATAATGGTGTAAAAAATGAGTAAATCATTCTTCTTCAGGGCTAAATACAAAACAGTCCTGTATATTTAAAAAAATTTAAAGGGCTAAAATATCTTCGATCAAGTTGTTAAACCCAAAACCCCAAGGTATATATAAAAACAAGCTTACATATTTAATTTCAAATGTTTTTTGTGGTAGGACCCTAAAGATAATTGGCATTTTTCGGATCATACCACCTCGTTACTTAATTTGTGTACAGAGAGATAGTATTGCATTTGTAAATGAATAATTGAAACATCATTAAGATAATGGTGTGGCTTTGTACATTGCTAGCTAAGTGAGTAGTAGGATGTAGAGTGTGAAAGCTCAAAAAATAATTGACTGGATATTAAATACAGCTTGGGGCTAGATACATATTCAAATATTAAATGCCTTGAAATTTAAAATAAAAAATGTTTCCTATTTTTAAAATGTCTGTGGATTGTTGTTGTTTTGGTGATATTTATTTGAAGATGCCATTATTTTCTGGAGAATTTGAAACGTGTTTTGGAAATGAAAAATTATTTCATAACAGGGAAGTTATTATGTGAGAAAGAGGTGCTAATTTGATATTTAAGATGAAGAGATGGTAAGTTTTTGTGTTCTAGTACTTTTGATTCTAGTGTTGATAACAACAAAATGGAATTAAAGTGATGTTAATGTAATACTTCTGTAATGACTTTGACTTTCTATGCTACTTCCATAGCCAGCAATTCAATTAGTCTTGGAAACTTTGTAGAAAGACATTTGGTTTTTTAGTATTTCTAAAACAGCCTTATATTATAATGAATTTCAAACGTAAATTCAGAATTTCATTTTTGTTTTTCTTAAGAACAGAGAATAATTATGAAGCTTATACAAGTAGAACGTTTGAACTTAAAGTATGGCTGAGAAAATACTGCTTTTTTTCTGGTTTCCGATAGTAGAAGAAACCACTGAGAACCTCTGAGAGTTTTTAAAATGCTTTCCATGGTACAATTAATGCCCAGACAAATCAGAATTTGACAGTATGCTTTGAATCAAAATAATTCTGGTGGTGAATGTGGCATAGATGCATTTTTTTATGCAAAAAAGAACTTTTTATTTTTTTTCTGTCTATGAAGTATACCTGCTTAACACTTCTGCTGTGAGAAACTAACTGAAGGATTAATGTGATGTATAAAACCTGTGTTCATGGATGGGAATCTGTACACATTTCATGTGGAAAACTGAAGTACTTTTTTTTTCCCTGGCTTTATAATGGTAATACATTACAGTATTTCAGCTTGATAATTTACCTAATCTGTGAACAAGTATTCTAAGACTCTTTACATGAGTGCAAATTGATACAGAAATATAATTTTCAAGTCCTGTGTTCACACTGAATTACATAAATAATTAATTAGTCCTGCTGCAGCTAAAGTTTCATTCTTTTTGTAAGGTATCAGCCAATGTTTCTTTTTTCACTCCAGAAAAATGTCATCAGATACTGTGTTTCCATAGAGAACTATAAGGCTTTCAGACAGTGCCTTTTTTTTAACTACTTACTATCCGGGAAGTACTGGAGAAAAAAACCCCAAAGTATTCAGTTTTCAAGTTCCTTTTAGGTTGTGGTTAACTTCCTTAAGCACATATTTTGATGGATCAAAGCAGTTTGCTGAACAATATAAGCATAAGTAAAAATTTAAAAATTACAATTTAAACCTGCATCAAATGTGACATATAGGAGAGTGTTTTTCCCTGAAGATGTTGTACAGTTAATCTATCCTATTAAAAGGAGACCGTCACTGCCCTTTATTGAGAATCATTCCATGACTGGAATTCAGTTATATCTCCTGCTTGAAGGAGTCTGGACACTGAATTCAGGCAAGGTTGCTTAGGGCAGCCTGCTCCAATAATAAAGTAATCATTCTCCTATTTCATTCAATGGTCCCATGACCATTTATCTGCCTTCTGGTCTGTCTTCTTTTTTGCCTTCTCGTCACTTTCTGACTTGTTCTGTGGACCCCATATTGGTGTTGCACCTTCTTCATATCTCACACTGGTTTCCCTGCCTGAACATCATTAACCTGTGCCACCTTCTATGGCACTCTCACTTCTGCTGGTCCCTGTGTTCTGATTAATCGCAGTTCCCTCTTGCTGCCTTTTCTGCCACTGCCTCTGTGTTTGATAGGTGTTATGGCTGGAAGTTACTGAAGAATGAAGATTTTCTGCTCTGGGCCCAGTCTCTAGTCTCATTTGGGTCAGGATAAATAATTCAGAGAAAATTTGGTGTTGTTCCAATAGCCCCAGACATTCTCAGTTATCCATATGCAGTGTTGGAAGGGGTGGGAGCATGACTCCTGCCAGCAGAACTTTGGGAGATTTCATCTGTTAAGCTTTGAGGTCAAAAATTAATATATATGAACTGAGGCTTTTGTCAAATCTCAGAGTATTCCCATGTGTGGGAAGATTCCATGAAAATGGTAAATAGACACCTGACAAACAATAAATGAATGCCTGACACATGCCAAAATTCATGATAATTAAAATATTAATTAAAAAAATTTAGCTGCCTTTCCTCTCTGTTCCAGAATAGAAATCCACTTTTCTCACCTGTTACCCCTCTTGATGCAGCAGGATGTCTCATTTGAAGTTGCTGGCAAGTTGAAGTTGTTGGCAAGTTCCTTTTCATGGGAAAATTTTCAAGGGGTGCTGTAGGCAAAATGTTACATGATCTCTTCTGCTTAGAGGTAAGAGGTGAAGCAAAAACAATTGTCAGTTTTAGGTAGGTCTGGATGTCCAGCTCAAAACAGAAGTGCAAATCTATCCAATTTGTTTTTCATGGTGGAAGGCGTGTTTCTTTGGATCTTTCTGTCTTTATCAGATTTAAAAGACACCTGTGTAATAATTTAAGAACAGCACCACAGACACAAATGTTCCCTGTCATCCTGCAAAACGAGCTGAGGAGGTTGTGGAACTGCATGTGTTTCTCAGTCAGTACTTTTACATAGATGTATGAGCCCAGATTTACAAAGGGCGTATGTCGAATCAGAGAATGATTTCATTTGGAAGGCTCCTGGGAAAGTAATTTGCAGTTCAGTCCCCTGCTCAAAGCAGGGATAACGTTGAAGTTGGATTCTATAACTGATCTAGGCAATCTGTTCCAGTGATAAACTCCTCTCATTCGGGATTTTTCCCGCCTCATCTCCAATTAGAATTTTTCTTGTAGTTATTTCGGACTTCTGCATCTTGTCCTTTTGTATTGCATCTCTGAGAATGCAGAGTCTGTTGCGAACTTTTCTTTAATCCCACTCTTTTTTACATAGTGAAAGATGTTACCATGCAGCATTATAGTCCTAAAGTGAAGTGCCAAGATCTTGGCAATCAGAATTTGTAAATCTGATAAAACTTCTTAAGTCTTTATTAAATAGAAAAAAAAATCAACCCCCAAGAATGGGATTTATGGTGTTGAGTATAGAGTCTTGCAAAGTCAGCAGGAAGAAAGGGATATGTGAAATCCCAGCTTTCATCCAGATGAATGCAGTCATGTTCAGCTCGGAAAGATGTATTGTCTGTGTGCTGCGGCCACAAAATCCACTCTTGGGTGCTACTCTCCCTGTTTAGAATGCAAGTTTGAGACATAACTGAACCTATAATGTTTCTTAATTATCAGTACACTAGTAATAAACTGGTTAACAGATTAATTAATCTGTTACATATCACTAGGAATCACTTACAGTTCTGTAATGCTTTACACGGTTGTTAATTGCATGTAGTTATTGAATTCTATCACATTTTTGCCTATAAACTGCACCCAAATATTATTCAATTGCAGTTTTATAACCCTTCACTTTAACCTCCCACCCTACTTCAGAACAAATTTGCAATTCTGTCGCCATTTTAACTTCTGACTTCAAGTTTTTTGGATGTAAACTGCATGGAGAGTCCACTGGGTTTCCTAAGGGGCTTCCCTCTGACATCCTGGCAGCCTTTATTAATTAAGCAGTTCAGCTTCATTGTAGTCTGCGGTCATCTGCACTCCTTTCAAAAGATCTGCTTTCTCTTGGTCTTTAACTGCCTTTATAAGTTGTTACTTATTTCTCACATTTCTCGACTCTTGTTTATGCTGTTCCTCTATATCCCTTTCTCTACCCAGTCTCCTTTCAAATAAACAAGCTGCCCTTTAAATACTCTTTCCCCATTGCTTCAATTTGCTACATCCATTTACAGATTTTGTATATTTCTAAAACCTGCTTCTTGATAATCTTGGTCATAAATGGTATAATTGATGTTAGGTACTGAGGGACTTCAAAGATTCTACACCTGCCAGAGATCTCCAACACTGCCTTTCAGTTATCTGCTTCATAGTAATTACATATTTTTATTTTACATACTCTCTAAGACTTATCAGTCTACTTTGGCCTTTTTTCCCCACTGCCTGGTTTTAGGTGTGCTTTATCTCTATTCCACTTTGCTCTTTCTTGATTCATATGCAAGTGAACTTACATGGTTTTTCTCACTCTGTTTTTTGCTCTTCAAGTATCCTCTTGTCAGGGAGCAGCATGGGCCAGCTGGTTCCTGAGGGAAGGTGCTGAACATGACAAGGTGGACCGGGCAAGGGCTCAGTCCCTCCTTGGCAGCACTGTCTCAGAGCTGGCACTGAGCAGAGGCAGCCAAACCTCCAGAAGATGGGGTGCTCTTAGCTCCTTTCCAGTGCTCTGTCTCTCAGGTGTTCCATCAGAAATCATTGGTCTTGGCAACTTCTGGTAATCTCCCCATTTTTCTGCACAGAGAGTCCTCCATCAGAACCGCTTGTTCGCAGTGTTAGTCCCTCTCAGATTAGGACCAGGTGTTTTTCTGTTCTTTGGAAAGATGATTAAGCTTTAACTCAAATTTAAATGGAGGGGTTTTAGTTATTTAATTGGTGGGGGGTTAATTATATTTTGCATATATATTTGCATCTTTTGAGGTATTTATTAATGATCAATTCTGATAATATTAAAACTTTGCAAACTTTGACAAGGTTTTTAAAAATGTGTTTCTTTCTGTTTCTTTTAGTATCTCCTGAAGCAATTGGATTCCTGTCTGCGGTCGGGGTGTTCATTATTCTCATGTTACTACTTTTCCTATATATTAATAAGAAGATGTGTTTTGAAAATGTTAGTGGTTTCCCAGATCTCGATTCAGGATACACTACAAGAAAGAATTCACAAGATAAACTTTGTAAGTATCTGACATACAGTGTACTAAACTTAATTATGAGAATGCACATTTTTACAAGGATGTAGCAACACAACATTGGCTTTTCCTGTGACTGCAGTACTCAGAAAGGCACAAATCTTTGTATCCGCAAGCCACAGAAATTCAACAGCTATACAACCAAAGAGTTTGCATGGGGAGATCCTTCTCTTGCCCTCTGAGAATACTCTTGAACTTATTTTAAACATTCCATAATTTTGTATAATTAAATCTTTTCGAGTAAATTTGTGGATGGGATTGTTGGATTTCTACTCAGCCTGTTAAAATCCTTCACCATACTTTTGGAGAAGATCTTGCTTTTATTCACCTGGAAAATATTTTTTACGAATAATTTTAGTGACATCTTGTATCTCGACTAACACATAATTGAATATTTTTTAATACAACGAGGTCTTTAAGGATCACGTGTAATGAAAGAAGTTAGACCTTGAAAAAGGTATTGAGGGTTGGTAAAACAAGCTCTTCCTGCTTTTGTGTTGTGAAAATTAAACAGGCTTTGTTAGCTGACTTGAGAGAAAGAGACAGGCACCAGAGAACAGAATGTGAAATCAAAGAGGCCTTCTTCCCCTCTACCTCTTTAAAAGATGGAGCTAAATTTTTATTTTCAATTTTCTAGGAAGGAAAAAAACCTTTTCCCCCCAGAAATTGTCTGTCATTAGCTTTCTTTTTGTTGCTACAAAACAAGTCTTGATGTTCTAAAGTGTCTTACCTTATGTTAAAGACAACAAATATTTTGGGGTGAAGAAGTCTCCACGATGTGTATTGTGTTATGTTAAAAGCTTGTTTTGGTGTGACATGGATGAAAGGATATAATTTAAATGTCTCACAACTTCTTCTTTGCAGGTTATAATTAAAAAAAAAAAAAAATCCACCTCACACAGTTGTCTTGTTTTTGAAAATAATGAATTTTATTATGGCTAGTTGATGCTACATTTGATGAAAGACTATGGTTTTGCTGGTTGATTGTGGCTTCATTTCAAGATATTTATTTAGCTGTTTCCTTATTATTTTCAATGCATATTGAATGAAAAGAGGAAAGCTGCAACTTCCCCTGGTAAATGTATTGATTTTTGAGATAGCAAAGGCAAATAGCTCTGAAATTGAAGCTGGAGAAACAGAGATGATCAGTTTGTGAAACAGAGGACCTCTCACTATTAAAAGCTGTTGCTGAATAGGCTGGACAAATGGCATTTTTTAGAAACCTTCACCAAAATCTGAACCTTCCCTCTGTGTCTTCCCTGGTGGACACACTCAGCAGTGCTGTGGATGACCTGGCCAGTGTTGTTGGCGAGGTCGGCTACTCTGTTGCTGACTCAGTGACAGAGCAAGTAACAAGCATGATCAGTGGCCTGCGGGCAGAAGATGAGAGCTCCAAAACACAGAGTGGTAAACCTGTGGAAGGCAGAGAGGAACACACACCGTCATTAACTCATTCTCAGGAAATTAACATGAAAACCAAGAGAAGTGCTGCAGAACATAAAGAGACTCATAATTCCAATTCATTAGATTTTGTAAAAAAAGATACAAGTCAAGGTGGAGTATCTGACCATGACTCGAACAAAAACCTGTGCCAGTTAAGAGACACAGATAATAATAATCCTGTCAGTGATACAGAAGTACCTCAGGATTTGAAGACTGTAGGAGGACCTTTTAAAAGGGAAGCAGTAGGGGGAAATGAGTGTTCTATAAATGGTAGGGATAGTAACCTGAAAAGTAATAAATTTACAGTGGAGCAATCTCTTGAGGAGCAAGATAATTGTCTATATGCAGTATCAGATAGTTCTAAGAATCACGTGCATAAAAAAATCAAACCACAGTCACCTGGAGTTGATTTTAAAGATTCTGGTAAAGTGCACAGTATGAATGTTCCCCAAGATTTAGAAACAAAACTTGTTGAAGTACAGAAGGAGAAATTATCAGGCTCCAGCTTGAAGAAGATGCACAATGACCGTCCTAATTGCCTTAATGAAATCAAAGAAAAGAAATCTGAAGCCTTCTTTGACAGAAAAGGAAAACCCATCTCAAAGGATGAAGGCGATGTGTCAACTGCAATTGCGAATGAGGGTAAAAGGAAAAACTCAAAGAAATTAGAAAGAGAGCTATATAATAAGAAGACAGCAGGAAAAGGTGAGGAGTCTGTCAGCAAACTGCATTCTTCAGCCTTTCCTGAAACTTACGATATTTCCTACTTTTTTCACCTAATTCACACATTTAGTAATAGTGTTTCCTGTGAGTGAAAGTAGGTTTGTTTGTTTCAGTGCTTCATTTTCTAATTATGTTGATATTCCTTGGAAGTTAGTTACTTGCCAAAATATTACTTAAAGGAACTGATTAATAAATGCCTTTTCTATGTTCTAACTTTACTCTTTCTCTATATGGGTTTTCTTGCCTTCTCTGCTTTGTGGTGTTTCTCTGCCTTTCAGTTTCTGCTGAAAACGATGAATTAATTAATACTGGAAATTAATACTTGTTCTGTGAAAGTGATTTTTATTTTGTTTCTTTTAAAAGCATTGCATAAGATGTGCTATGACGATCAAAGAAATAACTTCTTTTGCATTTACATTACAGTAGATCTTCAGAATATTTCTCAGATATGTAAGATAATGATTTCAAGACACAATGAGAAATGAGACTCTCAATGAGAAATGGCAATTAAGTGATTTTAAGTATAGAAAGAAGTGAAGGAGGCTTGTCTTAAAGTTGTAGCCTTAAAAGAAAACCTGTGTGTTGTTGTTATAGATATTTTGTGTGCCGTCTTCGACATCTAATCTTAGTGTGATAAGGGAATTACAATAAGAGTTTGTGAGTGAGAAGTAAAACCTTGCAATTTTACATACTTTTGCAGGCTGCATAGTATATTTTTAGAAAGCAACACGTGCTTTTCCAGAGGTGCTGATTCTGTAAAGAAATGAATGATTTCCTAATAGAAACACATTTTTTTCTTCAGTTATGTATGTTTTCCTTATCTGAAAATTTTGGTTATCTGCTTTGTTGAGTTTTGGTTTCGTTTTGTTTGGTTGGTGTTTTTTTTTTTTTTATTTGAATTAGGAGTGTTTTCCATGTTTGTATGATAAACTATGATCTTATCTATTTATTTCCATAATACTCTGTTTGTAAGGTATATTCTCTCAAAAATGGCATTTAGGTCCCATAATAAGCAAATTAAAAGCTTTCAATAGGTTAATAATTGTTCATGAGCCTTGTCAGCCGAATAAAGGAAAGGTTTTACTAAGAGCATAAATTCTCTTAGGCAAGTTTCCAAATAACGTATAAAAATCAAATGAGAAGTAGCAAGCAAAAGGCATAAAACCCTGTGTTTTTGGTTTTTGTTTTGGTTTTTTTTTTTTTTTTTTAATGTACAGGAAGCTATTTTTTCCCAAGAAGCTGAAACCAAGCATTGTAATTTAAAAAAAATATTGGCATGGATAGCTCATGTTTTAACTTCAAGGAGGTTTTTAAGTCCTCTGAAGAGGTCTTGCTTCATGACTTATAATAATGGTATACGTTCTCTTTCTTTTATGATGGCAACTGGAGAAAAAATAAAAACTGCTATCCCTGAGAACTTCTGGGTGCTTACAAAAGTCAGTGTATTATTAGAGACATTACTTTCAACTCTTCTTTTAAACATGTTGCTAAGTGTTTTATAATACTTCATTCTTTATGCAGGCTGATTAATGAACCTGATTTCATATTTGTGAATACATTTCTTGTAATGTTAAAGGATGCACCTAATACTGATGTCTAGCACTGTATTTTAGGCCTGGTATGCTCTGCTTTAATTACAGTTGTGGGAATCTGTAGAAGTTTCCTATGTGGCAGGTTTCAGCCTCTGGAGGGCCATATGAGATACAGAATTTTAGTCTGTGTTACAGCAAAGGAGACTCCTTTTCTGGGCAGCCTCTTGCAGTGAATGTGTTAGCCAGAGTATATCCTGCTTGGTGTGAAATTTTCAGTAAGTGATGAGTGAAATTGAACTCGCTTTATAGCCATCCATAAATGGGAAGAACCATATCTGCTAGACTTGAATTAATAGCCTAGAGTTGAAAGATGTAAATGCTCCTTAGCAGTCTTTTAAGGCACCATTTTCCCTATAAATAATAAATTAAGTTGATGTACACATTGTGTGTAGAGCTGGTAGCCCCATATCCAGTTAAGGTTTTCTGACATTTTCCATTTCAAGGCCTTATTATGAGCTTCCTAAATTATGTGCCAAATTTGAAAGAATTGTGAGAAAATTAGGCATTCTTTCTGTCTGAGATCCTATTGTTTGGTTTTTTTCCTAAGTTGTAGTTTAAAATCTTTAGCTGTTTCCAAAAATAGATCATGGGAAAAACATGCTGGCTATTTGTGCAAAAAAAAAAGTAGATTTCACATCAGCTCACATCAGCTTTACAAAGATGCTGGGGCACCTTTGTGTATTGGAATATGTGCTTGAAATGTGGGAGAGCACTTATCCCATGTCAGAGAAGCCCATGTTGTTCTATGAAAAAACACCTCAGTTTGACAAAGTTGAAAATTTTTGGAAAGTTTGCTTTTTGAAAAGACATGGTA
Organism: Struthidea cinerea; assembly: GCA_013397865.1. Lineage (NCBI taxonomy): Eukaryota > Metazoa > Chordata > Aves > Passeriformes > Corcoracidae > Struthidea > Struthidea cinerea. The sequence continues at coordinate 1,051,422 of VZTI01003154.1, forward strand.
AACACTTCTTATACTTTGCTTGTTAAATTCACTGACCATCCCATTTGCACTCATATGCTTCATTGTAGGGATTGAAGAACAGAGCAGGACTCACCCTGCCTTTGATACTTATTTTTACTGAAGGATCCTGGGAGTCTGAAGAGAAGAATAAACATATTCTATGTGAGGACAGAAGTTTCCTGAACAAATAGGACATGATGCACGTGGTAGATTGGGATTTGAACTAGGATGGGTAACAGCTGTGGAGAGAACCAATAACTTCATGTGGAGGTGGAGAGACTAAGGGTGAAAGACCGAGGTTACATGAGTAGTTGGTTAAGTGCAAGTGAAGAGAATTTGGGATTGAACAGACAAAGAGAATAGAGGAAATCATCATAAGAGACCAAAAGTGGGTGCTTGGAGCAAGAACTTGGAGTATGGGGCTGGGAGGCAGGAACTTGGGATAGGATTCTATTTTTATAATTGTAACTTTCCAAAAGATTTCTTACCTAAGCTTGCAGCAGAGGTTTCTCTGTATGAGTACCAGGGAGAAGACGACCTCTGTGGGAAGTGGTTCCTAAAAGTAGGAAGGATGGACCTCTGTAGTACTAAGAGGCAAACACTTGACTATAAAATAGCCTAGATGGCTGGCATACATTGAGTTAATTTAATTTTAACTGGCTGAATTTTGAGTAAGCTGAATCTGTCCTCTAGCAGGAATACCCAGCCAGAGGAGTGAGACTGACTGGGCATGAAGGCAGACACTAACGGGAGTGGAAATGCAGATCTAGAGCTGAGGGCAGAAAAGCAGGGAGGGGAGAAGCAGTTGAGCGTGGCTGGATAGCATGTTAGCAACATTCCCTCAGATTCAGCTGCTGAAAAACAGCATTCTGGGCCTCTCAAAGCTCTGCTGGTAATGGAAATCAGGTGGCAAATCATACACCCTAGGCTTGCTCTTACAGTAGAGGTAATGCTGACTTCTTTTGAGTTTCCATGAACTCTTAATGCCTGTTAGAGTCTGAGATCTACAGAACCTCTGCAAGGCATGTTAACTTTGGGCAGAATCCATATGAGCTTTGGAAAAGAGGAGGAGGAAGTTTTCCCTTTACAGAAATAAAAATGCAGCTAGTCTTTGATTTGTGGGAGGAAGTCATGCTTGAGATGTAGTTGGAAAATGTTGGCCACAGGAGTGGGCTCTACAGAACTGCTATAAAAGAATTAACTAGATAGATTTTTTTCCTGTGTAGTTTTTGCTGTTGCCAGATGTCTGCAGTAAAAATCTGCATTAATTTCAGTTATTAAACAAGTAGCTGTTTATTGTAAGTTAAATAAAATTGTGCATGCAAACATCTTTCACCAGCATTTTCTCATTTGTTATTGTGAGTTTAAGCACTACTGGCATAAATATCCTAAAGATGATTTTGTTGTAGGCTTCTTTTTGTAAATCAGTTTCATTTCTGTGCTATGCTACGTGCTCACAGCAAAAATCAGCTGGAAATGTAGGATCAGGAGCTGCTTGCTTGATATATTAGGTATCCAAATGTAGTATTGCAGCAGTGTTGGATTTACTTTACATTAATTATTTTAAGCATTTTCGTACTTAATAAAGGGTTTCAAGAATGTCTATGTGCCGCCTTACATGAATTGATCTGTTTTCTGTTGAGTAAGTGTTAGAATGGTTTTTGGGGGCTTAATGGTCTTTCAGGTCTTCTAGAAAATGAAAACAGCTCTCAGCAATTACAAAATCATAATGCTTGTAATTACAAGATACTTTAAAAATATTACAGAAATTTTAATTGAAATGGCTTACATATCTTCAATGATAACCTCTTATGGTTATTTTCTTGTATTCTATTTTGAGCTGTAGTCGATTTGCTTTATTTTATTCAAACAGACAATTCTTATATGAGTAAAGACCAGCATGGTTCATCATCTGAGAGTGAAGATGAAGCACTGGGTAAATATCATGAGGCCTTGTCTAGAACCCAGAGTTCCAGGCTGCCAGTGGTGGATGGCAGACAGCAAAAAAACTATATATGGGAAACCAGACAAAAATATAGTCCCCTGTCTGCAGAATATGATGGATACAGTAGTGAAGCCTCAATAGATGAAGGTAAGAGTGATTTAAAAGCCTTCCTTTTATTCCAAATTTCAGAATTGTGTTCTGGATAAGTAAGTTCTAGATGAGAGCAGCTTGACTAGCAAATAGTCAATGTCTGCAAGAAATATCCAGACACCTCTTACATTAGTGCATGCTCAAAAAAAAAAAAAAAAAAAAAAAAAAAAAAAAACATTTTTTTNAAAACACAGTTGTATACATTCTTCCAGGAATACTACAAATGATACTATATCTTGTTATATTAAGTTTCATTTAATTTTACCATTATTCATTTCATTTTTGGGGCAATTTAAACTGTTTTGATTTAGGAAGGAGATATGGCAACTCTTGTTGAATTTGTGGTATTATAATTAAAAAGAAGACATGTTATTCCTGTATTGATAAGCTATTCTAACAGCAAAGTAAATGGAGTTGGGTATTGGCTACAGTGCATGTGGTCATTGCAGTGTGCATTGCTGGAATGTTCTGTATCTTTTCTTCTCTTGAAATGGCAGAAAGAACTTACTGCAAAGGTTAGATTAATGTGTTTTCCCGTGATGCTAAAAGTTGAACTTTAAGAGTGGATGTCTTCTTACATGCTATATATTTCTTGATTTTAAGTTGGGGTGACAGCTTGAAGTAGAGGCTGAGAATTCTGCTGTCAATATTTTGTCAATATGCTTTTTGTATTTGAAAATAGCTGGGTAAGAACTGTGTCTATAGCCAGGTTCAAGCATGAAAAGTGAACTTTTGTGGAAGTTAGGTAAAAGATTCTGATACAGGTGCTGTGTTATAGTAAGGTATTTTTGGTCTCCCTTTAGTATGTTAAAATGCAAAAGTTTTTTAGTGTTTGATGTTTTCTAATCAAAAGTGGATACATGTAATTAAAAGATGCTTCACCTTAAATGTTCTGTGCAGTCCAGACAGGCTTGAAAAAATTTACATTTTCTACAATTTGATGTAATTAAATGATATTAAAGTCTGTCTGCTGTTGAAATTTGAAATTAGTATATGGTCATTCTTGATTCCAAGCTAAGACTTGAAGGACATGAAAGCCATGGTTAAAGTAACTTGCAGAATAAAAGGATTTTTTTTTTTTGATGATCAGAAAATTAATTTATTTCCTTTGCTGTTAAATTGTAAGAAGGCAGGGAGTCTGAGTTCCAGCAAATTGTGAAGGAGATGCAGAGGTGAGGTCAGGTGGTAAGAGCAGATTCTTGAACACTGTGATGGAGAAGGAATAGGAATAGTAAAAGTGTGTTTGGTTTTGTTATCTACTGAGATCTCTCAACAGAATTGGTGGGGGGAATATGAAAGATCAGATACTCAGGTTCCTTTATGGCTTGTGTTACTGTTGGGAAAGAATGATGATGTATATTAACAGGAGATGGAAAAATTATTAGCAAATAATACCAGATATAAATTACACAAGAATTATACAGGAAGACTCCTTTCAGATATCTAGAATAATGTATTTCTCTCTCTGCAAAGTTCTGAGGCTAGCTGTTGAAATAGCCATAGTCATATGACATTCCTCTTTTTATTTTGTAATTGTTCAGAATTTTTTATCCAATCTAATTCATCTTCTCAGTGAAAAGTCCTGAGTTCATCTGAGCTTTTTACTTTGGCTCTGTAAGATTTAAGCTTGAAAGGCATTGTGCTAGCCTATATCCAATTTTTAAAAATTTTTATGACTGTGTTCCTTATCATCCTCTTAAGTCATCAGAGTTTATAGTCACCAATTTTTATCCTAGGGAGTGATGGTTTCCAGTCTGGAAATCTGTATCAGGATTCCAATCTAAGACAAATGAACCTTTTTGGCAAGTCCAAATATTGCATCCAGAGAGTTACAGTGGTTACCCCCTCCTCGTTTTTTGTTATTCTTCTATTGCTAATATCTGTCACCAGGTGCTATTCCTTTTCAGTGCTCTCTCCATTCAGGAAGCAGGCTGGATATAAACCCCATTTAAATATTTATTGTAGTGAAAGAACATTCAGGGTTTGGAAGCAAAAAAACTTCTAAAACAAAAGCTATCAAAACATTCTAACTGAAAAACTTAAAATTTTTAACCACATACTTCTACTTGCACAAAAAGTTTAATAATGTCAGTATTTTGCTTTTGCTGCTGCTTATGAGAGCATTCTCTTCCCACATTTTACAAGGCATGGAGAATCAGCTGTGTTATTTTTTTGACAGCCTGCAGTCATTCTACAGCGTATGTTTGGCAAAGCGCTTGCAGATTAGAGTGATGAGTTTGTCTCATTTTATTAATCCATTATTCTCAACAAAATTATGTTCACTACTATTAAAAAAAAGTTTTGGACATGGCAACAGATTAACGACCTAACATTTTTCACTTCTCAGTGACCTGAAGGTGGCACGCTGGAATAATTAGTGTTAGTACTTTTTATGTTCTTCCTAAATTACTTCAAAGAATCTTTGCACAATGATAAAAATGTTCTAGGACAGAGGAAGAGACAGCGCATGCCTTATGTGTTGATCATTACAGAGGGAAAACTGCCCAACATAGAACTTCAAAGAAAAGAGGCGAAAATCTCGTGAAGAAGGCCTGCAGTCAGAAATAAATAAGACATTATTACTACCAAACAGTTCGTATGTGTTCAGAGAAACAGTTCACTTAACAGATGTCATTAAGAATCTCTGATTCTGAGGGGGAAGCATCAGCGTTCCAGGTGTTTCAGTGTGATTTTTAAAAAGGCAAAGCTTTACTGTTCCTTAAACTTGGAAAAAAATCTGTGGAGGACTTGATGCCCTGGGAACACTGAAATTATTTGTTAAATACTTGGCTTTTATGGCTATTGAATTATTTTTATAAAAGCATAAAGACGGATGATAGAACCATTTCTTGACTCTTTTGTGGAACAAGCATTGTGTATTTAAGTACATTGTTTAATATGAGAAAAAATTGTCAGTGCATTTGACTTTGTGTGCTTCTGTTTTCTCATATGTGCTTTATCATGTCTATTTCTAAGTCTAACATTTTGGCTGTACTTCCCTTGTAAGGCACTGATCACTCCATATGTCGAGCATATAACACTTGATAGTGTTAAAGTGAAGTGATGAGAGGACAGAATTAATTTTTGTCTCGCCACGGTTTTCCTCCTGCTCGTTGCTAGTATAGCAGCCCCTGATCATTAAGAATAAGGGCAAGGGGGAATGGCTTTAAAGAGATCTGAAAGATCTACTGAAAGCGAGTGGGTTTAGATTAGATATTAGGAAAAATTTCTTTTCTGTGAGGGTAGCAAGGCACTGGAACAGGTTGCCCAGAGAAGCTGTGGATGCCCCATCCCTGGCAGTGTTCCAGGCCAGGTTGGATGGAGCTCTGAGCAACCTGGTCTAGAGGAAGGTATCCCTGTCCAGGGCAGGGTGGTTGGAATGAGATAGTCTATAAGATCCCTTCCAACACAAACCATTCCATGATTCCACGACTCTATGAATTCCATCAAAGACAGAGTAATACGAGTAATGGAAATGATATTTAATTTTCAGAAAATTTTGGATTTCTCTGCTGAATTTTCTCTTCAGCAGTTAATCTCTATCACGTGTTCTATTTTGCAGTAGTGAGCTGTGTGTTTTCAAAGGAGTCAATAAACAGTTTTACTGATAACTGTTTACTCTGAACTTCTGTCTTCTCTTTTTAAATTTATTTGTTTAGATGTGTATGTACTTAATTCTGCACACACAAAATTGAACAGAGACAAAAATATAATCTTGTCTTTATTAATACACCCTGTATATTTTGCTTGCCTTGCTAAAAACGTGTATAATATGTTTGCATCGTTCAGACCATCAAAATGTCTGAACATATTATTTTAAGGTTTGCTTATTATCAATTCCATAATTAGATTATTACATCCATTTTCTAGCTGCATGCCTCTAAAAGCATCATATTCTGAAGCCTGAAAAATTGTGTTGTATGTTTTCATATCATTCTTTTCTCCTCTAGATGGCCATATTAATCTTTCTTTTCAGCATATTTATACAGAACTCACATGGCATTTTGTATAAAGTTTTTAATACTGAAATGAAGAAAGCTATGTGCTCTGCAGGCTTTGTTGGTGTATTTTCATGATGGAATGTTCTAGTAGCACTTTAGGTAATACTGTGCAATTTAGGGGTTTAAATTTTCATTCACAAATACCTGCTTATGGCCAGTGTCTGACGTACTTTATATATTTGTATTGCTCATTTGATGCATTTAGATTTCTGTATGTTTTACATGTGTATATATATATAAAATGAAAATTAAATTACTACTGGGCTTGAATGCAAGTATTTCTACAGACTATCAGCCATTGTAAATATATAACTTTTGCAGTGAGCTCCTCATGGACAGGCTTAATTCCGGAGTATCACTAACGGAAAACCTAACTCAGTAGAAAATCAAGTTGATGACAAATGGGATCATTAAAAGTAAAATGGTACAGAGTTTTACACCTGAAATTTTCATCTCTTGCACAAGAGACCAAAAGTTTTCAATCACAAAAAAGAGAAATCTGTGTAGCTACAGGATGTGTGGCTCAATCTCTGTGCTTAGGCCCAGAGTTTCCGGGTCAGCTCGAAGTTTGAAATCTTAATTTTGCCAATAATACTATTTTTGTACTTTCTAATATTGTCCAGTAAAGCATGGATACTTACTGAAGTGACCTCTTTTTCCTGTTTTCCTGACAAAGCTTCCTTTTAGGTTTTTATAGTGTGTATCCTACTTCTTATATTATATCCTACCATTTCAATATGTTGAATATGTAGTATTGCCTTTATGTGCTCCAACTATTTGTAATATTTTGGAAGAGGGGGTTAATATAGACTGTAATATTACACATGTATTTCAGAAAAAAAAGAATAAAAAATAAGAGGGGAAAAAAAGCAAGCTAAAATAGCGCCATAAGGTATTTCTGCTAACAAAGAGTTTATGAATTGAAATAGGGATCTAAATAAGGAAGTGTAAAAATGTTATGTTTAAAATTGGAATTAAAATTAAAATTGGCAATCATTGTATTTCGTAATTGGAAATATTTTTTAGTATCTATATTGGGATCTTAAATGGACCATGCTTTCTTAATAACTTGAATTTCAAAAAAACATACAATATAGTATTGAATTGGCTTCTTTGTCTGCTGTAGTGGCTGCTTCCTCAACTTGAAAAGTCAAGCATTATATAGGCAAGTTGTTGTGTTTTTACTATTATCTCCATAAGCTTCACAGGCAGTGTATTTTCTTTAAGGAAGCAGTCCCCTAAATTCCTAAAACCTGAAGTTTTTTAACTTAGAAATGTTAGAGTAAATATATTAAAATTACAGTTTTCCAGGCAGATGTCAAAAACTATAGATGGTTTTTTACTTCTGAAATCAAGATTCTCTGAATACCCTCAGATGGGAAAGGTAGAAGAGGGGAAGAAAACAGTTTGGGTTTTTTCATAGTTAATTTGTGATCTGCTTAAAGCATGTCTTGCCCAAATTACTTCCTTACCAGCTGTGCAAAATTCCTGACTAGGAGCAAGCAAGGGGGATCGATCCCATTTTGAGGCAAAATAAGTTGCATCGTGAAGGGAAAAGGAGTAAGCTCACTTGCTTATTTAGTATACTTAGATGTACTTTATTTAGCTATAGTTTGCCAGTTCAGTACAACCACAGGTTCCATCTCCAGCCTGTTTTAAAATCTTTTTCTAACTTCTCAGTTGGTAAAGCCCCCTGGCTGAAGACATGTTATTTCTGAGATTGGCCCAAGTGCCTTACATTTCACAGGGTTTTTTTGAAACATATGGAAGCACTAAAAGACTGCAGCGAGAAAACATAAGTTCTCTTAAATGAGAATCTGCTGCTCTAGCAGGCATATGCTACTGGATTTTATCCATCTTTTCCATATTGTGAAGGTAGAATATGGTTATTTTTGTAGTTTATCTTCTCCACTTCTATTCTTCTCTAGGCTTTCGGCACTTTATGTTGATGTGTCTGTGGACATATGTTTGCCTTGTTCCTCAGTGTCAATCTTTGCACGTGAAGGTGACTGTTCTTCTGGAATCTCTTGGATCTAATTCTTTATGCAGCTTTTTGCCTTTTCTTTCTCTCTCGTTAGTTTTCATGTCTCAGGAAAAGTCTCCTCACTGAATTACTTAACGTGTATATATAGAGATTTCCTCTCAGTATCTTTCCAACGTAAACACTAAAAGCTCTTTCACAAGCATCTCAGAACTGGTGTAGAGGTGAATCTGCCCAGTCTGTTTAAGCAACCTGATGAGTTTTCATTGGTAAATACATTCTGTGAAGCAGGATCCTATTTCTTCAGACTTACCAAGCTGAGGCGAAAGCCGTTGGACAGGCTGAGAGAGGAAGAACGGAACACTCAGTGAATTCCATGATAACCATATGTTTTGCAGTTTAGGTTCTATATTATTCTTTGCATGTAAGTAGATCTATTTTCAAGCCAAGTGTGAATGAAAACTTACTGTTTTGAAATTACAGAGTGAGGGCCTCTGCATGGCTGTATTGTGTTCAGCAAAATAAGGCCAAAAAGTTCTCTCAAAATTGGTCTCTCTGTACATTTCAGATGCTAAGCATTACAGGCAAAAAAGATGTCTGACATGGAAAAGAACTGTGTACTGGTATTCACACTGGAGGACTGAAAGCTCAGTTGAATACTCAATCATAAATAGTTATTTTTCTTCTTTTTCCTCTACTGTGCCTTAAAGAAATGAATAAATTCAATGAAAAGAGTATTTAGGAAGAAGGTGGCCACCCACTTTTTTCTGACGTGTCTTTATCAGATTACCTGTGAGATTCCTCTGGTATAAAACCTATTGGAAGTAAGAACTCTTTTTGTCCTGCAACTTTGGATAGGCTTAGGACTTCAAATAGTACATTCAAGGTACTTTGAAAGGGTCTTTACTGAAGAGATTTAAGACAAGTCTTAAGACGCCTTCAGAGCAGTGTTTCTAAATGCTTCAGAATGTATTTTGAAGGCTGAGTCATGTTGCAGCTGTGAATACTCCAGATATTCGTACTCGTGTATCTTATCCGATAGTACTTGTGTACCATCAGTTGATGTTATTGATGCACTTTTTGGAGATTTTGGGAAATTTTTTAGTTACAATATTTCTTTAATTGGTCCAGCTTCCTTATGCTTGTTTTTCTATTATGTGGGCATCTATCCCTGACATTTTTTATTCTAGGAGTAATTAAAAATCTTCCTGTAGTACAGGAGAGTGTAGTGATGCAATACTAATGATACAAAGTTCTGATTCCTCATCAGGTGTGTGTGCCTCCTCTGTTAATTGAAATGAGTCTTCATTGGCTCCAAGCCCTTAAAAATCGGAGAATGACAGTGTCTTGTGATTTTGAAGCTTCTGGGGAGTGTGGCTGTTGAATCCATAGCCATATCAAGAGAATATTTAAGGATAGTTTAGTAAAAAAGATGCTTTTGTAATTCAAGGACCTGCAGAATAGTGTCCAGAACTAACTTGATTTGCGATGCTTTCTACTTAGTGTCTGTGATGCTGTGGGTTTGGATTTTCTTGTGGTTTTTCTTTGGGTTTTGCTTGGGGTTTAGTGGGATTTTTTTGAGTTCCAGAGTAGCTTCCTAGTGCATTATGACAGACTTCTATTGTTCTTCTGTAATAGTGGAAGACAGTTGTGTTAAGTGCTTGAAATTATGGTGGATGTTTCCACAAAATATACTCAGCTGAGCATTGCAGAGACTAAGGTGATTTAAAGATTAACTCTTGCTCTTTTATTCAGTTTTACAGAATTCATATCTTTTTTCCTTCCCAAGAAAGTGTAGCCCTTTGTCTTGTGAGAAGTTCCTGATAGAAAGGAACTTTTCATGTAAGTAATTGGGCTATGATCATGTTGAGGTTAGCTTCTTTATGTGTATGAATAGCAGACGAGCATCATGTTTACAAATTCTTGAGTCCTGGAATAGGCTGAATTTACAGATGGGGGTAGAAAGTACATGTGCAATTCAATATTACTCATGTAATTTTCTTAAGAAATATTATGGAGGGGGCAAGACATAACAGGGAATTTAAATACAAGGAGATCCATGTCTGAGTTGAAACACAGTTTGGAAGAGAATGGATTTGCATTGAGGACATGTGAGTTTAAAAGCCAGATAGATGATATCAAAGTCATGCACACTTTTCAACCAGAGGAAACACATGAAAGTGCTTCATAGAATGAACTTGGCTTATTCTGAAATCATGGGTTTACCCTGTGATGGGTTTTCCCAGCAGAGATGCTGGGAAAAAAAAGATGCTGTTAAAGTATGCCTACCATCTACTGCTGAGAGAAGAAACCTAGTAACAAAACTCAGAGTTAGGGATGATGACAAGATTTTCCACAGAAAAATTCTTTTTCCAGCTAGACCAACTCCAAAAAGGAGGGAATATTGTCTTCCGATGGGAAAGGGCTTTTTTTCCTGGTCTGCACAAGTGAGCAAAGCAATCTCTCAAATTAGGTTTCTCCTGCCAGCATTTTGAAGTCTTTGAAGAAATACCCTTTCCATTGATGTGAAGACTTTGGAGAAAGTCACCCTTAGCAATGTGGTATCTCTGAAGTGATGTAAATCATACATTAATGATAACAGGAAAGTTTTCATTTTATTGTAAACTTATTCTTTTAATAGCTCTCTCATCTATTTGAATCTGGAATTTATGAGAAGATCATTAACTTGGAAAAGTTCACAGACATGTTTGTGACTGAAATAGTTCGTATTTAAAATAGATGCTCTACATTCATAAAATGTAGAACTGTTTTGTGATATAAACATGAGAGATAGTACTATATCAGCAGAAAAGATCATTTCCTTGATGAAACAAGTGCTTTTGCTGATTCTGAGAGTTTACGGCTCTATCATGGAAGGAGTGACTAAGAAACAGGATTGAATGGTAGGCTGGAAATCTCTGTGTAGACATTTTTAGGTACGTTGGAGAAAGGAATTTTACCCAGTACTCTACTTACCTCCTGAGAGTAGTCATGCTACTTGATTAGCGCAGTGGAGCAGTTTAGGTAAATATGAGAACTAAAAAGAGAACAGCTTTCATAGAACGGAACCATAGAATGTTTTGCGTTGGAAGGGACCTTAAAGATCATCTGGTTCCAAACCCCCACTGTGGGCAGGGATTCCACCCACTAGATCAGGTTGCCCAAGGCCCCATCCAACCTGATCTTGAACTTTACATAAGAACGTTACAAAAGAATGGCTTATCAGTTCTTCCTCCATAGCAGCTGAAGATAAATGGAGCATTCTTCTTACATTTAAAGGTTAAAATCAAAAGATTTTTAACTCTAGTCTGAGACTAAAGTTTGCCTCCCAGTTGTGCCTTTTCCCTGTAGGTTAAGGACAGGTTACCATTAGGACTGTTTGTTTACATTCTGATCCCATTGCATTTTAACCTTCTCTTTGGTAAAAGAAGAACAGCAGGTGTTTTTTCTAACAGAACTCTTTTTCTGCTTTGTTGCCTAATGTAGATTGTTCTCCTTATGCATGTGTATCAATTTAATAGACGTGCTATAACTATATTGTAAGTATTCTCTTGGAATGGTTTAATGAATATTTTGTCCTTACACAAGTTGAACAAAGTTACCATTTTGATCTGATAACATGTATTTCATTGTTAGGATAACTATTTTCATAGCTACTTTGCGTATATTATTTGAGACTATATTGTATCTGAGTAAATGATGTTGTGTCTGTAGCTTCTGTGGAGGCAAAGATCTGTTATTTGTTTTCTTGCAAAATAAGTTCTTATTTGCTACTTGGAACACTTTTGTCTTAGGGAGTTATCCTAACTTTTAGGAATTATTGGAATATTTTCCTTGGGGAAAGGGGTAAGCGTGATATGTTATACAAGTTGAAGTAGTCTTTTTGGTTTGTGTCCTTTTGGTTTGGGGTGAGCTTATGTTTTTTTGGGGTGGAGTTGGTTTGTTTGCAATTACCTTTCCTCCACTGTATTTACAAGCTGGAAATAGTTCCTTAGCTAATGTAATTGCCACACTTCTGGTCATTTCGGTGCAGCTAAAGGTTATCTGCTATGAAGGTATCATGGTCTCATGAAAGCACATAGGAAAACTCAAAGGGAAAATTATTTTATTATGGAAATTTGTGTTCTGGTCCTTTGAGAGAAGCTAGCAGACATGCCTAACTGGGTGTAAGATTTTCTGTGTGGTCGCCTATGCCCAATGCAATTAAAGCTTGATCTTTAAATTTGTAAATAGGAAGTCCTGCTGCATGCACCTTCTCACCACTTAATAGTTCAGCAGCATGTGTTTTTGCGTATATATCTGTACAATTTATTGAAAAAGAAATACGAATGACCCAGCTCTCTATTTTGACCTTTGGTTTCAGTCTTGTTGAACCATTCTAAATTTTGTCCTTAAAAGTATTTTGTGAAAGATTTTCAATTATCACGATTTCCTAATTGTTTTAATTTTTAAGGAAGTTTTATTACATTCCTTTGCAAATATAACAATTTGTCAGATAAAGATTAAAAATTAGATACATTTTATTCATGTTAAAGTCACACCCAGCTTATTTAAAGGCAGCTTTGACTTAGAGTTGCAAGCCTGAGGATATTGATTTGAATTATGCATGACTGTCTGGTATGCAGTTCCATTAGCCTGCTGGATGGATAATGTAAACATGTTCAGAATTTTAAGTATCCTATATGAGCGGTAGGTTAAAAATAGAGCTGATAAGAGCATGTGTATCTGAAAAATCCAAATCTTGAAGAATGAAACTACAAAAGGTTCATGTCTTCGAGAGGCTGACTTCAGGTGTGATTTTCTTTCCTTTGAAGCTGCTCAGCCGGAACAAATACAGCTGATGTGTGTGACTTGAACAGGTGACATGAGTGCTGTTGGCTGCTGCAAAGCATTGACATCTGTACCACAAAACACACTCGGAACCAAAAGGCCAGGACTAGCTCTGTGACTTTTGGCAAAAAAAGTGGGGTTGTATCTGTTCTGGTTTAAATTAGTCAAGACTTAGTCTAGGGATCAGGCTAATTTCTTCGTATCTTCAAGGAAGGTACGATTTGGGATGTTATTTGATTTTTCTCAAACTTTCTGTGGCTTTCAGTTCATGTTTATATCTGATCAGTTGTTTGGTTATCCCTGTGTTTTAGCAGTCAGTAGTTTGGTAGTAGAAATAGTGACTTCTGAAACTTTGTTTTTAAATCCTCAGCTCTGTGCTAGTAAGATTTAAAAACAGGTAGTATCTTTTTAGAATTTTGTCCAAGTTCCTGTGAATTTTAATAGAAAAAACTCTTGCTACTATGGAATGAAAAGTACAATGTCATCTATGTTGCGTTTTATATTATTGTTATATTATGTAAGAGTTATTACATTTCCAGGTGTTTCTGTTGCATCTGTAGCATTTGTGGCAATTTGATGGGTTGAATGAAAATCAAAAAAATACTATTGCACTTATTTTCAGCATCTGATGGATCCAAATCAGAAAACTGGTCTAATTTTGCATTAATTTGTACCCACCTTCTCAAAATTATTTTACTTGGAATCCTTTGTATTTGGCTTTGTTAAATGCTTTACATAATGCCAGAATGGAACTATTTTTAGATTATAAGAGTGAGAGAGAAAAATTATGTCTTTTCCCTGGACTTTTCAATGTTTGTTTACTTACATCTTACTATAGCAATAATCCCATGAAAATTTGCAAGTAAATGTATGACTTAAAAGCTGTTCTTCACGATGAAGTTGATTATACTGCTCTGATATATTTTTTCTTTTCCCCTCAACTCTTGGTTCATGAATTGTATATCCACACAAAATTTGGCCAACAGATCATTTTTGGGTAGTACTGGTAAAATTTGAAAAGGTGCTTGGAGTTGATGGTCATTTTCCCTCTTGACCGAGGAATAATTAATCTGTTAAGAGACAGGCATCTAATGCGCTCCTTCAGAGAAACTCATCACCCTGCTATTTGATAATAGCTGTTATCTTGACTGTTTTCAGAGCGAAACTCCTTTCACTGGCAATGAGAACCACTGCTCTCAATCATCTGCTTGTCCTGGTGCCATTTCTTTCCTGTTAAGAGAAAGCGCTTTAGAAGAAGACAATCTTTTGAAATAGCAACAGTAGTTGTCATTAGTGTTAAAGGCAATCTGTTGGCCACAGAGGTCTAGGGAACTACAGTGGCAATTTCCAGAGTACTTCGGTATTTTGAAAAGGAAGAACTTTAGAGGGATGATAACAATGGTAGTTATTTCTTAAAAAAACCACTACTTTGTGCTTTAATTCTTCTCAGAGAGAACTGGGGGAATCTCTTGTGTGTTTTTCTGCACAGTGAAGATAATGCAGGAGAATATGTTACAGAGGAGAAATAATAGCGTATGTAACAGTGAATGTAGTGGCCCAAGTACGGAGCCATTCTGTAAATATCTCCACTGTTCCAGATGCTCCTCTTTTTGGTAAGTGGTTCTGACATAAAACTGCAGAACTGTAATATTTTGGTAGTACAGATAACTTAGCGTAAATGACACAATGTCGCAGTCAATTTTGAGTTCCTTTTCCTTGTTCTCTAGCTTTCAGTTGCTTTTAAAAGAAATTTTCAGGGAACAAAAAAAGAAGTGAGATTTAATTCTAGTTGAAAGGTCACAGTAAAAACATTACATGGATTTTTTTTGTCCCCAAAAGGAAGTTTGAGACAGTTCGAAGTTAAATTTGAAGGTTAAAAGAAATCCAGGTAAATATAAGTCTAGCCTAAATTGAAACTGTTAGAAAAATGAAAATATTTAATACTTCTTTACTTCATATCTACTTGTGGAAAACTTGCAGAATGATACAATTATTCCGTAATACAAGCAAGGGTAGCAGTCTGGGGTTCATGCATCAGTATCTCTGGCTCAGATATTATACTTCAAAATCTCTGTATTTTAAAGCAGGGTTGAGCCTGTGGATATGAAGAAGTCAAGTATGTTTTTTGTTGACTGTTTTGTTGTAATACCTAGAGAAGTTTAGATAACTGAGGAAAAGAGGCAAGAGCGGCATTTGTCTACTCATTCTTTACTGTCTTTCTTGCTCTTAGTTGCCGTCATGACACTCATGTATGCAGTTGATGTCTTTCCAGTGATTTAATGCATTGAAAGTTGGGAGACAGTTCTGAGTCTCTATCAAGTTCATCCTACAATAATTTATTTTTCCTTCTGGTATTCGCCTTTACTTTTCAAACAAATTCAGATTATGCTATCAGCACTTGGTTTTTGAAAGCTGTGTAAATTTTGCTGTCTCAGTGAGAGTCTTTTGTTTTTAAGAAGAGGTCAGAATACGAAAACATAATGGGAAAAATCTGTTTAACTGCCCTCTTCTACTCTGAATTAGTACAAATTATTGCCAGCTTGTTGGAAAGCAATCTGCATTTGAAAATGTCCATAAGAAATTGGTATGAAGAGGGAGTTTAGGGGAGTTCTATTTACTCCAATTTATGCATAATCTCAGAGTTGCATGCAATGTTTCTGCAACTCCTTTCAGAAATGCTCGTCGAGATTTGCCGTGTTTTACATCTTCTGTGGATATATTGATGTAGAAACACTTAAACTCTATTGACTCACAATAAACAGCAAACTCAGAATGATTCTGTGTACTCCCATTTTAATTTCAACACTGTTTCAGTGTTGGTCAGATTGATTTATGTCTGTACCTTTTTTTCATTTTGTTTTCCTTGAGCAAAAGTACTGGATTTCAGATAGAAAAGAACCCGCTTTTTTATTTCATTACAAATGGTAGTATATGGCATACTTTAATTTATTTTTTTTTGTTGGGGGGGAGAGGAAAACAAACACTTGAAGGGGTTAGATATTCATCCTGTATAGATGGCTCAGATTCCTACTGTGCCAGTTTTCTGGTGTTCGATAAGGCACACAAAGCAGTTGTGGGAGAATGCATATCACTTGTATCCATGGTAACTCGAAAGATACTTTGGAACTCAAAAGGATGGAATAAGCCAGAGTAATAGGTCTCATTATAAGGGCAAAATACATAAAAGGTTCAGGCATATGCTTTTAATTAGTTGCCAAAAATAGCTGGAATCAGGGGTGATGCAAAGAAACAATAATTCTTCGTGTTAGAAATGAGCAACACTTGAAATCTAAAGATGTGCTCAGATGACAGGCTTTTATCTTACCATCTTATGGGTACTCAGTCCATGAATACTAATAGGTTTGCAATGGTTTCTTAATCATGCTTAGGACATGAGAGCTCACACTGATAAAAGCTCCTGCAAGTCTCATATGACTGTAAGTTTCTGAAGTTCCATAGTGATGTTAATTCTCATGGCTGTGATGCAGCTTCTTATGAATAGCATGTGCAAAGCATTCTTTCCTGTCTCACAAGGGCACTGCTGGAAAATAAATGTAATGTGTGCTTCTGTGTAGGGATAACAAGCAAATTGTTGAAAATGCAGATTAATTTGAGGTTAAAGATCCAGTATTTTTCAGAGTAAGTCACTTTAATTAATTTTAAATAGGAAGGTAAGCAATGGGGAAAAGTGTGAAAACTTGAATGGATGGACTAGAATTGAATATCAGAGAACAAAAATAGAGCAATGTTTGAAGGACAAGATATAGTATATTTGAATAACCATTTTAATAAAAATATTTTAATACAGTGAATAATTTTAAAGTTTTCTATTTGAACATCAGTGTTTGTAAGGAATCCATCTTGTATTGCAGTGCAATTCTCCACATTATTTCCTCTGTTGCTATAGAAACTAATTCTAGTGCAGCTGTGATCGCTTATCAAAATTCTAATGTTTCAATAACCATTTCTTATTTTGAGTTATTTAAATAGCCTTGTCTTACTTTGAATCAAACTGCACATTTCATCACTGCTGAATTGTTGACTGGTCAAAATGTTAATGTGAAGTGATGGCAAATGCTGTAGGGTTGTGGTTTGGGTTTTTTTTCTTTTTGCTATCTAAGCTATCATACTTATTGTTAAAGTTTGAATAACAGGCAAATTAAGGCTCTTTTCATTTGTTAAATTTTAAAGGTCAATATTTGCTGTCTAACATCAGCATTTTGTAATGCACATTACTTCCTCACTGTAATCCTAATTATATTTAATATTTCATAAACCTTAAATGGTTCCTGTTACTGGTACATGGCCACGGGGGCGTGTGTGTGTGTGTATGTATATATGTGTGTTTACATATATATCTCTGTGTGTGTAAACTATTTTTAGGATGCCTTTAACCTAAAAATATATGTCTTGACCTGTTCATTTTGTTGAAACAAAAATTTCAATGATGCTACAGTAGAATGTCACCAGTTAGCAAAGTATTCCGGATCTCTTTTGCTCCTTGTATTATATGTTTCTTTGGGGTTGGGTTCGGGGTTGGTTTTTTACTGTTGGTAGTGGTGGGTTTTCTGGGGTTTTTGTGTTTTTTTTGGCTGGTTGGGGGTTTTGTTTGTCTGCTTGTTTCTAACAATGCAACTCCTACACTGGTAGGTCATATGTATTTAATGCAGGATGCAGCAACGTTCTGATTGTGAACCGTGTTAAACATCATTCTGCTGAATATGTTTTCGACTGTAATGCTAAGATCTAAAAACTTCACTCACAGCAAATTACTAGGAAGGGTATGATGGGAATTGGCCTGGAGACCTGTGTTGTACACTTTCTGCTGCTGCAGCACAGCTACCGAAATGTTCCTGTAGTACTTTTCAGGATAATCGCTGACTTTCTAATGAGCGTACACTAATTTCGTGTAGAGTGAAATAAATCATTTTCAATTTTGAAATTATCATACAAACATTTTGCAGCTGTAGCTGTCAGACTTTGATTACTAATTAACTGCTGTGCACCACCTTTAAGTCTCTTATTTGGCAAGCAGCATCAAACAGTAATTTCAAATTAGGTATATAAATTTTTACTAGTATAAGAAAGGTCTGTGAGAATAAAAATTTGATGGTTAGGCATATTTTCACTCTGTCCCCATGGCTAGTATGTTTATTATTGTGAGTATAAGACTGTGCCAACACGATTTTCCAGACAGTGTTTTGGGAAGTTCACTCAGTGTTGAGAGTGACTGATCCCTGATTGTTCAGTGCTGTTGTTTGTTTGGGTGGATGACATGGAAGACCAGTTCCCTCCTGCTGTGGGCTGAAGCATCAGGCTGTAGATCTTAGGAGCCCTTTTGCAGCTTGGCCACTGTTTTCTCATCCTCATAAGCTCTTGCTCAGCTCTTACGGCTGGTGCTGTGGCTGAATGAAAATATCTTTACCAGCCAGACTCATACTCATTTAGTCTTGTCAAAATGCAGAAAATTACCTATTTTGTGAATTGTATGACAACTATGGAAACATAGCAACACCTACATCATGCATTACATGTAAGCCTGGTAAAGCAGCTCATCTGTGACAGTGGGAGGTCTCAGAAGCGCCGCAAAGAAGTGCAAGAAATTTAGTTTTGAATAATTATGTTTCTTTATGCCTGGAGAAACTTGTTTGAGGCCTTGCTGGAGTGAGCAGAACAGACTGACGTGCTCCCTGCTGCTTAATCTGTGCCTTTTCTGTGAATTCTTAGCCCTCTTACTGGGTGTGTGAAGGAAAGATACCTTGGTTTCGAAGCATATCCATTTCCTGTGATTTCACAGTGTTTATTTTACCTTTCTTTTTTCTGGAGAGTTGGCTCTGTAAATGATACCAGAACCATTCCTAAGCGTACTTGTTACAGACACTTAATATCTAAAAGGTTTTAGAGGAGTTCTTGACCATGCATAGACGTTTGTCTTCTATCCTGCAAACTGAGATCATAGTAGATTTTTTTTCTGGGTTCTAGCTGCTTTTTATTTGGTAAAGTTATGAGAGCTGTTTCAAAACAAAGCAAAACAAATCTGATTTTTCTAGAATGCTTTTTACAGAAATACTTTAATATACTGCAGGAAAGACAGTCCATTTTATTAGAGCAAGTCACTGAGCCAGTGTGTCAAGTAGAGAAGGAGAGAAAGTGTGTGAATAGATAAGAGAAATCAAGGTCCTTTGGAATTCTAGGATCTGAATAAATAATTACCAGTGTCTTCCCACCTAAAGGAAAAATAACAATCTAAAATACAAATGTAAAAATAAATGCTTATTGTGGGAAGTGTCTTGCCTCTCCTGGAATGTAACTAGCTGTGTTCTCTAGGTTGTGCAGATTTTCACCTACAAATATGGATGTTCCCACCCATCAGACATCACTGATTTCTCTTTTATCTCTTTGCTCTGTTGACATTGCTTTTTTCTCAGATCTGAACTACTTTTTTGCATGTCATATGTTGATTTATTTTCCCATTCCTCCACCTTTCTTCCTCTGTCAGTTTTGCTTTATTTTACCTGTTTGTATTTTTTCATTCCTGCTTGCATCTTGTCTGTTCTTTCTCTCTTTGCCCTTTTTCTCATTTTCTGTACAGATCTGCTAAACTTCTCTCCCTTTATTTCTTTTCTTTGTTCATTTGACAATGAACCTCTTTTTTTCCTGAATCATTGCACTACTTTCTCCTTTTGCCTTTTTCCGTTATTCCCTGTACTTTGTTTCCTACCTGCATATTTTATTTTTTGTTTTCTGTTCCTTCTCTTCCACTGCAAAGCTGATGGTATTGGAAAATTCTGCGGGGACATATATATGGGAGTTTTTCATGTTGTTGGTGGTATTATTTTCAAGTGAATTTTAGATTAATAATAATGTAAAAGCTTGAAGTATAAATAAAAAAAAATTTAAAACCAGACCCTCAAAAAGCAACGGAAGAAATGGCTAGAGTACTAGTTGTAAAATACTTGGTTTCTGTTTTTTCTGTTCCACACTTCTCTGAAAGCTTTCTGTGATGAGGAGCACTTCTGAGCTAGATTCACAGCAATCTTTATGATCTCTTTTGTACCCTGTACTTCAGTTCTCCGTCTGTAAACATGTTAACTTCTATTATTATAATACTGCTATTATCCACTGTTATATATATTTCGCTTATTTATATATTAACAGCTGTGAGATAGCCAAGTTGTGATCATATAGCTAGCTGAAGTAGATGGGCAGAAAATTTGACTCATGCCCTACTGAAATGTTTCATGCATAATCCTTGTAGTGCTGCTTTGTTAGTGGCTCACTCCAACAGAGCATCCTTTGCACTCAAAATTGCTGTGAAAGTGAGGCAGAGGAATCAAGCTTTGTGTTCCTATTCTGGAAGCAGTTCTTGATGGAGAGTATCTTTCATGGTTCATTTTCACCAGTTAGGGTTAAGTAATAAATAGAAGGCTAAAATGGTAGGGAACTTTCCACCTTTTTTTTTTTTAATTGCAAAATGCAGCTACCAGGGTAAAGGTGTTTTTAAGAAACCATGAAATTACTGCATTTTAAGTTGCAGAAGGAGTTCTCAATAAGGGGAGTAGTTTTATTTTATTTAAAATAAAAGTATGGAAAAAAGAATGATGGAATTCTGATAGTTAAGTACTGTAAGTACTTTATATACTGCTGAATGGGTCTTGTTTATATCAGTAAATTAATTAAGACCTTAAAAGGGGGGTTTTGTATCGCTTAGAAAACTTTGTATATTTTTTTTGTCAAATATAAAACCAAATATGCCTGAAATGAGCTGCAAAAATTAAAGTGCTCAAGAAAATGATCCACACAACACATTAATCTTGCTTTCTAATCATGCTTTGTTTCCTCATTTGAGACCGAACAGAGTGAGAGCAGGAGCATTACAGGAATATTAGCTGTGTGTTACAATACTTTGCTGGGAATTGATTTTAGACCTCTATGGGATCTTTTTCACCTTTTCAGCACTTCCTTGCTGCTCAACTCCTGCGCTTAATACCACAGCTGTAGTAGAATTAAACTGGACTGGAATTTGAGCTTTAATTTAAGGTGGTAACTATACTCAAAAGAAGTATAGCAATGACAGGAAAATATTTCCTAAGCCCACATCCTGCTGCTGCTGTCTAGAGGTATGAGGGGGATGCTACTGTGCACACACTGGTGAGAAACAGGGGGGGGGTCTCAGAGCCTGGGATGGTTTACATTGGGGGGAGTTTTCAAAGCTTTTAGCTGTTAAGCTCTGAATTTCCCTTAAGCATCCATAAATGCTGGTGAGAGAGCCAAATTTGGGAGAATTTTCGCAGAGATGATAAAAGGCATTTCCTTGTCACCAAGATACTCCTAAGATTTCAAAGCTGGTTGTCAATCACTCTCAGCAAGCAGGACTTCTAGCATATTTTAAAAGAGAGAAGGATAAATAAAAGGAAGATTCTATGAATTCATTTAACTTATTACCTTTTTGGAAGTGATATTTTTCTAACAATTTTGATAACTTGGAAAAAATAAACAGTGAGCAGAGGAGCATAGGAATACCTGTTTATTTATGAAGTTAGCCAACATAGTGATCTGAAAAGTAGTGTAAAGGAAAGTTGGCTGCTTATAAAAACAGTAAAGTGTAACCAGCATCTAAATGGAAGAGAAAATAGAATTTTCTACCTGAATGGACATCCTTAGTATGTATGCTTTACCTAAGGAAATATAATTATGGAAGGGAAAGCAAGCAATTTCACTTCTTAAAGATCACAGCTTTCAAAAAGCTTTAGAGCTGAATGGGTCTCAGAAAATAAGACGTTTCAAAAGTAAAAAAAAAAAAGTGTTCTAGATCTTGATGTATTGATATTCACATCAATAAAAGATTAAAGTATTGAACCATTAGGTTTAAGCATTATTTAGAGGTATTTTGGACAACTGAAAAGTAGAAATACAGAACCAGGTAGCAGAACTCCTTCCTATTCAAATTAATATCAATGCTGTATAAGGAACCAGAGAATGATACTTAAATTGAAAACAAATTAATTCAATAGATGGTAATGTATAATTTTCATTGAAAGACGACCAAAATATTTGGGAAGGAAACAAAAGAATATCTTTGACAGCTAGTTCACGATAATGCTTTTAATAATGTATTTGTAGTTAAAAAGTTACAAATAGGGCTAATTTTGGAAAGAGATTTTTTTTCACCAGTGCTGGGCTTGTCTGTATTGCTCTGTAAAACAGACCATAAATTCTAACAAATAGGAAGTGCTCTAGTAAGTACAGAGAGCAAAGGGCAAAAGAGCAAATTTCTTTTTTAGGGAAAAAAACACACGCTGTAGTTCTACAGGCTCAAGATGTAAACAAACTCAGATAAAAACAAAAATTCTACGTGTGTTTCAGTTATTTCAGTTGGTCTTAGACTTTTTCCTGTGGAAGAAAATTGAAGTTTTAAGGACTGGACATAAAGATAATTGTGTAATTTTGAATTACTATTATTTAAAACCAAAAGAGAACCTTTTCACTACATGAATGGCCAGTAGCATTAGCTTGAGAGGGTGAGGAAAATGCAGTGCTAAGAGCTTCACATGACGTCAGGTGTAAACGACAGCAACGCTGTTTTGATTTCCACAGGGCTGGGATTAAGCTCACAGTGTATGGAATTTTCTAAATCTTAGGAAACAGAGTTGTCTTTTATTGGAAAGAAAAAACCCAATCAAACAGATACAATATTTTTCTTGTTTACTGGTGAATTGCCTAATGTAGAAGATAGTTCAGCTGTGAATAGAAGTCTAAAATGTGGCAAATGCAAAAAGAAATAATTTTTTTCTGTTGTCCATAATGACCCCATACCACTGCTATATTCCCCTTTTTTCATTAAGCATGACTCATGCCATAATTCTTTTGGAAAAGAAATAGAATAATGCCAAGATAATTTGTTGTTCTGTGAAGTAATTTGGGTTTTGTCCTCACAAAAATGCATGTAAGCTTTTAATTTTAAAGGAAGGAGAGGCCTGAGGTTTCATTCAATATTTAATGTTTATATTTTATACTCCCTGTGATGTGGAGTAATTCAGTCAACATACTATTTTTGGATGGTAGAAAAGTTCAAACATGAAAATTCCATTTGGACTGTCTGTGCTGCCTATCAGAAATCTCTAATGGTATTTAATCATTCAGAATAAGAAAGGTTTCTTTAATTTTTAAACGTGTATTTCATTTTATGTTTTATTTAAATTGTCTTAACATTTACATAGAACCCCTTGAAGACTTGAAAACTTGAAATTTACGTTTGATTTAAAAAAAATAATTACGTAGCAGAGTGTGAGCAGAGATATTTTAGAGAAAGGAAAGGTATTTCATTTGAGTATGAAGAAATTCTGACAATTACAAAATATGACTTGCAAAAATTACTGATTTATGTAGTGATTATTTATTTTAAAGGAACTGGAAGCCACATTCCAATAGGGGTGTTGTGGTACTGTTGCCTCCCACAACAGTGTGAATTTTTAAAGAAGGGCTGTACATGAGAAACTCGAAGCTGCAGAAGTATAGTTAATGATGGCTTATGAGACAGGGGAATTAAAGGCACAAGGGTAGTTTCTTTTTCTATGTTAAGAGACGGGTGTTCTTGGAATTACTCAGGAAATATGAGCTAGGGGAGGCTGGGTTGGTGCTGCTGCTGTGAACCTCTGGGAAAAATAATTACGATAGGAAAGTCTAAACACTGTAAACATGGAAAGGGACATCACCAGCTGCATGGAGCAATGCGCAGCCTGGCATGGTCCATGAGAGACCAGCACAGAGAGGAGAAAGGAGCAGCATTGGAAGCAGCAAGTTCAAGTAGTAACTGAAAACCTAGACCATTTCTTATGATAAACTTCTGCATCTTTAAACTTTGATTCCACACAGCAAAATTACTGAAAATTTTCTGTATTTTCTCATAGTTATCAATTGTATGTTCCAGAAATTCTCAGTTTGGCCTAGGCTGCTGTGTCAGATTTAACTTGAGAGTCTTTTGAGGTTGATGGCAGGGTATGTATCATCCCCCTTTGACTTGCAATCTGTCCTACAGGGGCTTATGAAAACAGGTGAACCTTCATTGTTTAACAAACAGTACTAAAAAGAAGATATTTATTTACTTCTGACTTAAACGTGCTAATGACAGTTTACATGCTGTAGTTTCTGAGTGTACCAGCAAAATGCCAATCTGCTCATGTTTGTCAGGTATTTCACTTATGGTTCTGGTTTCTTCTGGTCTTAAGCAAGGTCCTTACTCTCACCACTAAGTGAGTGTTTTCCCAGTCAGCTAAGGGAGGATGAAAACTTTTATTGAAGCAGTTAACCCTTTAAAAAGAGTTTATTCAAATCTTCCTATTGGCACCAATACACACTGTATTCTCAATTTAGAATTTACCAAATACTTCTTACTAAACAAATTTAGTTTCACTCATATCATGAGAATGCCAAGTATTTTCACATACTTTGGGTGGAGAACTGAATGTGAGGCCTTTCTTTCTATTTGTCTTTCCTGTGTTACGGCATTTTCTGGCTGGCAGGAACCTCAGACTAAACCTGATTTGATTTCTCTGTGATTGTATCTTGCTTCCACTTTTGGGACATATGTTGGCTTTTTTTTTTAGCCTGTCTATCTAGTCCAAGGTGATGTGGTCATTTAATATGATTAATTTCATTTACAAATTAATTTACAAATATTATTTTCTATGTGATTTGAAACTTGCATAGAAGCAATGCAATGATTCATTTTAGATTTTCAGTGTAGCCATTTGCTTGTAACTGTTTAGCAGATGCTATTAGCCGCATTCAGTGAGTGGTCTTTGGGAGGTATTCTTTGGCTTTGTCACAGTACAGAAGTATGCATAGCTGTGGCTGAAATTTACACCTTAAATAAAAGCTACAAGGTATGTTACACGCGGGGGTTTCATGTGTAGATTTGCGCCCACTTCAGATCATGCTTTCCTTTCAGCTCTAAATGTTTTCCTCCAATACAATCAGTGATAAGCCAGCAAGCATTAACAGTGGTTTTGTATTTTAAACTTTGATACATATGCAAAATTTTGTTGACAGATTGTCAAAGTTAGTTGCTACTTCTGAGTAATTTTTAAGGCAAATACCCAGGATCAGATACTTGATATTGCTGTATTCAGTTCTGTCTGTGATATCATTTGGCTTTGATATCGTCAGTCATTAGAATGTCTCAATTCAAATCTTCATGGTTTTCAAAGAGCCGTAACAAAAGAAAATCATTTTATTGCATCATTTACTGTGGGGAGGGGGAAAATAAAATGAGACATTTTCACCTTGAGAATTAATTTGAAAACTTTGATTTTTTTTTTTTATGTAGAGAAAGCTGTTGTTTGAAACCAGTTTATACTTCTCTAGACAGAGGTGTCCCTAGGTTTTTAACCCCAGATATTTGTTTTAAGAATTTACATGCTATTTCAGTTTGTTAAACTGAAATTTGAAAAACATGTAGTTAAAACCTGCCCCGGTGTTTTAGCTTTTTCTGAGATTTTTGAATCACAGCTGGTTAATAAGAATTTTGTGTTCACTTCTTCTGCGCCTACATTAAAAGCACCTTTTCTGTCACGCAGCCTGTACAGTTTTCCCATAGGGACATGTAATGGAGTTCATCAAAGTGAAAAAAGTGAGTCACACAATCATTTATTTACTCATGTAACACAATAATGGTGTTGACAGTTACCTGGACACGCTTTCATTTCATTAGACTCTGGAAAATCTGGGTGTTAAAAATTTGTAGCAGACTTGATGACAAGTGAACAGAAAGAAACTCAGGGCTGCATGGTGGTTACTGTCTCATTTAATGCTGTTTGTTGCCTTTTGGCAACAATGAGCAGACATGCTGTTGCTCTGAATTTTCCAGCATATTTAATTACATAAATTATGACTAGGAAGTCCAGTTTTCATGGTATAGAGAGTCAAATTATATATATTATTATTTTATTATGATTAAAATATCAGTTTAGATTCTAAAATCATGTTCATCTAGTTTCATGAGCACAAGTTATCTAATAGTCATAGGTAAGGTTTTATGTTTCTCTGCTAGACAGTTGACTACAATTCAAGTATAGGATTCCCTGCTCTCTGTTTTGCTTTCCAGTCCTGTGGGACTGGAGTTTCAGGAGTTAGTAGCACTGGCTGACTAACAGCAGAAGACCTTTTGCAGGAGTGCTGGAACAGTATTTTGGAATCACTCTGAATGGTAGGCTGGCTCTCATTAGAGACGAGAAGGTTCCTGACGGTGGTTTCATCTTGTAGGAGTGTTTTAATTACTTGTTCACTGCAGTTCTTTCAGGAACTGTTGAAATAGAGAAGAGCCCTGCATTCCCCAGTTAATACTTTCTTTAACTTGCTTGTTTGGTGGATTTTTCTGTGAGTGAAATGGTATGTTTGACACCAGAAAACATTTTTGCTCTGAAATTTTTATGTATAAGGTAATTCTTTATGTCAGGGGCATCGAAATCTTCATTAGAACCTCTACAGAAAATGTAAACAAAACATGAGACAGTTCTTTACCTGTCCTTGATATTCCTTTCATTTCAGCTGCTGCACACCTTGCTGTCTTTTCCCAATTCTATTCAACTGTGTAATGCTGCATAGTAAAATATGAGATAAATAATTGAAATTATTTTGAATTAACTGACTATGTCTGTAGCCATGCATCAGGTTTATTTTCTGAGGAGATGTATAACCACGTTTGTATCTATCTATCTATCTAGTGTGAAAAGCAAAGATGGTCAGCATCAAGTATTCATCACAAGCACAAGATTGGTCATGATCCTTTTTCCACTGTCTTTAGTGACTAGATGTAGTGTGTAACTTCCAGACACTGGATATGTACCCTTTAGCTGTCCTTAACAAGTAATAAAGAATCTGAGACACTGCTTCACTTTTTAAATTCACTGGTGAGCAGAGTTCACTTGTGTGAAAGGCTGCCTTTATTAGTACCTTACTTGTCTTCTGAGTTTAATTTAGTATCTCCCTGGTGGGCAACTGCATGGGAGGTAATCAGCTTGATATCATGGCTTTAGGGAGTGCATTTTGTTTCCGTAATTGGCCTACATTCCATCTGCACAGAATCTGACTTAAGATATCCAAAGGTTTTTGCAAGGTAAGCATTGCTGAAATTTAAGCCTAGAATTTTTGTCATGTCATATCTGTGCTATATTTATTTACATGTGGTTTGCACTATCCATTCTGACTATACACTTAAAACTTTGCTTTTATCTGAATTTCTTCCATCTGAGAGATCACTCATTTCTGTTTTGAACAATTTTTTTTTTTCAGTAGTATTTGTCATCTGATTTGAAATGTAAATTTAAAAAAAAGACATACGTAGATTTTTAAATTCTCTGTCCAGGCATTTAGATTTACATTTTCCACAGAACTGTTTGAACAGTAAATAATCAGAAAGTAAGTAAAGCATTTTTACTTATTCTCAGCAAACTGCATTCAGAGGATGAGAAGAACACCTCCGCTGGATGAACTGCAGCCGCCTCCATACCAGGATGACAGTGGTTCTCCTCATCTTTCCTGTACGCCTTCCGAAGTCGGAGACAGCAAATGCGAATATTCCCAGTGTAGCAACAGTCCAAGGTGTTCGTATAAGTGCCCAAGTGAGGGAAGCACGGGACATGAAATAGAAAGCTTTCATAACAAAGGATATGAAGAGGATGTTCCGAGTGATAGCACAGCGGTTCTTAGTCCAGAGGTAAATGAAAGTAGTTGAGTGTGGTGAAGCACTTTTTAAATCTAAAGGTCAGTGCGTAGTTATATGGGCACTAATACTGCAGCTCGTTTCATTTAAAAAAAAAAAATTGTCAGAAAATATGACAACAGGATTTCAGATTGTTCAGATTGCTGTAGTTATCTTATGGCACCTTGACTTTCAAACCAGCTCTCAGTAAGAGTGAATTATTTTTTAAACCATTTTAAACCAGTCAGAAAATTTCATCACCCTATAAGGACTGCAGCCAAAATTCTTCCACATGATTTTTCAGACAACCCAAATAAAAGTTCTGTTAATGCTTTTTCAAGCTGAACACTTCATAATATAAAACAAGTTGTATGAAAAAAAAAAAAGGAAAAAAATTTACAAAGGTTTTTTTTTCAGTTGTTGATGTGGTATAGCGATTTGGGCCACTTAATTTTCCTATTTTCTGCTATAAACTGTAGTGATATATATATTTTATTTTCTGTGAAGAAATCATCTTTTCTGACACATATGTCATTGAAATGGCTTTAACAACCAGTTACTGCACTGACATCTATGGGTAAGTCTAATTAGTGATGCCATGTGCAAAAGGGGCTCCTTTTGGTGCAAATTTGTCTTCTGTCACTACCTGAGGTTTTGAAGTGCATGTTAGAGCTCAGTCCTGATGTTTCTGTCTTAGTAGATCTGCTGGTAAGTTGATGTTGTGTACCTGGGGTGTTGGTGCAAGATCTGGAGGGCCCAGCTGTGGGATCGTCCCATTTTGTGTCACTCCAGTCATTAATGTAAGCACACTCAATAAGAGCTGAGAATGCTGCCAGCTTTTTTTATAGCCACTCAAAACTTCAGGAGTGAAGCCTTTAGAGGAATGCATTCCCCCAGCTATGTGGCAGCCAGGTTAAAATAAGAACATTTCTTAACCCAGAAGGCTTTTTTTTGGCGTCTGTTTGTTCACGTGAACAAGCGTATCTTTGATAATATGAAGATAAACTTGAAATACCTTTATTTTACATACTTGGAATAATTTATTGTATGACCAGTAGCTTGGCTGGTACTTGTTAGTATTTTCTGTTTCAGTATCCCTATCAAACCAGCTGTTGTAACATTATAGGTGATCAGTATTTTATTCAAAATTTGAAGTGACAATAAAAAAATCTGAATTTTAAGATTAAAACTCAATATTAGTGGTTTACAGAGAGTTCAGAAGATGAGTTCAAAACAGATGCATCTTCTACAGTTCCAGTAAAATTACATGAATAAAGCCATGATAGTGACATCCTTGGCCATAGCAGGGGGGGTTGGAACTAAAAGATCTTTAAGGTCCCTTCCAAGCCATACTGTTCTGTGATTCTATGTTTCTATGATAATTTTTGGCATATTCATATAACTCTTGTGGACTGCAACAGGAGCTGCATGTGCAAGTAAGTTTGTAATTTGTATATTCTTTGCTGGCATCTCACTGTGCTCTCAATCATTAGCTGTCTCTTCAAGCAATGTGATAGGTTAACTTTAAAGTATGTGTATGCTCACACTGAAATAAGGTGGTTTTATCTTGTAACAAATGTATATAATTTTTAACAGAAGAAGAGATCATTACAGCCTTATTCAATCTGAGTTCAGACTGATTGGCTCCTGGGTTTTGGTGTTATTGGCCAAGTAAAGTCTTGATTTCATCTTGACTGCCAGTTAGCCAGCTCCTTGGCCGTTCAGTGCTTAATAACCTTGTTTATGAAATGAACAAAAAGATCATAGTGCCTTCATATTGTCTAGAGTAATCCTTATATTTCCATGGTAGATTTAATAATAGAATACAATAAATAAATAAATAATTGGCTTTTTTTTTTCCCCTCTTCTTCTTCAGGATATGTCAGCTCGAGGATCATCTTCACAGCTTCCTAAACCTTTTGATCCTGAGCCAGTAGCTAAATATGGCACACTGGATGTGACTTTTGACTATGACTCACAGGAACAGAAGCTTTTGGTGACAGTGACAGCTGTCACAGACATTCCGACATACAGCAGGACAGGTGGAAGCTCGTGGCAAGTACACCTAGTTCTTCTCCCTATAAAGAAGCAGAGAGCAAAAACCAGCATCCAGCGGGGACCGTGCCCTGTCTTCACAGAGACATTCAAATTTAATCACGTCGAGTCTGAGATGATTGGGAATTATGCAGTTCGCTTTCGACTGTACAGTGTACGGCGCATGAAAAAAGAGAGGATTGTGGGAGAAAAGATTTTTTACTTAACAAAATTGAATCTTCAAGGGAAGATGTCAGTGCCAGTGATACTGGAACCTTCTTACAGTCTGCCTGTGAGTATTAAATGAGGCAGAATAAGAATGCAGTAAGATGCAGTGTCCTGAATTCTGTAAGAATAGTGTGTATATTTATAGAGTCATCACATCCACTCAGTTTTTTGAACAGTCATAGCACTGCATTAGCACAATGATAATTTTCTTAGAGCTTCTGTAAGTACATTCACTTTCCACCTGCAGAAGCTGCCCATATTTTTCCTTTTAATGACTTAGAAATTTCCAGTCCATAAATAGGGATATAGTGGTGAATGCACATATACATGCATATAGATATGTATATGTATGTAATAGTACACTCTTTACCACCTGCAGCACTTCAATTTAAAAAGAAAAACACACCAGAGTGAAAAAAAAAAAAAGAAGCTGTATTAGCAAATGCCCTCCATCTGTTGCAATTAAGTCTTGGTTGCAAGTAGGTATTTGCCTTTAAAGAAAGAAAGAAACATAGGAAAGAGGAATTTTGAGAGTATAGAGCCATTTTTAATAACTTCACATTAGACCCTTAGAAATAATTGATTCCTGGTTCAGTCTGAAGTGAAAAGTAGTTGAAACTGAAAAGAATTTTTTCGGAAAAAAAAAGACCTATCTGACGAACAAAATTTTTTGTCCCCCCAAAATAATATTTTTAATAAAGCAAAGCAGCAATAATTCAGGATAAACATAGGTACCATTTTCTAGAAACACAGAAGATCACTAAACTGGTAGTGATCACCATCTTCTTTTTTGTTTTTGTGAGACTTTAAGTATGCTTTTGTCCGGAAAGAGAATGTTTGTCATGCTGTGGCCTGGGCATCCTAGACTAGGAGTGCTTGAGTTTTTCTTGCTTAAGAGTTGCATGTGTGCTATGTTTAACAGACTTTTGGGGGAAAAAATTGATGATTATCAAGGACATCCATATTTGGACATTGTATGTGTTTTGTGGGTGGTTTTTTTTAAACAATCAATAAAAGAAAAAGAGGAGAAGAAGGGAAGGAAGGGAAAATATTTTTTTAGGTGAAGCAAAGCAATTAATTTGTTCTGCGTTTTGAAAAAAGGTTTGGATCGATTGAAATGGCATTTCTGTTGAACATGAGTATTGCCAGAGACTCAAAATAAAAGGCTGTAGTATTATTTAATGACTAAAAATATATTTATTAGTAAAAGCTGAGGTTAAATCATGGATCTGATGGAGAATCAACTCATGATACAGCAGATTTCTCACAGTTCCTTAAGAAGCACAAATCAATCTAAGGATGAAATGGTTCACCTCTCTAGAGGGGTAACTTTCTTAGCGAACAGTTTGCTAATTTCACAGCTTGGAAAAAAGCACCCTGTGGCACAAAACATTGAATATTCTAAAGGTACTTGCTTAATTAGTGTGTTTTCAATAGGTTCATGTATCAAATTTACCCAAGTCAGTGAAAGAGGGCAGTGAAGGGGCCAGGCTTGTGATTAATTGGTGTATCTCATATTTGCACTGGTTATTTTTCAGTATTATTTTCTTGAGTTTTTGTGATAGGCAGAGAGAGAACAAGTTCCATGAGGCATCAAAGATGATAAGGTTGTCCCTTATTTTCTGTTATGGTAAGGCATGGTGTGTGAGCATTTTTCACTCCTCAGTTTTTGGGTGTTGGAACAAGAATAAGGAATATTGCTAGAAAGTGAAGGGATCTTCCAGAGTTTGTTGTTGTAACAGGATTTAAGCAGCTCTACCTGTTGCTGGAAAGGATCCTTCAGAGTCTCGATAGCTTGAATGAGGATCCATGGTCTTCTGGAACTATGCAAATCAGTTTTTAAACCTTTGGGAATTCATTCACTTCCGAGTTTATGGGTATTTTTATCTTATCATTTATAGTCAATATAATATTTTTCAGTGAGCAGATTTATTACAGGATTTAACATCTATTTGTTTTGCAGGAGTGTTAAAATTCATTGTGTTTTTAGGATGTATGGCTGGAAGTGGGGGGCATCCTTGGGTTTTTGAGCTCAAGCCCCGGTTACTCAAAACAGCCAGCTCATCTTGATCACATAATTGTGAATTTTCATCTGAAAACATCAGGTTGTTGTGTTTGCAACCTGAATTTCTTCATGGCCAAGTTATTACCATTTGTTCTTGTGCCAGCATCAGCCTTGAGCTTAATTAGTTCCTACCCTTCTCAGGTGTTTGCCTCTGGGTATATTTATACACATTGATCGTATTCCTTTTCAACTGTCCTTTTGCTAGAATAAACCAACAATCTTTATGTACAACTAATCATAAATGTCAGACAGGAGTTATTTAACAGGAGAAGGTAAGTGCTGTTTGAATTTGGAGATACCCAGTTGCTCCAGGATATTGGTAATTATAAGATCCACGATGAGGCACGTTGTACATTTGGAATTAAATTTGCCTTGTTCAGTTGCAGAGGGTTTTGTTGCTGAGAAGTATTTATGTGTGACAGCTTTTTATGAAGAAATTTCTTGGACACATGACAGTTGTCCTATTTTTTCAACTGCTTCTCATTATATGGATTTTGTATATTAAATATACCTTCTGTCATTGAAACTTCCTAATCCATTGAAATATCTATGCTAATCTCTTCTGCAGAAATGTATTTTATTTCCTTCTGTCTGTGCCTGATATTATATTAATGTATTTTATTAATCATGTGCCTTCTGATTGTATAAGAACAGTTTGTATCCTGTGAAGTTCAGTATTTTTTCAGTGATACCTTAAAGCTGTACGCAAGGGAATCTGGCTAAAGGTAGATCAGCAAGTTCAGTGCCTTTCAAACAGTGATGTGCTGACACGAGTGGGGCCTGTAAGTCTCTGCTTATTGTTAAAACATGAACAAGTGCGTGTTGTGGTGAGGACATGACACTAGTATGTTCCTTAAATAGGTTTCAAAGCTGCACATGGCTTCCAATTTACAAATATATTCACAAAATATCATTTTCGCCTAAGATTTCACCCTGTTTCTCTCTTTCCCACATTGTGTATAATGTCTTGCATTAGCAGATATTATCCCCACTCCCGTTGCCATTTGTCTTTAACAGTCCTGTGTTGCTGCAGTTCTCCCACGTAACAGGGAATTCCTCCTCAGCCCCCTTATTTATCACACGTTTCCTCCCAAGTTCAGAGTATGTTTGAATGAGGAGGAAGCAGTGAAACCAGTATGAGTTGGGCAGAATGCAGTTGTCACTGTTATCTGAGACTGTGTCCCTTTCAGATTTAATACAAATTGTCCATTGCATCAAATGTTTAATAGCAGAGGTGTAGTTTTAGCAGGTACATTGTGGTTTTGTCAGAGTATAGTTTGTGTAGGAAGGTATTTGTTGATGCTTTCAGAGAAGTTTTCCGTTTAGTACAGCGGAAGACAAATTTTTCTTCTCCCATCTTGAAGTTTAGAAAAGCTGTTTATTTCTCTTCAGGAAATCCCTGTGGACCTGTTTTTAGTTACTCTTCGTTCTTCTCACCCACAGAAATTTTCCTGACAGTGAAAAACAGCCTCTAGTATGGTGTGATTATAAAAACATATAAGCAGTTTATTGAGTGAAATCTGTTTGGAAAAGATCAAAGAAACACGCGTAATCCACTTCACCATAGGTTGCTCTTTGGTGTAGAATAACAACGACCAGTCGTGGTTTGTATTTTGTGATTGATTTGGGAAGTGCTGTTTGAGTGACCAAAACATACCTCTTGCTGCTAAGCAAGTCTAGTAATCATTCATTATGTATCATCAAATTACAAGGAGTTTACTGGGAAGAATTAAATTTATTTTTCTTTCTTTCTCTAGCATTCTCCATTTCTAACACCCTGAACACCCAGTGTGATCCTCATAACAAAGAACGGATGGTGTAGGCAATCATAGGTGTTTAAAAGATTATTTTGTACATCTTTACTATAAATATCCTGAGTGTCTGGATAATTATTTTAATTAGTTTTTTTTGAGTGAAGGCATTTATGTATGCAATGTATAAAGTTGCTCACTCGCATGCACTCTCTCCACTATGAGGACAATGGTTAATTATCTAGTGTACACTGGATTATGCACTGTGCTTAAGGCATTTATTTCATGTTGCCCTTTATGTGTGGCATATCTTCAGTATTCCTTGTAATGCTTATCAGCTCATAAACTCCACAGGAATAAAGGCTTTCAGAGTGGCATTTATTTTTTGGGAATTCTTGTCCATTATGGAGTCAAGCTCTCAGGTTTTGTGCAAACTCTTAAAGTATAAGAATCACTACTAGTGACTTTACTACTGTGTTTGTATGGCATGATCTATCCAGGATTGTATTTGGAAGGCTAAATACTAAAATTTGTATCAGTGGCGAACATATTATCTAGAATTCTATGTCTAGTTTTGATCATCTTTTAAAAAATAAAATAGAGAAACCTTATCAATATGTAAAAAAGTGAGGTAACTGTGAGATTCTGATACTATCTTTCTCTGTCGTAAAAGTATGGTCTCCCCAACCTGGATTGTGATTTCTAAGAGCAGTAAGGAAAATAATAATACTGTAAATTTCCCAGAAGTGACTTTTTAGAAGTTAAAAGTAAAGATTATCAAGGTGTCCCTTGTGTGAAATTTCCACTTTCAAAGACTATGAGCTGCTGCTTAAACCATCCTCAAGCAACTCTTTAATTGGAGGTACATTCTTTAATTTATCAATCCAAGTGAGATTTCTGTTTCCCTTAGAGATGCTGAATTTCCCAAATATTTTGTTGTCTTATAATTTTGACTCTTCTTGTTTGCATGTGTATGTACACACAAGTATCTTCTCACATTTGTTACTGTTCTTTCAAGAAAACTAGAGAAGGTCAAAACACAGAATCAGTTCTGTTTGCAGGTGTGAGCACTCTTCAGCAAAAGCGTGTACACCATTTTCCTTCCATTTATTTCCGTTGAGGGAAGTCCTAATCAGAGATTTTGCACAAACAGATGAAGTCACCTATTCTGCAAATTCATAACGTACATGGTTGTGGAACTTTTGAATTAGTTTTTGGGTTATTTACTGGATGATTCTTCTTATTATTCTGGTGGGCTTTGCAGTATAAGATAAATCTTCTTCATTAGTATTCTTCATTTCAGACTTGAGGATCTTCAGGTAATCACTTCTTTTGTATATTCAAGCAGCCTGTATTTGGTATCAGATAAGCCTTTCTGTTCATAGGGTGCCTTTGGCAAGGGTTCCTTTTAGTAATAATGTGTCAGCCTCTTGTCAGGTTTGCCCTTTGTATCATTTGACCTTGAGCTGAATCTTTCACAGCTCCTGTCTTTCTGCTGGGCTTAATCAGCTGTCAGCTGGCCCCAGGAGAATCCAGCTTATCTGTTCCCTTTCTTTGTGGTGTGTAGGATAGCTCTAAGAACTGAAGCAGATCCCTTCCGACTGGAAACACCTGGTGGTCCTCTGATCATGAGATTAAACGTGACCTGAGCAAATCAGAAGGGCACCACTAGCAATTGTTAATCACAAAGAGTTTACCTGACAAATACATTTAAAATGTACAGTTAATGGTATGGGTTTGTTCATTGTGAAAAATAATTGCATGTATGTTTATGCAATCAAATACTATTCCATAGATTGACTACTCATAAATTGTGCTTACTGTTTGATGGCTGAATCGTTCTCTTTTCCCAGACTGAAAGGATGTAATCAAGAGAAAAATGAAATTATTTGCCATTGATCTCCCCAATGAGCATAGACCAAATCCAGCTGGACAGAGCATTGTCATTTAAAGAAGTCTGGTCTTGGAAGCTGTCCCACAGTAACATCTCCATGCTGTTACATATTTGACAGGGAGTAAAGAGAGGGGGAGATGTGAGTGGATCCGGGTGGGAGCTGTAAGTGTAGCTTCATCAGGAATGCAGGTAAAATGTCTGCATTTTGTGTCAGATGTTCTTACCTAAATTGCTAACACAAATATCTAACAGCTTTTAGTGCTTGAATGTTTCTTTATGCTACCTGTCTTATCTCAGAAAACAGAATTCGATAATAAAAGGCCTCTTGCCCCTTTTCCTCTCCTGGCCCAGGGCTGTATAAAAAGCTGCTGGACTTCTGCAGTGTTAAAACACTACTTTTGCAAATGCTGTAGATTCCTTTGTAGGTTCATTTCCAAATGCCTTCACTGCTGCTTGGGTTTGCTCTGCAAATTTGAAGCCCGTTACGTCTGTGGAACAACTAAATGACCTTTTGTCATCTGCCAAAGGTGTGATTTCAATACAGGCTAATAGATGTAGAAAACTTAAAATGTTTCCCTTTCAGTTGACAAGTAATGTTTTGTTCTGCAGAGCTGGTAATTTAAAAAAAGATGTAGGCAGAAAGTACTAATAACAAATTCTCATGAAACTGGAAAAACAGCACAGAAATCTCTCTGTGAACTTGTTCAAAATCTTTCAGAAAAGTTGAGTGTTGATTTGCCATTATTAAGAATATGTAAATTTTATTTTGTTATTTTTCTATTACTATTAAATTATTGTGTCTTAAAATTTGAAACCAAGCCTTTCTTTATCAATACAGTATTATTAGAAAGCCCACAAAGATTTGAATTTTTATTTAAACTAACATTTTAAATTATTTTGAAATGAAAATTTGTGTACTATTATAATGTATCTTAGGAGGTTTGTTATAGTGTCTATGGTAAATTAAAGCTGTGTATAGAATTTTTAAGGTTTTAGTCCTTTGAATCTAGTGAATCAACGAATTTTCATTTCAGCTCAATTTTTCAGTGTTCCATCTGTGTGAAAACAATGTGGTTTTTAGAACTTTGTATCCAGAAGTTTATTTCTCTTGAGAGTAAAAAATAGAGTAAAGCAGAAGCTTTTGATGAGAAATGGAAATATTATAATTTCAGATAATCTGATTTTCAACTACATTAATAGTATTTTAATAATCAAAACAATCCATATTTGATGTGAACACCATTGATGTTGAGTGGAATTATTTGCTAAAATTAGAATTTTTGGCTAGGAAGTCCTGGTAATTTTTAAAGCATGCCATTCTATCCAAAATAAATGTTTTTCTTCCTAAGATCAAGCTGCATAATGGAAAGATTATTAGACTACTTAGTTTCATGTTTGTATTTTAAGTTGACTTAGTAATGCTGTAAAGTGTTAAGTACATGAATAAAAATGCACATTATACTTAATTGGAACATGCTTCAAGGAAGCTATTAAGTAAAAAGCCCAAATAATTACCTGTCATAGATAATGATGCTTTCCTAAACTTGAATCTTATTGAGATGCTTAAAACTATATGTTTCAATGTTGGCAAGTTTAGGTTATAAACTGAAAGCAAAATACTGATAACTATGTGTTCTCTTAATTTCACAGTATGGGACAGCTGGCTTTAGATTTTGACATTCCTAATTATTTTACATCCCTCTGTTTTCAGGGCTGTGTTCATCAGGTGGTTTAAGTTCTCTTTCCCAGGAATGGTCTGGATATTTTTTCAACAGTACTTTAGCTTTGAAACGTGTTTTTATAAAATACCTGGTGCTGAAGCCAGAATGAAGCACTAATGAAGGATGTGGAGCCCCTAGGTTTGGTTTTCTCCTTTTGAGCGCTGGTCTGGAGCCTGTGTGGGGCTTGGGTGCTCTCCTCACCTCAGCAAGCCCAGAGGGGAACAGGAGCTTCAGGGTTCAACACCGGGGTGGTGACTGAGAGAGATGAATGCTCTTACCTAAAAGCTGTTGGACACCTGGATTGAGGGCCCTCCTTTGCCTGCCAGGATTCAAATTTTTTCCCCTACCCTCTCAGTTGTATTGATCCAGAAGTAGAAAAAGTAATGTGCAAAAAAGTTCTTTAAGAGATTAGTGGTATAACATTAACATTTAAAATTAGAGAGAGACATTTTGACAAGTAACATGCTGTGAATCAGATTTTTGTTGCTGAAGGATTGTCAGCAAGGTTTCATCTTTTCTGTGTATATTTTGAAAAGCCAAAAGAATCAGATGCTCTTGTTTCGTAAGCCTACAGAGACATGATTTTAACCTGTGCATTGAGGAAAATGAACTTTTCACTGCCTTCAGAGCATGGCCACATTATTCCCTGTCATTAACTCCAGTTGGCTTAAGAGCAGAATTTATAAGCAGAACTTCAGGGTATGGAAAAAGAACAGTAGGAGATGAATATGTAAGTAACAAATACCATGTTTCCATGGAATTGTGGGGAAGGAAGACAAATAAATACATTTTACATACATTACCATGGATGCAAGTAGATGATTCCCTATGTTGTAAGAGGGGAGGGAAAAACACTATTGCAAATGCTTCTCAGGGGTTGAAGTCTCCCATGATGCATTCTATGTGTTCATGTCCATTGGCATGAGAGGAAAAAAAGAGTGTTCTTGTTTTGGTTGCCAACTTTTGTACAATGGGAACATACAAAATACAAAACCTGCTTAATGGGAATGTTTTTATTATATATTTATTAAGAAGTAATGTTTCTTCCCTAGATAATATATGTTAAGAAGTCATCAAGGACAATAGTTTGGAGAATTAGTAATTAAATTTTTGTGGAATATGACAGGTATTACTTTTACAATCCAGTGGAAAGCAGCAATTCTGGTAAGTGTTGAGCAAATAAAATCAGACTATTACCAAGTACTATCATGTGGTATATATGGGAAAGGTTTAGGTCCTTTGCACACAGCTCTGTGTTAGAAAATTGAGAAGCTGAACATTTTTTATTTACTGCAGTAAGACAGATATTTAAACCAAATATTTGGAATAGACTTCACCATTTCTTTTGCAGTGCTTGGTGTTAATAGTGTATTTATGGCTAAATTGACAAAAAAAGGTTCAGGATTTAGTATTAATATCCTGGAGACAACCTCAAGAGACAGTTACTTGCACTGTGGGCAGATCAGTAACACTTTGACAGTTCATCTAAGTTCTTAAAAATCCACATACACAGTTTTGTGACAGTTCTTACTAGGCTCTTTTGCTGCTTCACTGACCTTGAAAAGCCTTTGCTCTTATGGAACCTTAGTCCTCCTTTTCCTTGCTTGTTAAGTTACACACAGTGTTTATAGAGGGCGAGCGGGAAGAGTTATGAAAATAAACTTACTTAGACATTATTTCAAACAAATAGTGACTTTTGGTCTGAATCTTAAGTTTCCCACAGGGAAGCAACAGTATCAAAGTGGGCTGTGAATAGCTTTACAGACAGATTGAATGCAGACCTGAATGGAGATGAAAAGCATCTGGTTGCACTGCGATGTTGTCATTGGAGCTCCATCTATATTCATGTTGTACCAATGAGCAATTTCGGTGTTAGTCGTTTACAATTTGGCACTTGATTGTGGAGCTTATATTTTGAGCAGGTAAAAGTGTAACTTCTTGTCTGGCTTTTTTCATGATGAGTTTGTTAGTGCTCTTCCAGAATTCTGACTTGTGTAAACAGAAAAAACCCTCTAAACAGAAACTTTAATAAAGCTGTTGTTTCCAGTTCCAGTGCAGCATATGACTTAGCTCAAAGTCAGGTTATTTGCCCACAGATGTCATTATCGTGGAATATCTTCCTTAAAACAGTTAACGGATTTCCACAATGTGAACAATAAACTCTGTGCTGGAGAAAATACTTTAAGATGATACCTAACTATAATCAGTATCTCTGCTTTTAACTTTGTCCTGCAATGGAAAGTCTTTCTTCGATTGTTGATCTGAGCCCAGTTGATCTCAGCTGTCTCGTACCATCCCTGATTGCAGTTTCTTCTTCTCTTCCTCATAAAACTTTTCTGTTTTCTTTCAAAAGAAAACTGACAAAATGTAACCTTGCCCTCCCCTTTTCCTCCGGTCTTTTACATACTTGTCCCCAAATCCGCTGTTTTCTGCCTTATCATATCCACAGAAAGTATACTTTGGTTTATGTTGTTTAATCTTTTTTTACCCAGGAATATCATTCTGTCTTCTAATCTGCTTCATTTTCCTTCTTAACATTTCGCTTTCTCTTATATTAGGATTTTCCAGTTCATAACTCAAAAGCAGAGTATTTTTTTAAATACATTTGGGTCAGCATGAAATAAAATGAATTGAAGTTGGGTTTTTTTTAGAGTGAAAGGGAAAACAAAACGCTACTTAGACTTTTCCTTCAGTGCATTTGATTGCCTTATTTTAAAGTCTTGTCTATGTCCCCACAGCATTTTGTAGGAAAGAGATCCATAAATTTATGATACAATGAGGATTAAACAACATTCTTTTTCCTCTAACCTGCAAAAATATTTTGGTTTAGAAAGTACCGTAGCAGAACATTTAAGTCAGACTCTCTCCCCAGGTTTTTATCTAGCATACATCTACCAGTTCTTTCTGTGTACCACGTCTAAGGTACAGTCATTTAGTTGCATTTCTATCCACTTAGAGTTCTGAAGCATCATCTTGGTCTTCTCAACCCACCATTCAGCTGGTGAGATACTTCTGCCTGGTCTTGACAAAGGCAGTCTTGTCCTTCTCCTATTCACTCAGGATTCTGCTGTAAAGGAATGGTATTTCCAGCCCATGCTTATGTAACTTTGTAATACCACACATTGAATTTTTCAGTTGTTTTCCTCCTCTGTGATACCACACAGAAGCTACTTGTCTTCCCTTTCCTGGTACTTCAGGACTCATTCCTGCTCAGTCGTCATTCATTTACTACTCACTATTTCTAACAGGCTAAACCTTACTCTGATACCCATTGCAGTGAGTTTAACTCTGTCATAAACTGATTTCTAAGTCCCTCTGAGGACATCAGTAAACTGTACAAATAAATCCCAGTTAGGGATGTCAAAGCCCTTGGAGGATTTGGGCGCACTGTTACTCAGCTGCCTGCTTTGTGTTACATCTTTTTTTGTGGGCTTGCAGCATGATCTCAATCAAATTTGAGACCTAAGCTTTGAACAGTGTCAGGTGGACTGTGCTAAAATTCCTGGCTCAAGAAAATAATAAGGGGAATAAGCACCATAGGGATAATGCGTTACAATTTCAAAAGACCAAATAACTTAAGTAATAGCTGCGGTTGTGACAGGCTGAGGCTTTCAAGTGTGCAGTGTATGCTGTGACTGCTGAATCAAGTCATCTTTCTTTTAAACTTTCCATTTTGGTTCTTCTGTTGAAGTTAGGAATCAAAAGTTTCCTGTTCTATCAATGACAAGAATCAGAGAATGAATGTATACTTGTAATTAATTTTCAGCAATTAACAATTTGCAAGCAGTTTGAAATTTATTCTTGGCATGGAATAAAGAGCTTTTGGAGAAATAACCAAAGATTTAAAATTCTGAATTTGCAGCTTGGGAGAGGGAAGTCAGAGAAATTTGTTTAGGTCCTTCTACAGTATTAAGAATACATATGCTAACAACAGTGAATGTTTATTAATGAGGAACTGGATTGCTACTTTAAACTGCTGCTAGACTTTTGGGAAATGTTCTGTTGAAAAGAACTAGTTAAAATGTCAATAAGAGGGATATTATTGTAGGTATCGTCTTCTGTAATTTGAGAGTCTGTAATGCATGTGGGCTTTATATGTCGGCTGAAGTTACTCGCTTATAAAGTTAACATTTATCTTGATGAGGATTTGTGCTATTTAGGTTTTAGGTCTGATCTTATGCCCATGTCAGCTGTTGCTGGAAATGATAGAGACATTTGGAATCTGGAAGAATCAGCTTCACAAAACCATCATGACTTCTTGGAAGAGTGATGCCAGGTTCCCAAATGAGTCAAGCCATATTGGAAAAATCTGTGGACCCAATTTACATTTTTTCTGAGAGAATCATAAAGGGATGTGCTGATAATTCAAAAGTCCCTTCTTGGCAACCAAGCACGTTGCCATTCCACTGGCTACATTCCATACAGTTTTTTGTTTTCTGTGGTACCACTCTTATGTGCCAGTGCAAATGAAAATAGGAACAACCATGGTGTGATTAGCATAGCAGCATAAAGAAAGTATATTTTTTCCTTTGTTTTTATGGCCAATAATGAGGAGTTAAAATGATAAAAATTAGTATTAGAATCTCCCTTCAAAGATGCGATGTGATGAGAATGCATGAGAGATCTGAATTTTTTGGAAGCTTTCAGGGAGGAAATTAAAGCATTGCTTCCTGAGCTTTGGATGGCATTCTTCCTTTCCCACCCAAGACAAAGGGATTATTGCAGTTCTGTATCCCTGGATCAATTAAATTCCTTGTAAGCTAATTTATTCTAGACAGAGCGCATTTTTCTAATTGCATGTGGTCTGTTATTTCGCTACTCATAAATTCTCGGTCTAGAGAATAACCTTTACAAAGGAGGAATAAGAATTTTCTACATTTTATTATCTTCAAGGTTCCACTGGTGTTTTCCATTTTTGGAAAGTAAGAGATCCAAGGTTTAATGTTTTCCAGGATGCTGACAAGTTATGTTACAGGTCTTACCTTAGCAATTGAAGCAAATAGGGACCATAAAGGCTGTTCTTCATCTTTTGCTGTTATTTCTCTTTAATCATGAAGCAGTAGAAGCACCTAAGAATTGTTTTAATTTCAGACCACTTTATTGTTACCTCTAACACGTGGAAATTAAGAATGTACATTTCTTATTGGGTGATTGAATGGAACTTCTGTTATTGTCACTAAGTTGCTTTCAGAATTTTCTATGCATTATTCTAAAAATCGACTTCCCAGTAACATCATTCCATAAGACACACAGAACTTTTTGTCTGTTTTATAGGGTTGTGACTCTCAAATGAGCATGTCAGAAGTGTCCTGCAGTGAAAGTACCTCCTCTTGTCAGTCTCTGGTACATGGCTCAGCTCCAGAAATCCTCGTTGGCCTCCTTTATAATGCTACAACTGGAAGATTATCAGCAGAAGTGATAAAAGGCAGCCACTTCAAAAACTTGGCAGCGAACAGACCACCCAGTGAGTGAAAATCTTTTTTCATCCTAATGCTTCTCT
This sequence comes from Struthidea cinerea, assembly GCA_013397865.1. NCBI lineage: Eukaryota > Metazoa > Chordata > Aves > Passeriformes > Corcoracidae > Struthidea > Struthidea cinerea. Next base: position 1,094,223 of record VZTI01003154.1, read on the forward strand.
ACTGGTGGGGCTCTCGGTAGCAAGGACTTCAATCCTATCACTTAGTCTTACCCAATCAAAATGAAATAGAGCAATCATCAACTAATCTGTTTCATGTTTTATATTTCTAGTCAGTTGGGAAATAGCAAAAATCTAAAATTCAAAATATTAATTGTAAGTTGACAAGCCTGTTTTAATTTTTCATGATGACTGACTAATAAATTACCTTTATCATAATGATTAATTGCTAAATTACTAATGCCTCACATCACAGGCCAAGAATAAAAAGTCAGTGTTTAAAGAGAAAGTACATGCCAGTTAATATTAATATAAACATTCTGAACAGTTACTGCTGTTCCTAGAGGGGTTGATATTGCAGTGTTTAATTGCTTATGTGCCTGTATGTATGTGGTAATATATGTAACTTGGGAATGTCAATGAAGACAAGGAGCAACCACTTGAGGCCTTTGGCATATTTACTGTACAGGAGGAACGTTCACCCTCAGAAAAGCCTTGAATTGTGTCTTCGAACATTTGTTCAAAAATACATTTGTCTGAAATATTTGTGAACTTTATATACTTCTTAACTGGAGTCAGATGGAATGGAGAGAATGTTATTACTCTCTCTAGCTCTTTGACTTAGCTCGAGAAAGTTCAGTAATGAGCTTCTTAAAAAGATCTTTTTTATTGTTTTTTAAGATGGTGTATCTGATTTGCATAAGTGTTAATAAGAAATACCTACCTCTTCCTTTTGATTTTGTCTGGAGGCTCAGGTTTTAGCTACTCTTTATGTTTTTTAAGCCCCAGATTAGTGTGGCACTAGCAGATTATCTGCTACTGGATTATGTATTAGGCTGCCAACATTTTGTAAGTGGTTTGCACATCTCACTTTGTCTTCCAGAGTTTAGGAAGTAAAGTATCAAGTCAGGCACTGATGCTCTCTCCTCTTTCTCGTTTTCTTGACCCATGTTTATTCTATTCATTAATTGGCTCACCTTACTCTGCTTTCTCTATACTTTTCACATGGATGGAGCCAGACTTTGTTAACATGGCCAGAGAAGGAAGGCGATAAACGAATCTCTAATACACTTATATAATTAGGTAGCTGCCCCAGAGTCACCTATTTGGAGACAAAGTATAGAAAGAGATGGGGAAAGCCAAAGGGGTCCAAGGGCACTGGGGTGTGGGAAGAAATGAAAGGGAGAGAAGAGACCCTTAAAGCAAAACCAGATGCTTATCTCTCTGAAATCTCAGAGAAACCCAGTTTTTATTTAATATTTAGAATATGCAAGTTAGGAGGGGTTCAGTATTTGTTTTGAAAACAGAGATATTCATTCCCTAGTGTGTTAATTGCCAAAATGTGCTCAGTGGGCCCCTGCTGTGTAGCGAACAGTTGTTGTGTCTCTCTGGGGTCAGAAATCTGTTTCAGATTGCAAGAAAGGAGCCTAGAACATGGCGTGTAGCCCTGTAATACCATGTTCTGTCTAACCTTTTTGGAGGGAAGGTCTTCCGTGCTACCTTTTTTCATCCCCTGTGAGGGATAAGGGGAAGATTTGATATTCATAATAAGAATAGTCCGGTTCTGTTTAGGCAGACCTGGGTTCAGACTTCTATTGTTTCTAGAAAGCTGGAAACTAATGGACTTTCTGGGTCTGGTAAGACCATGCACAGAATATTATGGAATTCAGATTTCCTTTTTGGGCTGTTTAGTGCCACCCCCCTCCCCTCTCCCCAGCAGTGGTGGCACCTCCTTTTAAACTCCTGGATCCAGGTCCATGCCACTGTCATATCCTATCTCCCTGCTGAATACATCGTGGACATCTGCCAGCCTCAATCTGTGCCATCATTTCCACAAAATGAAAACTAAGGCCCATAGGGACGATGATGATGATGATGATGATAATGATGATCATGATGAAATGTCCTGGTCACATTTGTTGTTGGACTATCAGTGGTCCAAAACCCTGAGAAGTGCTGCAAAGTACATGTGCAGTTCAGTTTTCATTCATGTATTGAGGAACTGTGATAGAAATAGAAGCAATTGCTCTTTCCCACATTTCTGTAGTCTAGGCCTTGTGAACCTGTCAATTTTTGTGAAGTGCTTCTGCAGCAAATCTGAACTGAATACTAAATTTCTACTTCTTGCTCTAGTACATGCTCCTCTGCTGCATATTTATGTGTTACATAGTAACTAATTTAGCAATTGAGTGCAGGCAAATAAGCCAAATCCTGCAGGCAGTAACAGTGGAAGTGTCTTCTTTGCTTCTCTGTGTGACAGTTAATATTTTGTCTGAGAAAAAGATGCCTCTCAGTTTTCCTTAAAGTTTCATTGAAACAGGATGTCAGCTTTTGCATATTAAATGCATGTGTATGTATGCATGCACACACACATTAAATCCATAAAAATGTGGATTTTAACAAGCGAGATATTTACATTCTGGAGACCCATCATTGAATTTCAGATGTAAGTGTCCCTCAGCTGTTTTTAGAGGTTGCATCAGAGTCATTCTTGTGCCCAAGTTCATCACTACTGAAGAACTGAAGTATTACAATCAAATATCAGTAACTATAAAAGCTAGGGGCAAAACCAGCTTGGTTTTCAGTTCAATGATTTTTCATTTTATTGCTTTTAATATATGAAGTTTAATTGCTATGTGCAGTTTTTCTAAATATGCTGGAGTTTGCATGAAAAAGCATAAGGTTTGGTGAGGATTTTTACCCAATCTGCTATAACTTAATCATTTGCATGATTCTTGCTGTGGTGAGTGCAGTTTAGAACCCAGTGTCTGTTAGTCCTAAGATAACCCGTTACGTAAGCAATGTAATTTTTGTTAAAGATTACACAAAAGCTGCACAAAATTTTCATTTCACTAAATTTTACCTAACGATCCTTTTGTTCAGTCCTTTTTCTGATCTATGCTGCTAAGGTTTCATGTTCTTACACTCCAGTGAATAGTGTTTCCTCTTAAACTTTAACCTTTGATCCTCTCTCACCCAACTATTGACATCTGGTCATTATTTCTTTTACTGCCTTCCACCCCCTGTTGTCAGATGGACTGTTCTGTTGTCTAAAACACTTGATAGGCGGACAGGTTTATATAATCCGAGGTGAGTTCCTGTAGAAACTAATTGGATGTTGTCTTTTTCATGCAAAAGTAAACTTGCCAGCAGTAAAACATCCACGGCTGCCTACCATACCAGTTTATAAAAGTATATGTTTATTTTTTGTGGCACTCTCTAATGCAAAAATTACATTTATCTCTGATTATGGATGTTGGGGTTTCAGTGCGCCTGCAAAATGAAAATACTCGATGTGTTTCTTTTAACAAACTCCAATCTTTAATTAATATTGTCCATTAACATGAGTAAGACAGGAATAAAAATGAAATGTGAGATTGTTTTATACAATTTTAAATTTTCTGTAATTAGTTAACTTCATGAAATGCACATCCTTCTGGAGGAGCATGGTTTGGTGCTTTTGGTCCAATGAAAATAGAGCTTTAAAAGTAAGGGTTTATACCCAAATGCTAACACATAATGTGAGCTAACTACATTACTTGCATCAGCTTCCTAAGCGTATGCTTAAGAGCACCATACAAGCTACTTTTTAAACAATCATCTTGAATTATGCAAAAACTTGCTTTTCTTTAAACATGCAGTAAATGTATTCCTTCATGAATCTAGGAGTTAATAGGTTTTTTGTATTGCGTAAACTTCCATCTTTGAATGCACTCTGCTACATTTTGGTTTTCAAAATAAATAAAACTGAAAAGCCCCAAATGAGAACCACATCCATGCAGAGATTATTCTTAAGCATTTTATCCTGGCTGTTTTGATATCATCGCTGCATACTGACATTATTTTCTTTTCCTCTTCATTAATTGCCTCTGTTCCACTTCAGTTATCCATATTCTTTGAAATTTCAGTGGTACGCTTTACAGTGTTGTGGCTAGTTGGAGCTTGCTAAGTGTTAATGCAATGTAAGTCTGTTTGGACTAAACAAGGGGCTCAATGGGAAGAGGATTATGAGGTATACCTTCAACTTAACCCATGTACATAGTACTGGCGCTAGTTCATTTGCTAGTGTGTTTGTAATATTTTGTTTACTTGTCATCTTCCCACGTGTCTAAACTGAGCTGTGTTCAGCCACGCTGGCATACACCATATCCTTGTTCCTTGTAAATACCTCATCCTGCAAATCTTTCGTTCCAAGGTATCTGACATTCCACAATGTGCCTTCTTTTGTAGATACATATGTGAAGCTAACACTGCTGAACTCGATGGGGCAGGAGATGTCCAAATGCAAAACTTCAATCCGCCGAGGGCAGCCGAACCCCGTGTACAAGGAAACCTTCGTTTTCCAGGTGGCACTGTTCCAGCTCTCGGACGTGACGCTCATACTGTCCGTGTATAATAAGCGCAGCATGAAGCGAAAAGAGATGATAGGGTGGATTTCCTTGGGTCTCAACAGCTCAGGAGAAGACGAACTCAATCACTGGACTGAAATGAAGGAATCTAAAGGACAGCAAGTCTGTAGATGGCATACTTTACTGGAATCGTAATGGATGGTAGGAAGTGCAGTCTCAGTGGTTCTAAGGGAGGTTGTTCTCCCGGGAAGATGATCGTCCCTGGTCGCAATCAGCAGTTGTGTTGTGGGAGTAAAAACTGGAAATTGAGGTCAACATTCCATCATAAAGGATGCACAACATGCAAAATGGTGGGATTTAATATAGATTCTTCACTTAGTGTCATGGACTTTCTTGGTGTCAGAGGAGCCTTGCTGTACACAGATATGATAGCGGTATTCCCTTCCCCATCCACCTGATGCTGTATTTGTTTGGGTTTGTTTTGTGGTTTTCAATTCAGAAACATTTTGTGCAAGGTTCTCCAAATTAATGTAAGCTCCTCCTTGTGTACCTTTTGTATTGCTTTAATACTGTAGCTTCTGACCTGCCTGCATTCAGATTAAAGGTCAATAGTTTGCACTTTGGGAAAAAGTTAATGGTCTGTAAAGCAAAAGCAAAAAAAAAAACCAAACCACTGGTGAAAGAACACTTAATAATATAGCAAATAGAAATATACTGTTGTTTTGCACTGAGTTTCTTTCCAGGAGCTTAGTAAAGTAAGTTTTCATTTTTTGATATGCAGTTGGTTTGAAAAATACTAGCATTTGGGCATCAGGTGAACTTTGACATCAAACTAAGGTTTCTTCAATCTGTGACAGGAACGAGCTCTATATATGGCAAAAATTGGGTTTTTCCCTCTTGCCTGTACTTCTGCCTAATCCAAAGAGACCAGATCATCAGTTTGGTCCCTTCCAAAACTCCTTAGACAGGTTGTACTGTAAAACTACGTAACTTTCTGTTGAAAGCACTTCCTGTATTCATGTATTCCAATGTAGGAAGCTCATAGAGCACGACTTTACTAAAATATATTTTCATTAAACAAATTGATACAGGTTTCTTTAAAATGTCAGCAGCTGGAAGTTAGGTTGAAAGACTGTGAAGGAAGTGGCAGCAGTTGAACTACTCTGAATGAATGCAAAAAACTATGGCTTTGCTTGAAACAGCTATCCATTCAGGCCTCTTGTGAGCTGTTTTAGGAATTACCATATGCTGTTTGTTGGAAGTAGAGAGCAGACCAGGAGTTTTTACCTTTCTTCTTGAAGAAGAGAACATCAGTAAGTTATTTTTCTAGTGATTTGCCAGCAATTGAATGAGTGTTCACACACAAAGTAGAAGTTTGCTTTGCTTATGTTCAGGTTGGGAAACACAGCTTTCTAATGATGCAGTTGAGAAGCTGCAGTATCACAAGAAAGTTTGCCATCAGATAAACACTCGTGGCATCCACTAAAACTGGGGAAATATCAGTGCTTCTGAGATTCTTATTTGTCCCAAAGCCTTTGGCTGGACTCACACTAATTTATTGACTGCTGAATCTAATTCTTATTACTGAAATTGTGCATTACTGAGTAAACATAATTTTTAAAAGCTTCCCAATTCAAATATTCTTTTCGCCTGTAATTACAAGCTTTGTTTATTTTAAATTGTTGCTGTATAGAAAGCAAGCAATTTCTTTTTTCTTATAAGTGATGGTGACGTCTTACTAATATGTGACCTCACTGACTTTTAGCACTTGGTGGGTAGAAGAGTAAAGTGTTGGATTTTCTTGGCGCAATTGGCATTAGTCTAAAGTGTTCTCATTAGAACAGATTTGTTCCTCTTGAATTTCTTTATAATACCTGTGAACAATCCTGGCTTTGGGGTATACAGTCAGTCACGTACAGTGAGACTGGTGATGGTGAGTATGCTGTAATAAAGATATTTCACATGGTTCTCAAATTCTCACACTATTTAACCATTTCATTTAGTCCTTTTTAAAGGATTTTGTAATTCTACGTCTTGGTTTATTTGTGTCTTTTGAGGGATTTATTTGCAGAGCCAGGCTTTCAGTTTTTGTTGATTTAAAGATTTAAACATTATTACAGGCCTTTGGTTTGTATTTTTTTTTTCTCCTGATATTGCGCTGCTGCTTCATTTACAGAAGCTTTATTTACTAAATACAAATAATGCAAAGACTTTTTTTAAACAGGAACAGTCTTGCAGTAATACAATGCAGGTTGTCTCTCTCAGTCATTTTTGTTAGTCCAGTATGTGAAATGTAATGTCAAGTGTAGAATTTAATACAAAATCAGCATTAATTTTATATGCGTAAGGAAAATGCTCAGATTTTCCTAATCCTTTCAGCTTTTCATATAATAGAAGCAGTGACGTAGAAGCTGTTGAAAAGCAGTTTTTCACTGGATATGGAAGTGGTTTTATCTATTCTGTTTGTGGATATTTAGATGCTCTTTCCTAAAACTGAAAATTGTCTCTTGATCGTTGTCTCTTTATACAGGTTTTGCTATTTAAAATAATGTACACTATTGAACAGCAAGAACTGGGTCAGGTAATTCCAGTGGAGAACGTACTTAACATCATCACTGAACAAATGAAGAAGTCAGTTTGGAAGGTGCAGCAAATAACCTCTTACAGAACCAAACTAAACTAAACTGTGTCATGACTCAGGTTCCTGTTTGTAGGTTGCACTGCTTCAGCTTCGCATTTCAGCCTTTAGATTTCTAAGGCACCGAAATCTTAATTTAGACAGTAGAGATTTGTGGTACTCTGTGTTGGGCTCATTTGGGAAGAGGAGTCTCTCTCTAGGACTTTTCCTAAAGTATCCAGGACCACTCTGTGCTTCACAGAAGAAGGATTGGTTTACTTGGATTTATACTGTACAAAGGCTAGGAACTGAACATATAAAGAATGGAAATGAACATTTAATTTTGAGGCAGTAGAATATGGATTTGCCATGCAAAACCAGTCACACCAATAATTGGATTCGCCTTGGGATTTTTGTGAGTTAATTATAGTACCAATAGCTGTCATGTTGGTTTTTTCTTCCCTAGAACCCATTCTTATTATTTGATTTGTTTGTAAGTTTGTTTTTCTTATTGCTTATGCAAACCTATACTTTTGTGTTTGAAATCTGCCTTCAGCTGTTGTGGGTTTTTTAAACCCTACATAAGGGCTTGCACACACAGTGTGGTTTTGTATATTCAGTTAGGTCTTAAGCACAGAACAGAATTGCTGAAGAACAAAGTATCAGTAACAAATTAGAGGCACTTGTATTTTCCCCAGAGTTGGCTGTGGCTTTTTCATAGCTTTTTGTTGTTTGCCTTTGTTCAAAAGTACAGTAAGTACTTGAAAAAATGTATCAAATAATTACTTTTCTGTGTGCCAGCAAACCATGTAGAGATTGCAGATCTTGAATTGAATCTGTTTCCTGTCAGTGTAGCCTTAAATAATTGTAGAGCAGTGACTTTCTTACAGATGCTATTCTTGAAAGTATTGCATCCTTTCTGTAAATGATCTGTTTGGTTTAGTGCTTAGAACATTTCAAATACGTTCTAAAGTATTATAAATGCGAAAAAGTTGGTCAGTTCCTTTCTGTTAAGGGCAAGGTTGTGAAGGGCAGGACAGCCAAGCATGAAATCACTGCGCCGAAGGAGGAGAGGTTGTGCAGAGCCTGCAGGACATCGCTGTCTCCCACATCCGAGGAGGCAGGAAGGCAGCAGAGCCATCCTGCTGCTCCTGTTCAGCCAGGGGGCACAGGGAATGAGGGGAGCACTGGAAAGATGCAAAGCTTGGTCCTTGTGCTGCTGCCTCATGCTCAGGATGCTCAACATCCACGTTGTAGCTGCACCGTGAGGTCTGACTGCAAAGGCAGAAGCGAGGCAAGGTGTAAGCTCTGCTATGGAAGAAATATGACACAATTTCTAAACTAAATTGAAGTCCTCTAAGCTCATTAATAATTCGATTTGGAAATTTTGGGAGCCCTTGGAATGATTGTATGTGCTTTTGCGAGAGCTGAACATTATTATCAATTTAGAAAATACTTGAGCTGCAAACAAACTTTATGGCATTTACTGTGGGAAATATTTTTACCTGTAAATTTTTGCAACACCTTTTGTTGACAGATGCAGTGTCAGCATCAGTACCTTCCCATTTTCACACCTTTGGAGCAATTCTTTTGTTGTCTAAAATCTGTGTTTGTGTTCTTGATTTATTCTCTTTTCTCCCCAGTGACTCCCTCCTGCAAACTCCCCAGCCTTGAGAAGCTGCCTGTGGCAGTCACTGGACCTTAGAGGTCAGGGACACTCTGTACTTTAAGGTACTGGTGCAAAATTTCTGTGACCTGTCCAACTCCCAAAGATTTCTGAAATGCAAGCCATCAGTTTTAATATAGCGAACCAGAAGAAGAAAACTTTGAGGAAGACATTTTCATGTAGGAATTGAGTACAGATCACTCTTACACATCCCAATTCTAACAAAAAGTCTGGGGTAAAATCAGGGAATGAGGTTTGAGGGGAGGCCTTTTGGCCTGAGCTGTTCCAACCTGAAACTAACAACAGAGCACCCTTTCACTGAACTCAGAGTTGTATTGAGCCCTCTACTTATCATACGTTTCTGGAGGGAAAAAAGCTGTCCTGTTTATAGCAGTCTTTAGAATCGTGGCTTGTCACACTCAGGCAGACTGACTTCCTCCTGAAGCTGAATTCTCAATAACTAAATATCCTTTTAATCTTCCCACTGATGTGCATGCCTGCCCGCCATTAATGTTACTGGGAGGAGCCCATGGGCTTCAAGAGGAGAGCAGACCTCACCTTCAAAGAGTGAAGAGCAATAGGATTGGGAGGTTAGAGGGGTGGTACAGCCTGGCACCTGCAACACAGTCAAATATGATTTCAATTATGAATGAAGGCAGAAAACCAAACATCCGGGTACTGTCACAAACTTGTTATTTAATCATTGTCTCTTATTTTTGTTTCTATTTTTCCTCAGCTTTTGAAATATTTTTGGAACTTATTATTAAAAATATCAAAGTGGTCCCTAAACATCTTGATCATTTTAACTGGAACATTCAGCAATGTTTATTGTTAGAAGGAGCCATCAAGAATGTTCTGGTTTTTTGGTCTCTAACTCAACTGCTAGATTTTGTAGTACGTCACAGCTGGATTTCACAGGATTTCAGACTACTTTGTTCTGATGGTGGTTCTTGAGGGAAAAGTCACAGGAGCATTTCCTTGTCAGTGAATCAGTGAATCACCAACACCCATTGAAGAAATGTCATCTGAGAGCAAGAGCATTAAAATAAGAGATGGCTTTGTACAGTAGCAGCAACAGTGACTCATATTCCGCACTTGGAACCTTGTGGCCCTCGGAGGGCCCTGCTCAGAGAAACTGTGACATGTGAGTTGTGGGAGTTCATGCACTCAGAGCAGCGCTGGTCTGTGTGGACATTGTGTGGCTTCTAAACCAGTGTATTTTACAGAGGGTAGATGGTTTTTTGTTTGTCTTGGGTGAGTAGGGCAAGTGCCAACTGGCCTACAGTGACATGGATTAGTTTAGCCTTAAGAACTTATCACTGCCCCTCCTTAAATTCAAGCAGGGTTTCTTCCTTTCTGCAGACTATGCAGGAATCTTATGCACCAGTATCTGCTTTTATTATGTCTACCTGAATATGGCACAAGTATTAGTGCTGGCAAGCTTAGTTCTTGTGTGGTGTGACTGTAGTAGTGGATGGGTGTGGTACATGCTGGATCAGGTTTTGCTGTTCAGCCTTATGCTGGATCAATATAGAAACATGGTCCTTGTGCAGAGGAATGTGCCAGGAGTCAGGAAAGTGGGTGGTACTGCTCCTGTAGGAATGAAGATCAGGAGACAGCTCTGCCCAGGAAAAGGGCAAGGCTGTCTTATAGCAAGAAGGATTAATTCATTTCCTTGGAAGCATCTGCTGGTTGAGCTGGCATAAAGGCCCTACTCAGGAGAGCAGAAGCAGTAATACCATACCACTGAAGGAATACCTCATGGACATTCAGGGATGTAATTAATGTCATCCTTTTCCCTCTTGTATCTGAGGACAAGAGTCTTGCCCATTGTATCAGTATAATTTTTTTGCTGTGTTTTGCAAACCCCATGGACACTGATTGCATGCTGAGGGTCTGAAGTGGATTCCTTTTTAACTTTTGGTTCATTCCCAGGGCGTGAGTTTGAATGAATTTGCAGAATTAACTAGAAGCATTATCATAGCTTTGAGATGTAATCTCTAGGCCATAGTACAAGCAAGGAGCAGGGCTTTGAACCAGTTTTGATAGTCAATTTTGCAAATGGCTTGTTATGACATTTTAAGAAAATTTCTAAGCAGTTGAATGTATTAGGGAATATTTACAAAAAAAGGAGATAGAGCAATGATCTTTTTTTACTATACAGCTAGTTTGCTGTCCTTTCCAGTAAACCACAAGGTTCATTAGTGCTCAGTACTGTTTCGTTTACGATAAATGTTTTTAATGTGATTTTCATGACAAAGTGTAATTAGTGAAACCTTTTATTCAATTTTTCCCTTTATTTGCTTTTTTTAAGGAGAGATTTCTCCTTATATAGTATATATACTTTCTTACAGAGCTTTCTTACCTATTTTTGTATAAGATGATTTAACAATGTAAAATTAAATGCTCTATGAGCAAGCTATATCACTGTTAATGCAATCAAAAGTGCTAATATAATGACTAAGGGCCTGAACCTTCTGCCTTTTACTCAGGTCCTGGTTTAACCAGATGTTGTTCATGTTGTGTAGGACCTTTCCCTGTAAGCACTTCCATCTATTCCTGGGGATGTCTCAGGGAACGGCACTATTAGCATGAATAACAGTGGTAAAACTGAGCCTCCTCTCCATTCTTAGTGGGACATCTGTCATGAGTAAAGGCTGCTGGCTCTGTCCCAAAGTATAGTTTTAGATTATAGTTCCCTTGATCTTCAGTGATTTTGAACTTGTTTTTCTGGTGACTATAAGCTAATAACTGATCTTAGTGAATACAAATATTGAATTGTGCTGTTACCAGCAAGATTATTAAAATGTGTTTCACATTTTAATTCATTCTTTCATTGGAATATAAGGAGTTGGATTTGTGAGGCATTATATTGCGTAGAGATAGCACATGTTCACCACATTTCTAAAAGGTATGAAATATACAGTATGTAGCATTTTCTTGCATACTTTTATACTGCCTGTACGTCACCGATGCACTCGGTGCCTTCCTTCTTTTGTATAAAACTTAGTGTGTAGAGAAACTGAAGTTATGGTGTGTAAGCAATGTCACTGCAACCGAAGAGATGTCTTAAACTGATTATTCCTAGTCCAGGAGGTTTCAAAGGGCAGTTCAGTTTAAAACAATGCATTTCTTTGAATCTGAAGCTTTCCCCTTTCCTTCCTTGCCCCCACCCCATCCCCCGTCCAAGAAACTTCCTCATATGGCTGTTTATTCTTAATTGATTCCTGTGTCTGATGTAAGTCACATGGTGTTAACCAAAGAATCAAGTCTGTTTCCAATTATTTGGAGTAATAATGTTTGGACTTGCAATTACTTAAAGACAAAAATTATATGATGGATCTCTGTTAACAAATATAAAATAGGCTTCTGTAAATGTGACTCCCAGCTGAGAATTCCAAATACCTCTTTTCTGACTGGATGTGCATTGTTGTATCAGCAGCAAAGTGTTTGGATTGTGTTTCTTGGTGCATTTTAATCAAAATCCTATCACAAACAAAAATATCAGTCAGTCAGAGCTGTCGGATTAGCTTGGTTTACCCTGTTATACCTATATCTGAAGTGTGCTACTTTGAGAACAGATTTGGCTTTCCTGTGTCTGAAGTCCTGATATTGTACAATAATTATCTGGTGTATGCTGGTCTCACAGGAACAAACAGACTGATGCTGCATCGTACGTACATTTCCTACCAGTGTCCCTTCACTGTACAACTTCTGTAATATAACACAGTTTTCAACTACTGTTTCAACCTAAAATTCCTTAAATTTCAATGCATGTATAGCCTTAAACATCTAAGACACCAAGCACAGTTTTAATGGGAATAGGTTATATTTGCAAGTCCTGTTTGTCTCAGAAGTCATAGAATTATTTTTATATATCAGTCAAAGATTGTAGAAAATGGGTACATTGCAGTCATGTTATCAGCCATGCTCCTAATTGTATGTGTTAAAAAAAAAAAAAGGCATTTTTGCTAAATGTTTTAGAGGTGAAGTATGAGTGCTCATTTCCTTTCTTGAATTTGTTTGGGTTTTCTTTCATACTTTCATTTCTGTACAGAACCTTGGTGCCCTTAACTAATACCTGTGACTGAATTCACACTGATTTTCAGTATTCCTTGAGCTGCTTTTCTTTTCTGTTCCTTTTTTAAATTGAATAAGCAGGAATTAAAATTCCCCTAAAAAAAATTTCCTTTTTTTTTTTTTTACATTTTGACAGTAACATAATTAGAGCAAATGACTGTTTGCAGCTGTTTATGCAGCTTATTAAAGCCTGAGAACTTTGTTTGAAACTGTCATTATAATCCAGATGAAGACATATGTTTCATGGCATTTCAGTCCACATCAGGTGATCGCAGGAGCTCTGGTGATGAATGTGCAGATCTGCACATGGCGTGTCAGACTCTGGATCCCCAGAGGGATTTATAATTAAGTGTCACATTGTATCTACAGTATCTCCAGTCGTGTGTTGTCAGATACTTGTTTTGTTTTCTTTCTTATTACCTAGCAAAAAACTACTTTTATCATTTTCGTGCTACTGTATATTAACCTTGAGGGTTTCCAGTGTGCAAGATCAGCTTAATGTTGTCAGTTCTCTTTCTGTAAAAAAAACCCTGGACTTTCAGCACACACATCCCATTCCTTTTCTGGGGAGAGCCAGAATGCCACCAGCTGGTTTTAGTTATATTTACCTGTACTGCACAGGTAACTTCAATCCCGTGTTAGTTTGATTGAAACATGCTATAGTATATTTTCAAACCATGGATCTGTCACAACATTAAAACAGTCATTTCGCATATCTGAAACTTTGCAGCTGTGAATTTGTATTTTGTTTACTCTATCTCTGTGAAATGTATTTTTGTCAATTTGAGGACTTTGGATATTTCAAAGTATTTTCTGTACGTGAAATCAGCTTTTTGCATGTGAATTTAATTGCTGGAAAGTACTTTAAAAAAATCACTTTTAAAACCTGTTGTTGTCACTTTCCTTTGGAATTCATTACGTTGTAAACAAAACCAGACTTCACTGTTCAGAAGATAGTAACACTTGGTCAACCATTGGAACTGCTGTCTGCATTAAAGAAAAAATATTTTTTAATTTTTGCAAGGTAATCCTAGCCCTTACACACATTTTGGCTCTGTTTACAAATTTCCTAAGTTTCCCCAATTCCCTTTCTGTTCCCCACAGTCTTTGTTGGTGTCATGAACCTTCTGCTTAGAGAACTTAAAATTAACCAGTGTGACAATGTTCTAACAATTATGATGTGTATACTGGCAAATAAAGACACACTCAGGTGATCATTCTGTTTGACTTTATACAGTTTTCTTCTGGGGTCATCTGTGGTTCTCTTTGCTTCTTTGTCCCGCGTGCATTTCTCAGACAAGATCTCATCTAACATATTAATGCTTAACTTCTGCTTTCTGAGGAGTAAGTAGGATGAAATAATTGAGGTTTGATTTAAACATGAAGGAACACTTGCCATAGGTAACAATTATAATTTTACTGTGACCCAGCTTAGATCTTCTGTACTATCCTCTGATGATTTTTGTGGTACCTATTATGGAAAAAGCTTTCTGGACTTTCATGGCAGCTCAGCTTTAGGAGGTGTCTGAAGGTATGTGTGTTTTAATACCCACGAGTGTGCATTAAAAATGAATTGTTAGAACAATTAAAGCATTTTTTCCTATCCTAAACGTGGGAACACTTAGTATAAAAAGCTTTTATTGTTTCTTCCCATTTCTACAGATGAAAGGAGCATAGGCCAGTGACTTTTACCAGATGGAAGTGGAGAGAGGGTTGCATTTCTTTGCTGTATGATCCTGATCCTCTGGACCACCATCATCTGTGCAAATCCTAGGACTCCTGCAAATCAGATAGAATGGTAGTTGCTGTTGTTAAGGCTAGCATTTTCCAAAGGCTGTACACCTAAAAATAACATGGCATTCCATATGCAGACAGCTACATATTGGGTGTTTGAGAAAATTTGAACGGAGCATTTGTGACCATATTCTTTAGAAGGTGTCACAAGACATTTGGTATCCTTGTCTGTTAGAAGAAAGCAACCCAGGAATGTCTTTGTCCAGATTATAGAAGACTTGTTGAAAGGTGATGATATGAAAAATACTCGATTTATAATGAGGATTTGAGAAGCTGTGAAAACATGACTTAAAAGAATTAGTGAAATAGAATCTGTAGACTGATAGTTGGTCACCAATTATGAACAGCCATTTTCTACTCAAAGATCACAGAAAAAAGAGTTACTACACAGCTTCAGCTGCATGTGTGGTACCTTGCACTCACCCATGTTTCATACAAGTATCTGAGCAGAATTATGTGTAATGCTCATAGTTGGTAATCAGTTTGTTGTGGAACAGTAATTGCTTCAGGCAGGTAGAGCCAAGTTACATCACTTTTAGGCAGATACTACTTTACCTGTCAGCGGTTTTCTCTGAGTAGTTGTCTTCATGTGGCAAATTCCACATTAGATAGTATGTAAAATCCTTTGGAAGTCAGTACTTACTTGGTTCTGGAGGTTCCTGTGGTCAAGGGCTATTTAGCATTTTTCCTGATGAAATTTGTGCTTTTTTTTCTAGTATTTTCATTTCTACAGTCCAACAGTGCCGTTCTAATTTAGTGTTCTATTCATATTAGACATTTCATTTTACTTGTAAATTAGCCCCCCCAAATGAATGGGACCCTTGCTAAGGCATTTTGTTACCTGATAACCGTTTTGAGTAGCTACACTTCAGCACAGGGATTCAAAAAACCAAACTTAGTGTTGTTTTGGCATAAGAACAGTAAGGATAGAAGGAAGAAAAAAATGCAGATATTAAATAAACCCTCATCAAGTAAAATCATGCAACAAATCACCTGGGCTTTAGATAAATGATTTATTATTAAATATAAAACCTAATCGGTTTGTGTGTTCTGAGTGTAGTTTACACTGGTTTGTTTTCCACTTAATTAGAAGCCTAACATTTCATCTTATTAATAATGAAAATCCTCTTGTCAAATTGTGTAAGATCTTGTTGAACTAATATGTATATTTTAGAGGAAGAATAAAATTTCCCCTTGTAGCCTTTCATATTATTTCATTGCATTATGCAAAAATTATATTCTGCTTTTAATATTTCTAGTGTGAAGTAAGAAAACTTCGTCTTCCATTTCTGCCTGAGAAAGTCCTGGTTTCAAGAGCTGTGATGAAGAGAGTTCAATCACTGTGGCCCCCTGTTTGAAATTAAAGGTTAACTGCAAACAGAAATTCAGAATACCAGGCCAACTGAGCTTTACAAATGCAATGAATGTGGGTATAAGAGATAATAGTGATCAAATCTAAAGTTATATCCTGTGATATCAGTTCTTGTTGCAGTGGCTCAACAGTTCAGAAAAGGAGCAGGCTTAAACGTGCCGAAGGAGACCACATTTGTACTCCATTTGCTGTTAGAGTTAAGTACACATTTCCCATGATACCACAGCATTTTCATCTGCAGAGACCCGAAGTACCAATAGACTAAAACGTCAGTCACACAAGCCTTTGCTAATTAATGCCTTCACTGGAAAATGTCTGGCATTCTTAGGAAACCAGGGAGATACGGAATGCAGAATTCATTCATATTTATGTTTTTAAAAAAATAGGCAGGAAAAGGAAAAGCCACATACTCAGCTGTTTGATAAAGCTCCAAATCAGTCAGCTAGGCTAAAGGTCATGAATATGTAGCTAGATCTTAGTAAGCCTCAGTGGCAAATCATCACACACGCTTGCTGCAGTTTCCTGAGACCGTGTAAAACACTTGGGAGCACAAGCCAGGCCAGTAGGCTGAGAAATGGCATTAACCATTCAGCCTTCGCCATCTGTCACCGTGCAGCCAAGCAGACGCTTCTGATGGAGCCGTTCTGTGTCTCCTCATTTCAGTTTTTGACTGAACTTCTTCACACGGGGCTTGCCAGCGAATGCAAAGTACTGTCACCCACAGTGCTGCCATCCTTATTCTCTTTCCTAAAATTCCCTTTTTCTTCCACGTCATTGATATATCCAGGCAGTAAATGACCTGTCATACTATTAAATTAATCAGTGAAACTGGTGCACATCTTTGAAAGATAGTATGAAATACTTTGTAAAGCATTACTGTATAGAAATTGCTGCCCATGGTATTATATCCAGAAGAATGATTTTCTGCTTATGCTTAAACATGCCAAATATGTTTGCTGAATACTTTAGTTCTGCAGTCTTTCAGTAATGCTTACTATCAGCAAGAGTCACTGAGGGATCAGGATAAAACCTAAAAAGACTTTTTTTAAAGTTTTCAGTGAGATCAGTTCCCCAGTGTGACTGAATTGGAACCTAAATGAGTGCCAGCGCAGGGAGGGGGGTGGAAGTGCACAGCTGGAGCTGAGCTGTCCTTTCCCAGCAATCCGTGCTTATCTCAGCTAAAATGACATGGAAATCACTACCTGAGGAAGCTGTTCAGAGCATGGAGGCACTTTACACTGCTGACTGCTGCCTGTTGGAATATAACCAAACACTTCTCATCTTATTTTGGACAAAATCTTGTAAAAGTGGTTGGAAGTGAAATCCATAGGTGCAGGCAGAACGGAAATGGTTCTAAATACTTTTAGAACACCATAGAGTCATTTTGATGGGACAGAAATCTCTACTTGTTTCTAGTACAATAATGCATACTTAAAAAAAATCAATTAGAAAATGTATAGCAATGTCATATTTTAAAACTCTGTCCTTTTAATACAGTTGATGTTATTTTAGGGGTTCTCCTAAACCTCCAGCAGCATTCTCTCTTTTTTTTCCCCCATCTTCCATCCCCAGAATACTTGTCCCACAGCAGGACCCCCTTCAAGGTCATAGGTTGCCCTGTTATCTGACACAAGAGCAGCAGAAGGATTTCTGCTGCTGGTGTGTGGACCCTGGGGAGCCTTTTGGGAGGAAGGGTGGTTGTGTGTGATCGCGTGGGAGCATCAGCACCACCAGGGAGCTGAGAGAGAGCAATTACTGAAGGTAATTCACAAGCAAGTGTTTCCAGACAACCTGGAAGATCCAAGGATGCTGGTACCCAAACCACAGCACGTCTCACAGACCTGCTGCTCCGCTCCCTCCTTGGCTTTTCCATGGAATGGGGTGATCCACCCTTAGGCAAACCTTTCACTGCCAGAAATATTTCAAGGAATTGTTCTCTGAGTGCATATCCCACCCTCTCTAATTATGCAGAACATTTCACTGAAAGCTTTCTCAGAAGGCAGACTGTAAGACTGACTGCATCAAGAGCCTGAAATACCGAATGCACTTAAACTGTTCGTTGTCATTCTGGACAAACCAAATTAAGCATCCCCAGCAAATGCTGCCACCAAAAGAACAAAAGCTGTAAAGTGATCCAATTAATTCACAGTCCGTGTAACCACTGGATGATAAACAGTTCTGCCTTGTACCAAAAGTAGGAATGTTGTTCATGCCAGGGTGGATCTGGAAAACTGTTAACAAGTCGTGGTGGTCTGCAGTTAGACCTTCAGCCTTCACTTGTATCCA
Source organism: Struthidea cinerea (assembly GCA_013397865.1). NCBI lineage: Eukaryota > Metazoa > Chordata > Aves > Passeriformes > Corcoracidae > Struthidea > Struthidea cinerea. The sequence continues at coordinate 1,112,384 of VZTI01003154.1, forward strand.
TCAACTCCATTTGTCAGTGGATTTCTCAGCAAGTCTATTGCACGTGATCTTTTCTGGTTTGTTTTTATCGATACAATGTGGAGTTGTGCTTTTCACTTTAATTAATTAACTAGTTATTGTCCTTGTGAAACATTAACAAATACTAATTTTGGTATATAGTCCCGGGTCAGGAGAGTGTATTTATGTTCCTAACCTATCCCTGAAATCAGCCAGTCTGAAGATGAAGCCTAGAAAGTTCTTCGCAGTTCAAGCCACTGCTGCTCACCACTTTAAGGGAGGAGACAAATCCATCAATCCTAATTTAATGGCAGAATTTTCAGGTAGACAGTAATTGAGTTGGAATTTGGCCAAAGCCTTGGGGTTAAAGAACCTACTGTTATGAAATGTGTTAGAGGATCTTTAATGAATTGAGATCACGGTTTCTTCTCTTCTGCAAGGGGCAGCAGAAAATGCTGGTTTGCCTCCAGAAATAACTTGGTGCCTGTAACCAGGCTGGGGCATTGAAAAAAATATGCCACCTTCTGAAACAGCAGAACCATTTTCTTACCAAGGAAGATCTCAGTGTGTTGACCTGTAGGAGGAGTAGCTGGCCCACGTATTTTAGTAATAACCCTCACATCAGTACTGGGGAATAACCACTAAGCAAGTAAAGGAATCCTTAACTAACCTGAATTGACTTACATTAGATTCAACTAAGTTGGGGGTTTCTTCCCTGTTTTTTTAGTCTCAAAAATCCTGCTGGTTTGCAGAATAATTTCAAACAAATTTATTAAGCCCTTCAGTTAGGCTGGACGAGAAGAAGGTGTCCAGACTTGCTGCTTCCCATAGATAGGTATTTCCATATCCATAAGTTCTTCTGGATTTCTTACACGTATTTATTTCTAAATATAGCTAATGGTTGGAAAAAGGAGCGTGGCTGGAAGAGTCCTTGGCAGCCTAAGCATGAGGGAAAATTGATGCCTTACAGATACTAGAGCTGTTTGCCTTTGAAGCTCTCGGTGAAAAGAATGGTGTCAGCCAGCTGAAGCCCAAATGTAAGTTACTGTGTGCACAGAAGGGGTTGCATTTTGTTATTTTAAACCACCCTTAGTGTGGGATACTTTATCAGCTGAATCGTAGGTGTCCCTTTAAAAGCAACAGCCTTTAAAATGCATATGAAGGTATTTACTTCAGAGATTAAAAAAATATGCAAGTCAAACTTCATATGGGTGCTTAAATCCTGTGATATGGGACTTGAAATGTGGATGCATTGTGGTGCCTTGCACCAGGACAGACCCCCAGAGCAGCAGTGGTTTTGTAATGCTACCTGTAAGAGCTAAATTCTTGCTAAACAAGCAAGATATAATTGCTAAACCAGCAAAATAATGGCTTATTTGTACCTTCTATAAGCATGCATTTACTTTTGGTTTTAAGCTCATAGTGGGAGAGTAGCTCATAGAACACTGACAGAGAAGGACCTGACATACCAAGTATGTCCAGGAACTCTGGAATTATTTCAGGCTGCAACATTTACACCTCTGTGTGTGGAATGGCTCAAGTGGTACTGGGTGAATCATACTCAGGCCAACCAGTGCCCTGCTGCAGAGTATAGTGGTCCTGAGAGTGAACCTCAATGCCAAAATCTGCATTAAAATTTATATATTTAACTTTGGGCTTCTATTAAAGTAGTACTTCCTTTGTACGAGCATACTTTGAAACAGAGTATGTGCTCTGTATTAGCAGGATTAGATTTTGGAAGGTAAAATCAACTTTATTTAAAAGCATACACAGTATGTAAACTGAGTAAGTAACTCAGTTTTAGTGCCCTGTCCGAGATTCCCTGCATTCCCCTAATGCTTTCCTCTCCAGTCTCTGTCCTTAGAAACAAATGGACAGCAAAACCTGGGCAAGTGGTTAACTCCTTCAAGATGACATGGACTTGGAATCCAATGAGATTCTTTCTTTTATATTTGATTTTTGGTTTGGATTATTCCAGAATATTTATCCTTCTCTCTTGGAATAATTTTGCTTTTGGAATAATTTCGCTTTTGGAATAATTTCAGACAACAAACATAGTACACAGTTTAACTTACGGTGACCCACGGGCTCCCAGAATAACTTCTACTGATTTATTTCTCAACTGTTGCCTATGCTCTGCTGTTTTTTAACTCCTTTTGGGCCCCTCAGATCTGGAATTGCTGCCGAGATATTTTTCTTGAGGACCTTTTATTTCTGATTTACTGTGTGCTTCTCTAAGTAAAGGAATTGCTCTCATGGCTGTAAAGTAGTAGGAAGCTGCTGATGCTTTTTGAGAGCAGAACCACGCACAGGAGACCCATATAATTTGCTTTGTAATTGAATGGTACATTTCTCAGCATCCAGATTTTTAGCTGTTGGGATGTCTCTCTTAAGATGATAAATCCTTCAGAAGTTGTGATGCATTCCTATTAAAGACAACGAGGATGTATTTCCCAAGCTCATAACAATAAGCTGCCCGAGCACAGAATTGCCAAAGAATCTCCCTTGGAGTTCTGCGTAATCCTCTGGTAACCTTGTGCAAACTTCTCCTGGGATGTAACAGAAACTTGGCACCTTCTTCTGGCTGTCCCCAAGTTGGGCTGGTGCCTCTCGGAGCTGTGCCCTGCGAGCTTGTTTTGTCTTTGGACTGACTGGATCTTTCTTCTGGAGGCCAGGTTGTGCCAGCTTTATTCGGGCTGAGCGGTCCCACTGCGCTCAGGGAAACTATTCATGGAGCGAGGTGAGCTGGAGGAACTGCTCAATGGGAGCTGGGCTGGCACCGTCTGGCCCTTGGAAGCAGAGAGAGAGGAAAGTCTTTTCCTCCTTTTGTGAAAAGCAGAGAGCATGTGTAACTGAGAGGGATGGTGAGCAGGAATGTGTCAAGAAGAAGTAGACATGGGAAGGAAATGAATCTTTGATTATCACAGAACAGGAGCTAAGCTGGAGCCAAAAAATACTTCAGAGATTTAACATGAGATCTAAATTTTATTTTAGCGTTCATATTGCAATTTCACTGCAATGACAAAAATGATTCAACTGAATAATTGAACTGAAGCTGATCATTATTCAGTTTTTCTTGGTGGTTTGATGGATGAACTGATATTGAAGTTTAAAACTCTCTCCTTTTAGCAAAAAAAAGTCACTGTTCTGCTCCAGAGTGCATGCTTGAGAAGGACTGGATATACAGTGCTTTGGCTGTTGCTGCTGTAGATGTAGGTGAACATGGATATGGACACTGAAGCGAGTATCAATACACTGTACAAACCTTGAAAATATAAAGGAAAACACAAGTGCTTCTCCGTATCTTCTTTTTATTTTTCCTGTTTTTTGTTTTGTTTTGTTTTGTTTTGTTTTAAATGTGGGGAGTAGTGCATTGCATTGAAACCACGAGTATTGCTGCACAGGTTTGTTCAAACCAAAGCAGTTGCCTGTCCCTAGCCATTACTCATAGCAGTGAGAAAACTTCGAGGACTTAGCTCAGGCAGCTCCCAGTCCCTGGAGCTCAGATATAGTCCAGGACACACCATGTGGATAAACAAGAGGGTTGACACAGCTGTGCAGGAGCTGTGAGGAGATTTTGGAGCAGGCAAGCAGGAACAGTCTTGGGTAATTGCCATTGCACCAGATCCTGCTCTGAAAATGCTGTCCCTCCCACACACAACACTGTCTTCCTTTCTGGACTTTGGAGACTGCTCAGCTCTGGGACAGAGCAAAGTAAATTCTCTTCATCAGTGCGGGGTCCAGCACTTGGTTTCCTGTGCTCCTTTCACCCGTGTAGAGCAGGGGCAATTTCCTGCAGGGAGCTGGGTTGCTCCAGCTGGAGCACACCCATGTGTTTCCCTTCTCCCCACACACCTGGATGTGCACTTCCTGCCCAGAGCACGCACTGGAGACTCTGCCAGGACACCTGGTCCTTCCTGGTCCCTGGGAGCGTCATCCACGTTGGACTGCACTGTCCTTATAAACAGTCCCTGCTCATGGCAGTAAAAGGACTCCTGAAAAATGAAATGTTAACACAGACCAACTGCAAGTGCTGGAGGAAGAACCCCTGGTGTGGATCAGAGAGCTGTGATTCCCAGCCTCCATGAGGACACACGCCTCAAAACAGTTCTCTAATTGAAAATTAATTCTCAGAACAACTTAAAGTTTTTTTAAGCTACTGCTCAAGTAAAAGGAATAATCACTTTCTGTAGCACCAGCTAAATAATTGAATGCAGATCTTAGCAGAATATTTTCCGTCCAAGGACAGTGGTTGCATAATTATTTCATATGATATAAATATTTAGAGATTACTTTTCCCTCAGCAATTAAATCAATAGATTGGACTTAAAATGAAAACTGAATTTAAAATGCTTGATTTTTAAAAAAAGCTTAGTATTTTTGGGTCTGCATTGTAAATTGAAACATAAACAAAGCCTGTTAAATTTTTATTAAATTGAACTTTTTTTGCTTGTCCTTGTAAGAGACCAGTGTCCCTTGCCAGTGCAAGGAGACTGAGAAATGAATGGGCAAAGTCATGTAAGTAAGAATTGACCCAAATACTGAAATTCTAAAAAAGAAAAATTCAGTCAAATATGAAGTTCTGCATCAAAATTTTATATGTTCTCTTAACACTGTAACTTGTGAGGCCACCCCAGAAAGCCTGTCTCTGAGGAGATGTCACCAGAGCACAGGGGTGAATGACTAATCCACCCCTGCCAAAAGCATCTCCTGCTGATTACAGGTCATGTGTGCTGCCTGGCTGCCTCGTGAGCTACCTTGTGCATAAAAAATGGATACTCAACTGCACTGGTATCATAATTTTATAATCTTTTCATTATTTAGACATTTCTCTTTTTCTAAGGCATTTTATGGGCATTGCAAGTACTTACTCTGGAATGAAAACATTTTAAAATATGCTTTTAAATCAACCCCCCATGTCCCATAGCAAGGTGGGCTCTCTCCATTCTCTTTCCTTTCCAGCTCCTCACTGCAGTTGTGCCACATTGTTGTGGCTGGGAGATTTTTATCCTGTGACTAAACTTATTGTGCCTAATCTTTACAAAATGGGTGAGATTCATTCCTGGAAGGTGCTCCCTGCAGATGCCTCAACCCAGGCAGACGATCAGGGCCATCTTCCCTTGTCCAGGGTAAAACAGAACATAGAGGGGTAGAAGCAGTGGTGCCGGAGAAGGATTGGATCCTGGCCGGTCTCTTGTGGCTGTGGCTGCTCTGGCTGCTTCAGGAGGATTCCGGAAAGCAGAAAAATCTGAGCACAACAAAAGGCTGAGAAAGGGGGTAGCCAAAGTCATTACAGTGGTTTTTGACTTGTGGTTCTATCATGTGCTTGGCTTTATCCCTCTGCATTGCCTTCCCTGCAGCAGCTGCCACTTCCCAGCTGATCCCTCCTTTCTGTCACTAAAATGAGCAGCCTTGCAATGATGAATATTAAAATTCACCCACTAGCACTGCAGTGAGATGGGGTCCGAGCAGCTCCTACCTCCCAGCCTGCTGTGCCACCCTGCCAGCAGATTCGGGAAGGCGGCACCACACTGGTTTATCCTGGTTTCCTTCCCAACCCTGACAGCTGGTTATAACTGGTTGAGCGATGGCTGGAGTTCAGCACAATTCAAATGTCTCAGACAGTCTATATAAACATCGTTCCTTACTTAGAGGTCCCGTTGGAAGCTGTGTCTGTTGGACACTTAGTGAATTACAGGCTTTAGAAACTACCTGGCAATGCCTTGAACCAAACGCAAAACTTCCACTAATGCAACCTTTAGAGTCTTAAGTGGGTACTTGGCTGCCAGTTGCTTTCAGGCACGCTGTAAAGGGACTTT
>VZTI01003154.1:1125731-1182183 GCA_013397865.1 Struthidea cinerea
AGTTGTCCGGCAGCCGAGCGCCCTGCGGCGGCCCCGGCTCCCCGCGCCGCCGCTCGCACCGGCCCCCGGGCCGTGCGCTAGTCAGGAGAGGGTTTATTCCTGATCGCCGCGAATAGATGCGAAAATATGCGGCGGAGTTCTCCTGTAGCGCGAAGGGAAATGAAAAGTATTTTGTTTGGAGAACCTCCGGCAAACCGCATGTCATTTGTCATATCTGATTTATTACCCACAGGATCACATTACAGGGGAATTTCAAATCCTGTAACAACATCCAAGATCACATACTTTAAAAGGAAATATGTGGAAGAAGAGGATTTTCATCCACCGCTCAGCAGCTGTACACATAAAGTATGTTTTCTAATACTCATTATTTTTACTCTGAGTTTCAGATGCTTAGTAACACTCGATTGACCCATTTCCAGAAGGCTCAAATACTCTGCTGAAATTAGGAGAATGATCCAGCTGTTTGCTCAGAAACAAACAGTTGTCACTTCTTCACATTTATTGTTGTATTGTCATCAATTACAAAAGAAGCAAAGGCATTTCTGCCTTTATAACAACTGTAAATGGAAATGCTGAGAATAACTTTTTTTCAGATTATTTTGTTCTTAGCTAGTTCATGTCATGCTTACAGAAACAGCTCCGTAGCAGCATTTGAACAACAGAAAGGAAGAACATAAGTAAAAGATTTCCCACTCGTATAAAACTTTTTTTTTCCAGGGGAGAAAATAGTAAGAGGTTCCATATACCCCACGCAGGGTACAGATGCTCTAAAATACCAGAATGGCTTGGAAAGCAAGTACAAGTTCCTTCAGTATTTAATCATGTTTATTAAAAAGCTAGTAACTCCCAAAGAACAGATTATTAAATGAAAGAATTTTTTTTTAATGAAAGTTATCAGGGGAGAGATTAGGGCAAACATTTCCCAGGCCAGTGAATTTATAAATTGAAATCTGACTTTTTTTGCGAGATTTTATGCTCATCTTCATTAAGAGCTCAGTTCTGTATGGAACTGAATACCTGGGGTGAAGTGCTTAAGGGTAGCTCATGCCTTGAGATGCCATCCTTACCTTGTTGAATCCTACCTGGCCTATGGAGATCCAGTGCTACCCATGTTCTCTTGGCAGTGGGGGAGGGATTTCTGTGGAGGGGAAGCAAGCAGTAATGCCAAGCTCAGTTCCCAAGGTCCTTAGAGTAGCTGAAGAAATTTTCAGCTACAAATAGAGTTGTCTGGAAATAAATACCTGGACCAGGAAGGTGAAAAACTGTCCCACTGTTAATTTCAGAAGGTATCTGGTCAGCTGCCAGAGCAGTGAATAAACAGCACCAAGAGTGTTGGAAAATGTGCTCTGGTGAGCGTCTCACACATGTCACATCACTCTCCCAGTTTTCAGCCAGGTTTTTGGGTTTTTTTACAAGATTGTTGGATTTTTGTATCAGTGATTAATTTCCTTACAAAGAGGGGGAGGAGGAATAGTTATTTAGTCTTTTGTAACAGCAGTAAAAAGCAGTTGTAGAGGTATTGGTAAGCGAGACCCAGCCACCGTTTGGTGCTGTTGTTTGTAGAGGTGTATCATGTCAGAAACCCTGGGTCACCAATTTCTTTGGTTCAGCCCAAATACATCTTCTACTTTGCAGCACTGAGCTCTGGCAGAGAGAGGATTCCCACCAGGTTTCCTTGAATTTCCTACACGTTTATACCTCTGCCGCCCAGTAAAGAGTTATGTTCTGAGATTACTTGTCCCATAGAGGGTATGATGGTAGGGCCTGGAGCCTCTCTCCAGAGGGCTGCTGGCAAACGTGTAGAAGGAAGCCTTTGACAACGTGTTCCTACTGGTGTCCCTCCAGGACATATCTCCAGGAGAATCCCAGTTCAAGGCTTACTAGTTTGCTCCAAGCTTTTATGGCTTCATTGAACTGTTGCTGCAGCAGGTATAAAGGACGCAAATGAACCTATATAATTTGAGTCATTTATTATAGAAAATTACTCTCTCTAACAAAGTGCTTCAGCTGTGAACTCGTATGAAATTATGGCCAATTTTTGTTTTTATGAAGCACTCTGCTGCTTCTAAGCCTCACAGACATGACCAGGCTGTGGAAAGAGCTAGAGGGCTGAGGAGAGCTGAATGGATGTGAAAAGCAGCTGTGCTTTAAGCTCTTTCAGTTCTCATAGCTACGACTTCCACTCTGCAAAAATGCTGTAACCATGTGGGAAAGGGAAGAATGATCAAGCCATAGATGGGGGGATTTAGAGCAGTCTCTCTTTGTGCTGTGCTGCTCTCCTCCTACGCAAACCAAATTCTTACTAAAAATGAAAATCGGTTAATAGTGCTTACAGTAGCATGCGTTGCCCCCTCTCTTATTTTGATTCCCAGGGTAGCGATTACAGTGCAGGATCCAGGGCCTCCCAGGGGCAGTAACCTGCTCATGCTGCCAGTGCTGAGAAAGGGAGTCCTGGAAGGACCATGGAAGGGAGAACAAATCTGTGGGCGTTGAGCCAGGATTTCTGCAAATCCCTATCCTCTCTTCGTTTCCTGACCTTGTCCCTGCCTATCTGCGTTCCCACCGGTCCTGTAGAGCACAGGGCGTAGTACGCAGGCCAACAGCTGCTCTCCAGATGCTGGGATGCTTTGGGATGGGTTTCTCCCTGCCTCCCTCCCTGCATGCACTTCTGTGCACAAGAGCAGTGTAAGAGCCTGGCAAATGGAGACCTCCTCGCTGGAGGGCCTCTTCCACTGGCAGCAGATGAAATGCTCCAACACTTGCGGTGTGAGGCGATGGCTGCTGGCTGCCTCTTGCAAACCTTGACGCTGCAGGAAGGACCCTTGCTCGGCTTCAGAGCTTTGTAGAAGCCCCACAGGGGATGATGGGATTGGGTCCATTTGCAACAAAAAGCCCCCTAGCCATCACTGGAGCAAAATTGCACAACAATTTTATGTTCTAATCCCAAATGTAATTAAAGAGCCAGATGTGTGCATCTGGATTTCCCTCTCCCACCTTGGATTTATGCCCTGCAATTGCCTCTGTGGTGTAATGCTCAGCTACTTACCTCCTAAGCTCAGCTGCTTACCCCCTGAACATGGGGGAATGCTGTGAACAAGAAAAAGCAGGTTCCCAGCTACGTGGATGTGCAAAATGAAAAGCCAGTTTTAGATGCCTCAGAAAAAGAACAGAAAAGTAGTGACACAGAGGGAATACTTTGCTTCATTTCCTTTCTCCTTGTCTGGAACAAAACCGGTTGCCTTCAGTTCCCTATCTTGTGTTTTTTACATTTTCAGACAATCTCCGTGTTTGAGGAGCGGGCCCATATTCTTTACATGTCTTTGGAAAAGCTGAAATTCATTGATGATCCCGAAGTCTACCTGCGGAGATCCGTCCTCATCAACAATCTCATGAAGAGAATCCATGGAGAGATCATCATGCAGAACAACTGGTGCTTCTCTGCCTGCTCCTTCAGTGGCACCTCCCCGCAAGAGTGGTTTGTGCCTCAGGACTGTCCCTACAGAAAACGCCTTCGGATGGCAAAGGAGGAGTACGAGAAGCTCCACATGTGCTGCTTCTATCAGGAATGTGGCAGTCACTATTTAAATCTACCCTATTCTGTTAATGCTAGCACAGAAAGTAATTCCTCTTCTTCCTCCTCTTCCTCCTCTTCCTCCTCCTCCTCCCCTCCCATTTCTTTGCCAAGCTGTTCCCAGCAGGTGGATTATGAAGTTGGCAGTGCACCTTCTTACAGAAGTGATGACCAGATACCTGCTAATGAAATATTCATCACTAATGGCAGGTCTCACAGTAATCAGGAGAAGGCAAAATTTAATGACGAGAAAGGAGGTAATGAACCTGAGCGAGAGAGCATCGCCCTAAACTGTGAACCTGTAAGAGGCACCCATGCTCTTGAATGTAAAGGCAAATTTTATGACTATTTTGAGACTGGATGTAATGACAAGAGCAACGTAAGTGAATCTTGGAAAAAATCCTTAAGGAAAAAGGAATCTTTACCAAGTAATAAAATCTGCTGCAACAAAGGAAGTAAAATATGAGGCATCTTTCTTGCTCTGTTGAAGCATGCACAGCATGTTCTTTCTCTATCAAATTTTTATTTTGAACGGATTTTTTATAGTTTTCTACGAATGGTACAATCATGCCACAAACATGACGTGTAGACCTAAAAGACTGGAGAGCAGATTGCATAAAGTGTCTCTGCCATCCGCATCAGCCGCTATTTATAAATGTGGAGACTTCAGAAAGAACACGGTTGCATTACTGCTGAGCACTGTAGTCTGTGCAGCCATGGTGGAGCTTTCATTGCTGAAAATGCCAATCAGCCAGATGGGGAAAACATATCGTTTTACATATCCCCGCCCCCAAGAAGTCTGCCATTAATTAAGAAGAACCTCCATTATGTTTACCAAGGAATTAGAAGTCTGGTAAACAAATTGATGCTACCAGCAAGGATGATAGGCTCCTTGTAACTCAGTATTCGTTCTGACAAAGGACTGTCTTCATGGATTGGGAATAAACCATCCTTACGTTTTGTACTGATACTCTTGAATTCCTGTATTCAGTGTCTTGTTCAACTGACAAAATAGGACATAGCATAAAGAAATAACCTGTTTATGGAATCTTAATCAGAATCAAACATGCAGCTCAAATACTTGCATGTTTTCACCTTGGCTGTAATAACTAATGAGGCTTGTTGTTACACAGGGCAGGTTTTTTTTTGGTGCCTTACTTTTTGTCTTAATTTTTGCCAGCGTGAAAATTAAGTATGAATCTGATACAGCAGGGATTTAACCTAAACAGAGATTAAAAAAGAAACCCACAGGGTGGATCAATATTATTAGAAACCTTTAACCTTTGAAGTACTGAGTTCAACTTCCTATTCAAACATCTCTGTTCTTCCTTTTTGATGCTCAATTGCTTTTTGATTTGCCATCCTTAGGAAGGGATTTAAGAAACAATAGAGAGATGTCTCTTGTAAACAAGCATTCGATGCTTGAGTGTTTCTATGGCAACTGTCTGTTGCTGGGGCTCTTTTTTTTCTTCTTCGTATAATGAAGTTCATGAACCAGTGGCATGTTTTATACTTTATTCTGTTTCACATAATTTCTCTCTTTTAGATTGCAAAAGCATGCGGGAGTTTTCTATGACTTTTGCTGTTGATTTAAAAAAAGACAAGAAGGGAAAAAGCACAATGTTAATTAATAATATGGTGTTAAACACAGTTTTATCTGAATGAATGTAAGGGGTTTAATTTTAAAAAAGAACATTTTGGAGAAATGAGCTGAGATTTCAGTGGCTGGGGACAACATTTTGTCATCCCTAGGTAAATCGATTGAAAAAGTGTGCTGTGTAAAATTCCCAGAAGACATTAGTTGGGGTTGGACCAAGAGTGAGTCTTAGATCCACCAAATTAATTAGTTCCCACAGTCCTCATAACAACTGGCAGGATGTGCTCAGGAAAATAGCTACATCCAGGCCACAGCTGACTCATAAATAGCTGCCTGCCCACAGCATCTTGCACTCAAGTGACATCTCTGCTTGCTTCTTGCCCAAAGGGTGAGAGTCACCTCTGTGCTGGGGGAGCAGCCAGCTCGGTGCAGGGCAGGGGTGTCCCCAGGGGGACACAGCCCCAGGCTTGGCACTGAAGTCAGACAGGGCTCTGGGTCTGAGGCCTCCTGCTTTGGGTTTCATGGGTTCAGCTGGAGTCCTCCAGGGCCATGGTTATTTTGGGTAGAAAAATACATTTGCAAACTATATGGTCTTTCTCAGAAAGCCCCATGGTCACAAGAAAAAGCCCCCTCCCAGCCAAGGTGACCACAAACACAGCAGGATATAAATCAATGATAACCTTTATGAAGTCAGGTGAGTTTAAACTGATGTGTTTGTAAGGGTTATCATTGTGAAAAATGACAAATAAAGAAAGTACAAGTCCCACCTGATTTCTCCAAGACAGAAGCTTTTTTATTAATAATAATAATAATAATATTAAATATAGATCTCATTCATACAGTGTATGAGTAGGATCATCATTTAGACATTTGTCCACAAGGACCAATTTTTTAAAAAACCTGATTTTTCTTGTGTTATATCCAGATAGTCTAGTAATGTCTGCTCTTTTCCAATATTTGATAAACGCTTGATGTTTTAAGCTTAAATATTAGATGCTTGTATACTAATGTGTTGTTGTAGTAAAGTGAAATTTCCTTGATATATATTTATTAAAATGACAAAAATTCATTTTAATTTTACATCTCCAGTGGCTACTGGGTCCTTTCCCCTATGTTCCCCTCCCTCACCCAAGAAAACTCCATTTAATCAAACTGCTCCCTGCTCCAGAGGTTACACAGCTGTTGACTGTGCACCTCAGGCTGGGTCTGTGAGGGGCTCAGCCTTGCCAGGTTTTTGGGAGCATTTAGGACAGTCTGAAGGTGCACTGAGAAGCAACAGATTCTCTGTAGACTTGCACGTACAGCCAAGGAAAACACCTGGCCAAATGCTGCCCAAACCACAAATCAGCTAACACTTTAGGGGGGCTGAAAGCTTTTTGACCCTAAAGGGCTCCTTGGTGTTCCAGAACAAGCCTGCACACATAACCTGTTGCAGAGGCTTCTCAGTTGAATTTGCACAGGCTGAAGTGATGGATCAGCAGATCTTTGTCTACTCTGGCCTCTCTAATGGTTTCTTTAGTTCCAGGGACATCTGGAAATTAACCTGTTACAGCTCTGGACAGTTTTACTGTCATCAGGGTCTGTAGGGCAGGAAATGCCATCTACTGAAAGTTGGCCTATGGATAAGTGGGGTTTTATGCCTTTCTCTGGACCTTGCCTCACAAAATCATAGCAGTTACTGAAAGTAGATGTATTGGACTCAGGAGTCCACTGAGTTACCTTGTTGGCCTCAGAAGAGACAGAGATATTCCACGTTTAAAAAGGGAGGTGGAAACGCTCTCGTCCCTTTGCCAGAAACGCCCTCGTCCCTTTGCCAGAAATGCAATAGACCTTGATAGGATTTCCAGCCTGGGCTAGACTGAATGGACTTCCTCATTTAAATTCTATTTGATTTACGGCATGTGAAGACTGTAAGCCTGATGGGCCTTTTCCCCACTGCACACTCCAGTGCTAAGGATATTTTGCTAGTATCAAAAATTTTCAAGAAATAGCTCTTTTACAAGATTATACTTATGCCTTTCATCCATATGTCCCACACATAACTGCTAAACAAACGTTCCTGAACTTGATCCTGGCTTACCTGCCAGGAAGAACTGGACAGAAGAGCTTCTTTAGGAAAATTGTTTTTCTCTCTATCGTACGACACTCTGCTCCTAGAGTGTAAGACTATAACGTACTGTGCCTTTCAGCACATGCCAAACAGCAACAGAAAAGATGTTTCTGTTGTCACATCAATTTTGCTGTCACTAGGAACAGAAGTGTCATTTTATCTTCAGGATCCAGGTAATACATTTCCTTTGGAAATGCACAGTTCATTTGAGTTTAAAAAACTATGTTTCTTTTTAAAGCACATGGCATAATATCATTGTGCTTCATATATACTCACTACTTTTGGTAAAATTTTACTGTTTTTACTGTATTAGCTAATCTGTTGAAACAGCTTAACATGGTTACTTAAGCATCCTCAGCACTCAGACAGCCTCAGCTGGCAGTGATGTGCAGTGCCAGCAGAGCAGCTGGTTCTGCAGGGAAAACAGACACAGCCTGAGCCGAAGAAATTAAGTGCTTCTTTCAGTCTTGAAGGTGTTACGCCCCTAAGCAAAGTTGTGGTAGAGACTTTTTTCATATTTCATCTTTCTGCACACCCTCCATCCTCTTTTTGCACCCCTCATCTACCATCTGTCCTTTTGTGTCCTACCACCGTGATGACCATGACACGCTGCCAGGGTGCTGCGGTGGGTGCCACCACCTTTCGGGTTTGTGCAGGGGAAGCAGGGAGCTGGTTCAGAGCCACAGCATGAGCTAAAGGGGAATTGAAACAAAGTAACCAGGGTGCAGTGTATCTTGGCTGCTCTAGGGTCCCTCTGGAGGCTTGTGCCAGTTGTGACCCCCCATACCTAAATGACTTTTCCAGCTGCTGGTAGCTCAGGTTGCCACTACGGAATGATCTGGTGATTAGAGAGCTATGGCTGAAGCAGAGATGTGAAGGTGATTTCTAGCCTGCATTTGACTTGCGTCCTTTCATTGCCTTCTTGAGCTAAAGGCGTAGCCAGAGGTGTAGCAAATGCAATGGCTGCTTACTCATGCCAGGAACCTTGACAAAAGAAGTTTCTTAAGTTTTATCGCAAAAAAAAACCCCAAAACCCAAACCAGTCAGTCACATTAGGGAAAGGTTTAAAGCACTGTGAGCTAAAGGATTTCATCTGGTGTTGTATTCAGTGAATGTAACTCTCACATGGAGACCTCCCAAAGGGACCTGACCTTTTACATGGTCCATCCCTTGCTTTGCAACCTCTAAGACAGGGGCTGCCCTCGCTTTCTGGAGGTCACCGTTTGGGCTCCTCAGTACTGGTATGAGCTTTTCCACAGCTGCACGAAGCACCCCAGAGGCTTTTCCTGGCAGGGTGTGCAGAGCCTGCTAAAATATCGTAGCCAGGGAAGCGTTGCAAAGGATCCTGCTGGAAATGTTAGGAGACGCGAATCTTCCACAAGGCATCCCCTATAACAGCCAAGCCGCTCAGTCACGACTACTTGGAATACACAGCAATTTCCTGTGTTTTTTCAATCTCACTTAAACTTCTCTGACAGATGGGGAAAGATGACTAAACCAAGGGAGTTTACAAAAGTTCGTCTTGTGGTGTTTGCAAACTGTCTCTGTGAGGTCCATTTTCTCTAATGTAAACACAGCCGTGGCTGGGTGCCGAGTGCCTTTGCAGCAGCTAATCCTGCTCAGCTTAAGGCTGCTAAAACGAGGAGTACCCGGCCAGCCGGTCCGCTCAGGGGGCTGAACATGAACCAGCCCTGGGCCTGAGGGGTGTTAGGGGGAGACCTTCACTTTCTGGGCTTTAGACAGCATGAAGCAAAGCAGCTGTGGCTCTAAGACCAGACCGAATTTACTATGCCGGGTGAGAGGCTTTCCAAGGGTCCTTGGGTCAGGTGTGGAAGGTTAGATAAAACTCCAGGGCAGTAATAATGTGAAAGCAATTGCTTTTGGGGGTGTAGTTGGCTGTTGCTCTCTCTAGTCTTTAAATCACTGCCAGGAAAGGAGTACACCTTAGGGAAAGTGGAGTTTCAGTTCTTTGGCTTTGCAGAAGTGGTGCAGAGTATGCAAAGCTTTTTCACCAGCTCCAGCTGAAAGGCCAGGTAGGCAAATGTTTTAACTTTTATTGCTTAAGTTCCCCTTGCTGAGGAATGCAGGGAGTGTGAGGAGGAGCCACAGATGGGTGGTCTGTATACACTCAGAAGTATGCATGAGCAGACAGCCCCAAACCCCAACAAAAGCCCCAAAGCAGAAAGATCCTGAATTTGAAAAGTAACTCATTTTCTATGGCTAGTAATTCTTCTCAATTAATCCAGTATCATTCTCCAGTTTACTATGGAGAGCATTTATTCTGTCATACTGGGATTGCAACATGACGAGAAATAGTCTGCTCAAGGTCAGTCCATTTACTGCTACCTCCTGCAGTGGTGCTTTCCCTGTGGAACAGCCCACCAGGCTCATCTTTCTGTATGGTGGTCTTTGTCTGCCTCCTGAAACAACTAGAGGCTCAGGTCCTTGCAGAGGAGGGTGAGGGACTGTCAGTAGCTGGTGGTCTTGTCTCCACCGTGATACTGGCCTGTAGCTGTCACAGTTGCACTCAGCAAGCTCAGAAGGACACCGCAACATCCCTTCTACCACCCCCTCACTGCCTTACATTTCTAATGTGGTATTTTCCCTTGAGAGCTATGACTGGTGTCACTGCTCTCTAGCAGTTTGCTGGCTGATATTTCAGAGATTTTTGCAGCTAGGTGGTGGGCAATGAGACCCTTAGCTGGCATGAGATGATGCCGTGCCATTGATTTTTGGAGAAATTGTGCCTGGTCCTATAAAACCTGATGACCCACACCTTTGGTTATTCCTGGTTTTGTCTTTTCCCCCTGCCTCAGTTTCTTAATCAGAACAAGTTTTGAAAGACAATCCCTCTCTCCCACCCCACATTGTGTGGGACTGGCTGGTCTGTATTTACCTCTTTTAGTCAGGAAAAACCTCTGCCGGTGGGAGTTGAAGTTGAGCAGCAGATTGTTTTCAAATCCAGTTTTATTATCTAACTCCAAAATGGTTTATAAATCTCAGTGTATGTGTAAGATCTGTGCTCTATTCCTTCACAAATGCTAAAAGCCCTTGTAATTATTTTTTCCCCTCCATCCATTGCTTTTTCAGGGCAAAATCCTCTGTACTTGGTCTGTGAGTAGGTCCCACTGACAAGACTAATCATTCTCTTAGTGATATGGCTGCCATGGGGCCATTTATTCCTTTGAGTACGGTAGTGTGGGTTTGGCTTAAAATGCAGTTTTCCTTTATCTTTCTTACAAAATATCAGACAGGGAACATAAATCTAAGTGTTGCTACATTCTAAGTGTGATGTACTTTCAACATTGTTTTCTTCAAACTTGTATTCTGTGAGTCGCAACAAGTATGGCCAAAGCCACCTGCATTTCCCAATTTCTGTTAATATTGTAATTATCGTTATTGTGAAAATAAAATTTTACTAATTTTTGAATCTTGAGCAGCCTACGTTTTACGTGTGGAGGCTGAATATGCATTATTCTTTCTTTGACCCCTTCCTCTGTGTAACAGATTGGTTTCTGGTTTACCAGCAGACTAACTGGCATGATGACAAATCTCATTTTGTCTTTGCTGTGAGAAGTAAGGCACACAGTGTTACTGCAGTCCTGTTCCTCCATTGAAAGATTGCTCCAATACTGAAACTTTAAAATAACCTGTATAGGCATCACAGGCATGAAGAAAATCTTAACATACACGTAGGGCATAAGCTACTGTCAGATCATTTTCCTTACTCTGCATGCAGGCTGAGACAAGGATTTTCATTGTATGAATTTATCCACCCATTGGAAGCGCCTGCTTGCTAATACTGAGACTTAAAGATGACGGTGTAATGTCAGCTTTTGAGGCATTTCACTAGTGACCATTATAAATAAGGCATTCAGCTAACATGCGTGCCCTCCAGTCCCAGTGATCTTCTGAGCCTCTCAAGCTGCTGGTGGACCCCAGCACTACCCTTCCAGCTGCCAAAGCTCCTTTTTCCCCTTTGAATATTTCCATGTGCTATCAGTAAGATATATTTCTAGGCTCTAGAAACACAGTGACACGACAAGCTGTCTTTTAATTTAGTATCATCATAAATAATGGAAAAGCAACCAGGCTGATGATTTTATTCTTTTAATTGTGAATATAGGAAACCGTTTTTTTAAAAATTACTGTTATTTGGAAACTTAACTTTAATTTAAATAATGTAACCCCAGAATTTTCTGGCTGTCGTGAATCTGACACCCATGCACTAAAAATCCTTCATGATCACACAGCCCTACCCTGGTGGGTGCCAAAATCAGAACCTCGGCAGAGCCTCTGAGGTTTGACTGGATGTTTTCCCACACTGCCTCATTTTTCCCCTTTGCACAGAAGTGCTGAGAAGATGCGTGTGGAGGGGGATGGTACCTGAGAGAAAAATGTAAATCACAGCAACCTGACTGTCAAGAGGGTATCACTTTTTATTTCCTAGCTCATGTTCCCAGCAACAGCGGAGCTGCAATATTAAATTGTTTTGTTTTACCTCTCGGCTTGGTTTACTGGTGCCAGAATAGTTGCAGCCCCTCGAGCACAGAGGTAAGGGGACCTTGCAACTGAAAGCTTGCCTGGAGGTTTTGTTCCCCTTTGATAGGTCGGGCTGGCTCTCATTGCAGGAGCAGCTGGGAAGAAATAATTAGCATAACAAAGAGCTATGTTATAGTATTGCATTGTGCATTTGGAGCCTTCACATACCTTCACACGTTCGGTTACAGGCTACATAAATCTGAATTCCGGGTAGAAATGGAAAAACACAAACTGAAAAGGAACTCAGCCTTTAAAGTGAAAAAAAAATTGAATACTCTAACTGCAGATGTAGAACCCCTCAATGTTTTGGGCATAGCCGTGCTGCAAGTGCCAGTGGCTGTCCGTGTGGCTGTCTGGAATGCGTGGCCAAGGAGAGCCGTTCTTCCCGGCTGGTGAGGGGGGAAGGTTCTGAGCGGGATGCAGGGTGAGCTCTTCCTGGCATACAGGAGCTGAAGGACTGAGGTGGTGATGACCCAGGCAGCCCAGCAGCTGCTTTCTGCCCCTCCCAGCCCAGAGGTGGTGGGTTACCAAGGAGAAGGTTGGGGGTGCAAGTACTTCGTGTTTTGCTCTGTTTTCATTGTTGGCAAACAGCAAAGCTGTGCTGTGGGAGCATTGGCGATTGGTACGGATTTAGTTGCACAAGAGGTTACAAACCCTGCAGAAAGCGCCTTTACCTGTCCAGGTGCCTCCCCTGGGAGCTCCCAGGTGTTGTGCCCTCTTCTCCTGCCTTGCTCCCAGCAAACCTGTCCCACGTGTCTACTCCTGCCCCACGGCAGAGGCTGGATGGAGCCTGCTATGGGCTGCGGCATTTGCAAAACCTGTGGTCCCTTCCCTGGCTCATGTGAAACAAACTTACATGCACCATGCCTGCCCAGCTGCCCACTCAATACCGCATATTTTTCTCCTCCTCATTTCCCCCCATTTTGTCTGTGTTTTTGCTGAGGAAAATTACCCATCCTGGGAGTTAGAGGAAATGCAGAGAACAGAGTAAAAGAAGCAAAAATTTCCCAGGGAAGGTTTTTCAGAGCTGATCCTCCCCTGGGTCCAATGTCTGTCATACGTGCCTGCAGCACACAGCTGCATCATGCTGACAGAAAGAGGGATTTAAAAATCTAACCTGTGTATGTAACACTTTCTCTTGCTCCCTTGGATTGAGAATCCCTTGCAGGGCAGGAGTGTAAATCCCAGCTTGGGAGGGTGGCTCTGTCAGCCCTGCAGCCAGCCTGTATTGCAGCAGGGAGCTGAAAGCTCCATCATCCGTAGTGGTGGTGATTTATGGAAAACCTGAATGTACTTTACCTAGATATTTGTATCTGTACTTTACCCAGGTATATGTATTTGGAATGACTCATCAAGCAAGGAGATGCAAATTGAGCAAAGGCCCTGGAAGATCCTAGTGTTCTGTCCTGGTTGTGCATGAGATAGAGAGGCTGCTGTGCCTCTAACTGAGGTAACTTGAGGGAAGAGCCAGAGGTAGGCTTTAAGGAAGGACAAGACCAGAGCATTGCAATAGCACTTGATGGTTCTTAAACGTCTGTAGAAGTTTAGGAAGCAAAAACTTTCAGTTACTAAGGACACAATGTTGTTCAGGCTTTGTGCTTCTGATAAGTGATAATAAAATTTATCAGAGAAACAAATTTGTCAAAACTAATGAGACTTTCTACATTTAAAACACACTGACATTGTGTTGTGCTTTCTTTCACAAGTAATGTCTAAAATAAGAGTTTTAGTTGAAAGAGATTCGTGAGAAAAAATTACACAGATCTGTTCTTTTGTTTACTTTGTGCACTTGACAGCCCTGAATGCAGTCAGGTTCTCCGCTTTGCCTGTACAGTCTGTCAGTCAGTTTTCTGACATTTGTTTGAGCCTTTACATAGCAGCAGAGAAGACAGAACTGGTTTTTATAAGGAAAATATGTCCATGGAAACACAAAGGGTGCTGATGGATTCAGCGGTAAGGAGTGTCACTGGGTGATGCTTTACATTCATCCATTTTGGGGGAAAAAAATGAAGCAGACTGTTGATTTTGGGGTTTTTTGGGGGGGGGTCGTGGGTTTTTTGTTGTTGTTTTGTTCGGTTTTTTTACAGCAGAGACTGCTTCTTTGCAGCCTGAGAGCATAAAACACCACACATAAGCACTGATGAAATTTTAAAAAGCAAGAGTTGAAAAAGCAAGAATCTCAACTAAGCTCCTGGCATGTCTTTGAGTGTGGGAGTCCACAGGGCTTTAGTCCTGTCCTCACAGTGTACAGCCACACACCCTGGGACAGTATTCTTTGTCCATGATAAATGCAGTGTGTCCCACAAGTGAAAAATTTTTTTCCTAGGCTCTGCAATGGTAGTTATTCTGAGTCTGGTGGAGGCACCCCCAGTCTGTTTTCTCTCAGCCTGTATCTAGCGCTTCAGAAACTCTGTTGTTCCTTTCTATAACAACCATGTAGCTTCATCAGCCACATCCATCTACAGTGCCCATTTCCTACAGCTCACATTACTTAGATGGAGAAACAGGCTCTGACTTCTCTTATCCTAACTTCACTCTTTCTTAAGAAGTGTGGTCAGTTTCAGCAAAGCACGTCAGCCTGAGCAGAGGAGGGGCATGTACATCTCCAGTGATATCAGTAACCTGGCACAGGGGCAGACCCTTTGGGCAAGGCTTGTCAGAGTAGATCTGCTGGGCCACATACCATACCAGGACACCCATGTAGTTATTTCCTCCTCCTCACAGAGATTAACTGAAGGAACAGAAATTGAGCAGGATTGAAAAGTTTTTGAGGTCAGTGAGAGCAGTTGGCTGCAGTGCTATAAACCCGTGATGCTTGCCAGACCCACTGTATTTCCTTCAGGCCAGAATTGCAGAGGTCTGTAAGGCATGAAAACCCTTCCTTGAGAAACGGGGGATTAGAAAAACCAGAGAGTTTGTGTACTTTTTGGTAGGTATATCTGTGTGCATCTTCTCACACCTCCAAGGCTTGGCAAATATTTGGAACTGCTTGGTGATTGCCAAGCCTGTACATCATGAAGGACCTCTGTGCCCAGCCCCATGTGTGGCTAAGTGGTCTTCCCTGACTGTCCATTTGCCCTGGGATCTGACTTGCTTGAGACATGAAGATTCTGCTTGAAAGATCCGCTCATGTTTGAATGAGACTTACTGGGGAAGAAACAGCTGCCTTATAGCTCTCATATGGTTGTCTGGAGAAGAGCTGCAGTCTTGCTAAGGCTCCCAGAAGTGCAGCTACACAGCATCCAAAGCTGACTGCTCGGACAGGAAGATGCATCTTCGGCATAGCCCTCTGCTGCAGGTGACCCCATGCATCAGCCCTCTTGCCCCTGTTCTGCTCATCCTAAACTCTCTCTGGTGCTCAGAGGCTCTTAAGGGGCATCTCCTGTGCCTTTGAACCTGGGAAATGGAAGTGATTTGTGGCCTCTGAACCATGGCCTGAACACTTTTTTTTTGCTTTGCATCAACACTACTTTGACTCAAATTCTTTCAGACTCCACATCGTTGGACAAGAACTGCTGCCAGACCCTCTGCTTTGAAGCAGAAGAGAAACAACTCCATAATTTGCTTAGCCAGTGCCAGAATATGGAGGAAGTCTGCCACAGTGCATGCCCCAATCCTGCTTTGGGGGAATCACTTAGAGCTATTCCTGTTTTGACAGAGCTCATTTACCTCTCCCTAACTGCTGTAATCTCTTAAGAGTGCAATTCAGGTTGTTAATGAGAGTACCTTCATAAAGAATTTCCATATGCAAATTCCCAGTCTGAACTTCACTACAACAAAGTCTGTGTTACTGGAATATATTCATCTGCACCCACAATTATTGTCTTTTATTCTCTGTGCACCATACCCTCCGTTACCTGCTCCGAGCTGCTTTCCGCAAGCTGGAAGTTGTGAGCGTGAGTCTAATTTCACCCTTCAGTAAGCAGGGAATTCAGAAAATTTAGAAGTGCTGGGATCAACACCAGGCACTCACATCTGCGATGGCTTTCAGAGTTAAAGCTGTATGTGTAGCTGCTACACTGTCATTTGCTCTGAATGGGAACCCGAAACCTCTTCGAGGCCGCCTGCCTGCAGGCAGTGGGAGGCTCTGTTTGGTGTGCCGGAGGGAGGTTGGGTGTAGCTTGTTGGAGGACATGCACATGTGTGTACACATTCTGTGCTGGGCTGTTTCCTGGAGCCCTGGCCTTGTTCTGTCTTGTCTCTGGGCTCCTTAACATGAGGGTCATTAGGACTGTTCACTCTGGCATTTGTTCCACATCCTTCTCCATATTAGACAATGTCTACCTTGTAATGTTTGATCCTGATCCAGCAGAAAAATCTTCCATTAACATGACTTTAAGAGAGGAACGTATTTCTCCCGGCCTCGGTCTGCTGGAGTTAATGGCGGTATGCTGCTTTGTACATTACGACCGAATCAAACTTCCTTTCATCGGCACCAGCTGCGGAGCTTTATGCCTAAACCCAGCATGCAGAGTAAAAAACTCAGGGATCCAAGTCAGAGCAGGAACTGACCTGAAGTCATCGTGCAGCCTCAGGTGGAGTCTGCACCTATCTCCTGCTGTACTAAGCTGTCAAAGACGGTTATCTCAAGAAAGCCTTTCTTGAATCTATCTCATTAATTGGGGGGTCCTGCTCTCTGTCATGCTGGCACCTTCGGAGCAGGAAATGACACGAGGAGTCAAACAGCAGAAATTCAATGTCATCTCTCAAAGAAAGACTAGATTGGCTTAATGAAGGTTGGAGAGGGCACAGCATACACGGAAGTGTGCTATTTAGTCTCTGCTGATCTTGATCTCGGGAAATGAAAACAGAAAAGCAGATGTGAATTTATGAAGTGACATAAGGGCAGAAAACAGCAACACGAAGGCAACAGTGGGAAAGAGGACTATTTAAGATGGCTCTTGGCTATAGAATGGAGCAAGATGAAATTAAGTAAATATCAGCAAGATCTGCTTAAGTGTGGAACAGCCTCCAGAAAAAACCTGGGAGAGCCTTTACTTGAGCCACTCGACTAGCCTGAACAAGGTGCTGGAAGAGAGGCACTAAAGCAAACAACTCTGCAACTGCCATAGGGCTGCAATGATCTAACAGTTCTTTTCCATCTTTAATCTCTGTGATCCTACAGTTAATCATCACATATTCATTGTGAAATCTCTGCTCAGACCATTTGTTAAGCCTCTATCTAACTAGTGAAAATTTATGCTCTCTAGAAGAGGACAAATATAGGAGTTTTCATCCAAAATTACACCAGCCAGTGCATTTGGAGCCATACTTTTGCAGGCAGAAATTTGGATCTAGGTCCAAATTTTGTGTCTCTACAATGGGCAGATTGGAAACACAGCTTCTTTGTTTCTGCCTTGTGCCACTGTAGCAGTTGCTGCCAAGAAATATGGATAGTGAATCAGAGATGGGTGCCTTTCCAGACCAGTGACAGTGACTAGCAATTGCAAAGAGCTTTGGACTTTTGAATGCAAGGGATGTGAATGGAGGCTGTTTTTTTCCTTACACTGTTTTTCCCTTACGTATTTTCCCCATCATTTCAAATGTAGAGGTTGGGTCTTGGGCGCAATGAAGACAGAGGTGGCTAGAAGAACGTTCAGACCATTTGGAGCTACAGGAAATGCTGCATCTGATTTGTGACCTGCAAAGCATTGAGGCAGGGGCAGCTGTGATTCAGGAATTTGGTTTTGTCACTCTGAAAGACGATTATGGATCTGTAAGCAAGCCAGTGGTACTATGTAGGCTTGCACAGCAATCACTTCTGCAATTTCTTCTGGAATTATTTCTACATCACCCTGCTGGTTGTAAACTTTTAGAATATCCCAGAAATAAGAGTGAGTTGTAGGCTGATGGGTTCCCAAGCAATGAACTCTCAGATGAGCTGTGCCCTGTTGCTCTTCCTCAGCTGTGGAGCAGATGCAAACAAAAGCAAATAGCACTGGTGTTCCTCCTAATCAAAGGCTCATTGCTGGATGTTGCCTGCAAGTTGGAGAATGTGGTGATGGCAAAAGAGCTGCCAACAGTGGACTGAAAGGACATAGAGGGGGAAGAGAAATGTACTGGGTCACAGAACTGGGTCATGAATTGAAATATATTTCTCTGAAATTTGCTGCCTTCCTTCTCTGACTTCAGTTGTGGACAAGTAACTTCTCATTAGAGTTTCCATTTCCCTCCTTTATTTCACCACCAGCTTCACATCACTCTTCCTTTGGTTTTCTTTAACCTGATCTTCTCCCTGGTAATGCTTCTCCATATGAATGGACTGGTCCTTATGCAGTCACAGTAGCAAAGAGACCTGCCCTGCTCTTAACCAAAACTTTCTGAACATTTTTATTAATAATTCCCTTTTCCTTGAAACATTACCAGAGGGTCCTGACAAACAAATTGGGTAACTCTGACTTCCCTTGCAATCTTAGTGTTCCATGTTCACGACATGCAGGACAGATGAAAGACGCCAGGTTTTTGCATAAAAGTTGATACTTTGTGCTCCCCACAGTGGATGTGACAGGATATGGTTCAACAATGTGCTAATGTCTTGATGATTTTTTGCATCCACATTATGCACATTAGTAACATGAGCAGTTCCTGGGTATGAACAGATGAGCTTCTCATGGGATTTTTCACTGTGTCAAGCATGGGAAGCAGGGGAAGCTGGAGGAACAGGAAGGAAGCAGTTTTGCTTGTAAAGATTGTGATTTTGCGTTCAGATGGTTTTGTTTTCACCCAGAAACTTAATGAACTAAAGTTTTCAAGTGAGTTTTGCATGTGGGTTCATTTTCTTCCCAATGTTGCTTTTTGAGTGCAAAGGGGAGGCCAGGGGGACCTGAGGCAGCTGTGTTTTGAGACACAGTGCCATGCTGATAATACTGTCCATGTTCCCCAGCCCCGACTCATTGCTGGTGGCTCCAAGAGGAAGAACAAGCAGTTGGTTATCCATGGACTGCTTCAGGAGATGTATTGCGTATCATTCTGCAGCTTCTGCAGATCATCTGATAAAAGGCTAGAAGGCAACTCTGCAAAAATAGAAGAAAGCAAAAAAAAAAAGGAAGCTCTTTGCCTTACCGAGGCTTAATCATAGCCCAGAACACTTAGTGGAGAGGTCAGATGACCCATAAAAACCCCCACAATTCATTTATGCCTGGGAATAGAGTAAACTGAGATCAGCAATAAAACAGCTTTTATACAAGTTGGGAGGATGCTGTAACATGCCAGGGTATTTTGCTATTAGTGCCTTTTGGGGCTGTGTTATGGCAAGTTACATTTTGCACGGGCTATGTCCAGAGATGATCTTCCTTTGGTGTTTCTTCTTTTCCATTAATAAATTTTCTGCTGCATTCGGCCACAGAGTAGAGGCAGTTTGTGTGCTTGCCTGGCATTCTTAAGCAGTGGAACTGGAAGCCAGGCTAAAGGAGTCCTAGGTAGAAAGGGCAGAGGAGTGCATTAGTGTAGTAGTGCTGCATCTGCCAACAGATACACTGGTTAGAAAAAGCTGTGAGCTAAAAGCAGTATTTTGTACTATTTTGGCCCCAAGAAGGGATTTATACAATCTTTCCAATTATACTGGTGTCTTACTGGTCTGTGCCATTCCTGATTTCTTTCGTGATCCTTCTCTTCAGTGGACATTTCCTGGAATGCTTCAGGAAATGTCCTGTCTCATTTAAGAAGGTTGTCTCTGGGTAGGAGGCAGAGATAGCCTTGCCCTTGCCAGCTAACTAACTTCCAAACCCACAAATTCAACCTCATGATGAGCACATGCTGAAGTGGGGCTCTGTGTCCAGGGCAATCCTCTGATAATGGCCCAATTCATCAGGAAGCAGCATGAGCACCAGGTTCAGGCTGCAGTGTCAGGGTAACTCTGTTCTCTTCTTGTCCTTGCTCTCTCTGGTCTCTCCTGCTGTTGGTCCAGTGCATAATTGCAGTGGGTTGACCATGGGCAGCTGCCAGATGCCCATCCAGCCATCCTCTTGCTCCCCCTCCTCAACAGGTGAGAGGGAGGAAATAAGATGAGGAAAAGCTCATGGGTTAAGATAAAAACAGGGCTATCACTTACCAGTTACTGTTATAGGCATAGCAGACTCAACACAGGCACAATTAATTGATAATCTATTAAAATTGATTGGATAGAGAGGGAAAAAAAAAAAAAAAGACAAAACAGCACCTTCTCCCCCTCCTTTTTCACAGGCACAACTTCACTCCCAACTTCTCTGCCTCTTTCCCCCTCCCCATCAGGTGGTGCAGGGGGTGGGAAATGAGAGTTGTGGTCAGTCTGGAACAGTTCCTCTCGCACACACATTCTTCCTCATGCTGTTCCCTTGGTCTGGTGTGGGTCCTCTCCATGACCTGCAGTGCTGCATGGATGTCTCCACAGAGGAATCTCTGCTTTGGCATCTGCAGCACCTCCTTCTCAGACTTGGGTGTCTACAGGGCACCTTAAAATTTTCCTCACACACTTTCACTGAGGTGCCACCATCTTGTCTTGGAGTTCAGCTGTACCCTGGGATGGGTCCACTGGAGGGAGAGGGATGTTTGAGGGGAACCTTTGTCAACTGTGTGCATGGCCGGGGTCAGAAGTCTTTGTCCCTCAGAAGTCACAACTTGCCACCAAGTCAGTCCCTTGCCGGCTTCTCCTGGTCAGTCGTTGCCCATGCTGTTGTACCCCAACAATCAGTGGGGATTTCTCAGAGCTGAGAGGAGGGAAAGGAGGAGTGAAAAAATGCCAGCAAGAGGGAAGCTCTTGAACAGGAGAAGTATTTCAGGGGAAGGCAGGGAGGAGGCATGTGTGGCTGGAGGAAGGCTGGGACTGAGGCATTTTGGATTTCCTGAAGCTGTGGGACGTGGGAAGCGCTGTGGGTGACAGACTTGGACGGGGGTGAGGAAACGGCCCAGCACGGGGTAGGCACCGGCCCAGGAGGAGGAGTGTCGGCCCTGCTGCGGGAAGGGGCCCTTCCCGGCCACGGGCGAGGTGTGTCCCAGCTCCCAGAGGCGGCGAGGCTGGCACCGAGCCGTGCTGGCTTTGCAGGGCTGGGCCCGCCATTCCGGCCCGTTTGAGCCCCGCACGGCCGGGGCGCAGAGCCCGCGGCTCCCAGGCTCCTGCCAGAGCCAGTGCCCGCACCTGGGCAGTGCTGCCGTCCCACCCGCAGCGGCTGAAAGCTCCAAATGCCTGTTCACCACCCTGTCTTCTGACTGTGTTTTCCATAAGAAACGCAGAGCTTTAGCGTTTTTCCTTCCTAATTAACGATTCATCAAGACAGCTGCAGTTGAACATGGTTTAAAGTAACACGTTAACTTGGGCTGCTGTTGAAGTTTTGCAGATGGTTGCGTTTTGTAACAGATACCAACGTGAACCAAACTTGGATCCAAATACCTCCCAGCTTTTAGATCTGTATCCTTTATGTTCAGAACACTTCTACTTAATCATTAGTAAACTAGAATATTAAAAATGGCATCAAAGTGTGGCCATGAGCTAGAGGTTTTGTCAGAGTGGTTTAACCTTGACAGTTTCAGAGCCAAAGCTTTGCATAAAGGAGAAATTCTAGGGTAAATGTAAATAACACGTCTGGAGGATTAGCTGTCTCTTGTCCAGAAATGCCACACCTTGTAATTAAAGAAGAGGCTGTTAGTATGCAACATAGGAATGCAGAGGGTGTGGACCATCTCAGATTTACAGGCTATCAAGTTTATGAAAGAGACTAAATACTGTTTAGTGTTACAAAGGTGGTAAGACCTTTGTTCAGCATTGCCCCAAAAACTTGGCAAGCCTCTGATGGGAAAACACTTTGCAAGTAAGATCTTGCTAGAAAAAACATCTGTAGGAAAAATGCAGTAGGGAAACTCCAGCAGCTTCTGAAATGACTGCTTTTCTTCGCGCACTGCAACAGGATAATGATGTATAGGCTGAATGTCAATGTGTGTGTGCAAGTTGCCTACTGTGAACTGGAAAGTTTGACTGAGTATTTTAATTTAACTTTACAAGTATCCATTAAAATAAAAGTACGTGAGTGAATTTCAGTGCCAAAATAAGTGCAAGAGAAGCATTTCAGTATGTGAAAAACAGTATCTGTGATGCAGATCTGAATGTAAGCACAGGGCTGAGGAAATAATTTTGGTCTTGTCCTTTGCAGAGAGTTGCTATACCTCAGGATATTTATAGCTTTGTAGAATAATGAATATTAACACTTGTCATGTCACATCCAAAGTGTCATGTTAAAAAAGGGATTTGAACTCTAGAGATTAATGCAGTGAAAATTATGACAACACTTGGTTCAATGAAAGAAAGGCTTTGAGTTAACCATAAAAGGCTCAAAATGGAAAAGGGTTTTTCCCCCCCCCCAAGACCACCATGGTGACTCTCTGCTTCCCACCTTTGTGTCCACATCTCAGATCTGGGTAAGGCTCCAACACTTCTACAGATCAGTTGTAACATCTGTTATTAAATCTGGTGAGCGTTACCACGGGTTTGGTGCTCATGAATGGGCTAGAGAAGGGAATCAAATGCATTAACAGGGTACCGGGAAATAATCAGAGACCTTCGCTTGCACAGCTGTGTTCACAAGAAGTTTTCATCAGGTCTCCTGCAATGAAAGCAAACTGAAGAGACTTGATTGCCTGACTTTTCTGCCTGATGGTTATGCTGTCTTTTTCATTCTTGCACAGGCAAAAGTTTCACTTTTCTGAAAGAATCACAGAAATCCCCTTCTCTAATGGCAATTAGACTTTAAATGGGATAAAGAAACATTAGCTACAGTGCTCTGAGTGAAGGGGGAAGCAGCTGATTCAGATATCTAGAGACTGGAGGGCACCATTATAATTCAAAACTTGACCTTCAGTTGGATGGTGTTTCCCTAGTCCCACTAGGACTGGATTTGGTGGTGTCATTACAGACACACCATTGTGAGACCAGATTTTGCCCAGCTGCTACACGGGCACAAAGAGCTGAGAAAGCTGCAGGGAGCCTCTTCGTTGTGTGTTCCTGGACAGCGGCCAACCTACCATCAAAGGTTGCTCATTCCTTGAAAAAGCACAGGGCTTGCTCCAGCAATTGCTTGCTCCCCCAGCAATGGCACGATTGAAAGGTGTTCCAAGAGAGTTGGAAAGGGTATTTCCAGTGCCCCAGTTTGTGGGCTGGAAAGGGTTTTCAAGGTGGGCTGGAAAGGGAAGTCTGCAGTGACACAGAAGACAAGCAATGCCTGAATGGGAGGGTGTGGAAAACCCTCTCTCAGGGACGAGTTGTAAGGCATGATAGAGCTTTTAATGAGTGCGCTGTCATCAAATGTCTAGTAATCTTTAGCAGTGTGTTTCCGTATGCCTTTAATTTTTGTATGCATTTGCAAAAACTCCCGAAAGTCATCCATAAGCTGGTCTGCCTCTGACCAGCACGATTCTTTGTGCATCTGTGTAAGTTTGCAGTGAATGCACTCTAATTCTTATGTAAAAATTCCATGGGAAAATCCAGGAATGACTGCATAACTGATTTGGTATGGCACTGGGCTTTAATTGTTTTCAGATTTCAGTTTTCAAGGCCAAGAAACCAGAACCCTAAATAATGTTTCATTTCTGTCCCTCTGCAAACTGAGTCTCTGTGGAATGCACAACTGTAGCACTCAGCACTGTATATAGAAAAGCACTTCCAGTGTCCTGCAGATGTCTGCTCAGTAGCTTCCATATGGCAAATTACTTGTTATTGGACCAGACTCTGCTCATGCTTGTGCAGTTCTGTTGCAGTTGGCGAGGAGGTAACGCAATCACAGCTCGATCTGGCCCGTTGGGTCAAATAAACTCTCTGCATACTCGAGTGGGGGTTTCAAGTTGAATAATGTTGCTGGAATAATTTCCATCCCTCGCTCATGCTGGTGCAGCCCTGCCTTCCAGAGCAATTGAAAGGCTCATGGGTTTGGTAATAGGTTAAGGGCTTTCTGCCACCTGGGTGCTGGGTGAGGGTGGAAACTCTTGGATATTCCTGGCACAGGAGAAGTCTGTACTGGCCCAGTGCAATAAGCTGGTGGTCTTAGTGAGGCAAAGGACCAACTAATTATAGAAACAAAGTCTTCCTCCAGAAACTGTTCTCCCTGTCAAAGCTGAAATATTTTGGCAGGGGCAGCTTCCTCAGTGTCTCTCAAACTCAGTATTTTTTGTGGCTTCAGAGAACACTGCTTTCACTTGGGCTTTTGAGCCACCTAAGTCCATTCTGTTTTCTATTTATAATATTTTCCGTGGTTTTTTTTTTTTTTTGGTGAGACTTCTGTGTGTGTGTCTGAAATGAAGACCAAAATTTGAGTTTAGACTGTACAACCCAGTCTTGGCAGTACTGGTGTCTGCAAAGCCTGGCTCCATGTCCACTTGGTTTCATGCTAGTAGCACTAAGATTTGAGGAGGATATGTTTTGTGACGGTGCTGAGTGATGGCTGGAAATAGTTTCTTACATTCAAAACCTCATTTTGAGATATTTTTGATGTAAATGTGCTGGCTTCAGGTGAGTTGCACCTGCCTGGTTCAGGTCAGACCCAATCTAACAAATTCATCTGAAAGTCCACCTGAGGATACGCCGAGCTTTAAAGATCCTTCATGTTTAACCAAAAACTTTTCAGCAAATTAAAGTTTTGTCCATTTAGAAAAGATGAATTTGACTTAAAGTTTTTAGATAGGTACTGCAGTTAAAGAAGAGTTCAAGCAAGGCATTAGGGCACTGGATAGATAAGGCAGAAATACAGTGATCCTAACTTGTCCACTTTTGCAATACAGGCATTGGGCACACATAAGTAAGAAGACTTTTTTCTTTTGGCTACCTTGTTTTGGTTTGCAATTTGCAAATTGTATTTGTGGCTCAGCTAATTTGGAAATGGCAGGAAACTCCAGTCTAGTTATGAAGAGACACTTGCCATCTGCAGTCTAGCAGTACTTGCCAACTATATGTTTGGGACACAGCAGTCTAGGCAACAGTGGTATCATCTGACCCTAATATATCTATTTCTCAGTTTATGGTGGTGTAAGCATTTCAACAGAGTAACTCTCAAACATGGCACATTTTGAAACAAGTAAATTGTAGCACTAATCTAATGCCTGGTTTTGTTTTTCTGACCTACTTAATTAAAAAAGCATCTAAAAATGGAAATGCTGTTTAACCTAATGCGAAGACAGAACTAGCTTTTTTTTTCCTCCCAACATCTGTGTCCAGAAAGGAAGAAAAATCCTGTTTTGACTGGCCTTCCTCCACCAGTCTTTTTTTTTTTTTTTATTTCTTGTCTAAAGCAAAGTAAGTTACATAAACATTCCACCTCTTTCCATAAATTGGCTGCAGTTTCTGAACAATAGAGTTACTGTGAAGAGAAGAAAACCACAGACACACCCCACAACTGCTGGTCACACAGCCAAAGAGAACTAAAGACACATTCTTTGAAAGTACCAAAAAGGAAATCCATGGTCTTAAGGCAAGACCTTTTATGTTATGTTTGGAAATGTTTCTCATTTCTCTCTTTCTTCCCCCACCCCCGCTTCTGCTTTAGCTTTCTTAGTTCAACATGTTGGAGGGAGTGAAATGGCTCTAGACAGAACTTTATTCTTTGTCAAGATGTGTTGATAGTATTTGTCAGTAGTCACTAACCTGAGCGGGGATAGTGAAAGAAAACTGAAAAGTGGGATTTTAGAAAGAGGAAAGAAAACATGTTACTAATAATGCCTTTGAGGCTTCCTCAGTATAAAAAAAATACTTCACTTGCAAGAAGAGAGAGGCTAAGACAGAAATCTCTGTTTAAAGCTGACAGTTCTCAGTTGTAAAAGTAATAATTCTCTTCAGAGAACAATAACTCTGTAGAAACATTTGTTTGCCTCTCTGAAGTATCTCAACACGCTTTCCAAATGGGAATTCACCCCCATCATAGCCTGTGTTCCCCAGCTGGGCAAGCCAACGCACTAGGAGGTTAGATGGCCCTGCGAGAGTCACGCTACAGCAATAAATACACCCTGAATTACTCCCCTCTGCTGTATACACCAGCCTGTGCAGCCTTCTAAACACAGAATACCAAGTGGTTTGGCACTGTCTGTTGATATTCCCTTTTGGAGACTCTGGGATTATGATCTCAATGAAGGCAAAGTTGCTGCTGATCTTAGTGGGAGTTAAGCAAGCGTAAAGTCAGCACAATCCCGCAGGCACCAGGAATGCGCAACAAAGCGGTGCCTATAAATCAGCGGCAAGGTGTCTGCTGGCCTCCTGCTCGCTGGTGTGTGCTGGGGATACAGCGGCAGCCCTGCTCGCAGCTGTGACACCCAGATGCTCTGCAGCCTGCGAGAGGGCACGGCGGAGTTGGCCGGCTCGCCTTGGCGGCAGCCCCCGCTCCAGCCTCCCCCCGGCAGCCCCGGCCGGGCTCCAGCAGCTGCCCCGGCTCTCCCGAGGGCTGCCAGGGCTCCCGGCTGCACGCCAGCCCTGCCATCGCAGCCCTCCCCAGCGGCGGCACTTCCCCTTGTGCCCCCATCCCTCGCTCCAGAGCCAGCCAGGAGCAACAGTCAAATTATCTGCAAGCTGTGTGCCTGCGTTTCTGAGTGCATCTCTGTGTGGTATCCGGCATGTTTTGTGCGGGAAGGCAGCAGAAGGGAGCAAATCCTATCCCGCGTAAGGAAGAAAACAAAATAGCAGCTCTTCTGCCACGGTACTGAGACATTTCAACAGGATTGGGCCCCCTAAAATACACAGTGTATATAAGCTGCTTCCAGGCCTCCAGTTTAAGACAGAACACAAACAAAGGAGTAGAAAAAATGCGGAATTAGAATCCCTTGCATGCTATAAAAACCAGATATATACAGAAGCTAACTGGTTTTAGACCCTGCAGTGACTGGTAGCTGCAGTATGCAGCATGTGGACTGAAAAAGGTTAATTTTTTCCTTTTGCCTGCCAAATGATTTCTCTGCTCCACCCTTGGTGTCCGACTTTCCAATCCCTGAGTCAGTGTCTGAAGTCAAAACAACCAGCTGGGCCTCACTGAACCTTTCACTGTGGGAAAGCTCAGCTCAAAATGGCTGCATTGTTTCTCTGTAATCTTATCTTGACTGTTTAATATCCTCAGCAATTCACAGAATTTTCAGGACTGTGTTTTGGCCCTGTGGGAAATGCTGACCTAGATGATGTAAAGTTTTTGCTCTTATAAGAGAAAATATTATGAAAAAGTAAACGATCCATTTACTATCTCTGTTGATATAATTTACCTACCACTTTGAGCAGAAAGCTGCAGGACTGTGCTACCTACACCTTTTTTTCAAAATAATTCCTTAAACAGAATCTGATAACCTGCTAAGATGAAAGACGTGACACTGGAAATGTACCTATTATAAAGAATATGCCATAGTGACATCTGCTAACTAAAAATAGTTTGTCCCAAGATTTTCAAAACCCCTTAAAAAATTACTCATGGGCAAAACATGCAGTATCTATTACTGTCCAAAGATCCTTATATAGGCCAAAAAAAAGAAGAAAAAAATGTGATTAAGACTAATTTTACAGGACACGGGAAAAATGTGAGAACAAGAAGAAAAATACTAATTTTGCGGATGCTGTTATGTTTGAGCAACTCTTCCAAAATTTTCAATATTGAGGTACAGCAAACAAAGGCCATGTTTGAGAAAAGACACATGAGGATCACCAAATGGAAGGAAATGTAGCCCTTCAGTATGAGTGGTGTGTTACATTTTGAAGGCTGGGAGGAAAGCTCTGGGAGTATTTGCTGTGTGTTGGGCAAACAGGCGTTCCTCCCACTGAAGAGCAAATTTTTGTGGTGCTAGCTAGTCTCACAGGTGCACTTGTTGGAGCAGGTGTCAAGGCAGGTCTTGTGGGCTGACCTCAGCTTTGGCAAGGAAAACTTGAGGAGAATCCTGTTGGTACAGTTTTATTCTCAGCTATGAGCTGAAGGCCAGAAATCCTACCTTTCGTGGTGAGGTTTTTTGCAGTTAGTTGCATGGTGAGGACCTGTTTCTGTACCTGTTGTACAAATTGCTCATGTCTACTGGGGATGGCAGTGGTCGGGCATGCTGGAAAGCCAAACCAAGACTTTTCACAGCTCAGGTGGAGGGGTGAGGGTGTGCAAAGCCCTTAGGGTTTGGTTCCTCTAAGCTATCTGATTTCCTCATTAAGAACTTGATGTTAATGCAGTAGCTGTGATGATTGACTTATGATGATGTAGGAAAATCACTTTCTGGAGCAAGTCTGAAAAGCTCTGGTGCTTCACCCATTACAGATGGGTGAGTACTGCTGGAGAGTAAGTCTTAGAGAAGACAGCTGTAGCTTTCTGCTGCTGGACCTGGATCCCCAGTCTGTGCCAGTTCCCATCCTGTTTCGTAGTCTTACTCCTGTGTATGGTCATTTTTCATTGATAAGCACTTTTTGTCTATGGGACACGTCCGCCTCCTGCATTTAACTGGTGTTTAACAGTGCACACTTGTAATCTAGCCTTGGGGATAGGAGCTCAGGTCTTGAGATATCTGATGGCCAAGTATTGTTTTGTGTGCTCAACTTGGAGAGTTAGGCTATAGCATCATTGATGCACAATGCATGTACTTATGTGTGTAAATTAGGTTCCTGCTGTTAAACATGTGTCTGTGAAAGAGCCGTGTCACTCTGAGCGGCACTAACGGCAAGGAACGACACGACTAAGTTCAGAAGGAAAGCAGTTCTGATCTTTATTAATTAATTAATTCTTCTTTTATAACAGGGTTCGCAAAGAGTGTGTTGAATGGCATAAGACATTTGGGTGCTCGGCCACCCACCCCTTGAGGGGATTGGTCAAGCTCTAAGACACTTATTCCAAAATATTAGAAAGCTAGAACTATAACAATCTTGCATAACAAACCCAGGGGCAAGACAAAGAGTTAGTTTACAAAAACACATAGCAGTGTTTTTCATAGCCTCTGTGAGAACTGCAAAGTTCTCACAGAATGCTGCAGAAAGCTGAAAGATTTCTCTACTAAAGCTTTTCAGCATCCACAGAGCTGATCCTCCCATTTAGGGTTTTTTCCCCCCTTAGGGAAAGGAACCCATTTTAGAAAACACAGTTATCAGGATACGTCCAGTTCCAGTTTTCACTATTACTTAGTGTATATGAAAAATTATCCCTGACTCCTTCCTTTGCAATTCAATGTTTGCACAGCTCTGTTCCCCAATGCTTCTGAGGGGATCCCTCCTCACCAGCCACAAATTCAAAAGATCAATTGTGTTACAATTGCATAGAAAAAGAATGTTGCAATTTCGACCACAGCAAATTACACCAAAAGATGTGTTGCTGATCTATACAAAGAATGTCAAAGCCCTTCCACAGCTATGTGCTTTGGCGTTATCCATGGCACTGTCCTTGGGCACTGCGTGGGGAACATGCCGGCGCCACACAGGCAATACTTGGGTTTTTGGCTTTCTTAGAAGCAGTCTGCCAGACGGATCCCAGCGATTGTGCAGCTGAGAATTCAAACAGATTAGACATGTGTTTTTACGTGAAATTGGAAATGAGGAGATCAGTGAAGACAGATGCTGCATTATGCATAAAAATCTGCAACTTGGTTAGATTTGAGTTTCACATGTCAGTAGGTCCTCATAATGATCTTAAAACAGGACAACTTTCCCTTCTATTGACTTTTCCTACTTCTCCTGGTCTTTGTACTGCAATAGCCCTGAGCCTTCTTACTATCCAAATCCAAGCAGGTCTCAGACCTCAATTCATACAAGGCCTCACATTCATAACAAGGCTTTATCAGTTAGTGTAATTCTTAAATCTGAGTAGCCCACCATAAAAATTACAGCAACAGGTAAACCCTTGGAACTTGCCTGCTGGCACAGCTGACACAAAGTCACAGCTCAAGGGCATGTTCCACCCTGCAGATATGTGAGGTAACTGGGCACTCTGATAGTATTAGGAAGGACATTGCGTGAGGACCTTAGGGCTCTCATACTGCTGAAAGATACACTTGAGACCATTGCTTCCAGTCAAAGCAGATTTGTTTGTGCTGCTTTGCACCTTCTCATTTCTAAAAAAACCCCCATCTTTGCTAGTGCAAAGTTGCAACCTGGTATAGAAATGTTCACATAGTCATAGGCAAACTATGTTTTCAAGAAGTGCTGTATTTGTGATAGGCTGTGGCCCAGTCTTGAATAGCTACCTGAAGTCCTGATACCAAAGCTGCAAGAGACGCACTCCCAAGTGAATCAGAAACATTATTTTTAAGCTAAATTATGCACAAATGTCCTTATATAGTTTATGATTCCACTAAAACTTTACTCCATTTCCTTGTTAGTTGAACCAGGCAAGTTTGTGATGCCCTCAGCTGTAGTATAATCTGCTTGTATTCCTCATTGTGTTCATTTTTCTCACAAGTATGTTATTTTCATTCGAGAGAGTTTATACTTATTTAGCTTTAGCCAGAAGTGTCAGCTCTTTCTACTTGAAGTCTCCAGTCATGCACTTCCACTGTTTTTCCTCAGACCAAAACATAAGCTTTGTAAACCTTACCACCTTCTACAGCAACAAAAACATGTTGTATTTTCCAGTAAAATGTCTCAGGTGCCAAGCAAAACCCAACTGGCAGTCTGAAGAAACCGTCTCCCAAAAAGGTTGGTGAATGTGTGCAAACATGAGCTGTTTTTCTAAAGGCACTTGCCAGAGCCCTTCTGACACACCAAGCTTAGAAAAATATTTGGCATCAAGCCCTTCTTCCAGAATTTCTCCTTTTGCAGGCAGTGGAAAATGCCTTCTTTTCATGTATTCAGATCTTCTGGGTCAATGCATAAGCAAAGCTTTCTATCTTTAGTTCAGCAATGGCTGTCAAACACACCCACTCTTTCAGCTTTTACTCACGATACCATTTCTTGTGTAGTTGGACCATTTTGGTTCCACAATTCTCCCTTAAAAGGACATTTCCTAGGGCAGGAGCTGTGGAGTGGATGAGTTCTCTTGGCTTTTTTCTTTACCCTGGGGGAAGTGTGGTCCCCTGCATCTCCAGCCTGCTACTCCTCCTGCGACAAGGAACTTACAGCATTCCATAACATAGATTATATACCTCTGCATAAAAAAAACCATATGCCATGTACTTTAAACAGGTTCAAAGACAGGGAATGAGGATTTCTGAAAGTCAAGCAGATGTGAAGACTCAGGGAGATGAGGGAAGAAATGAACTAAGGTTACTTTTTGTGCCACTAAGCTATCACAACAATCTGACTATATTCATGGATGTCTCTGTTTCTTCCCATCTGGCTTGCAGGTCTTCCTGTAGACTTCCTGCATGTCATCAGTTACCTGTTATACACTATATCCCACCAAGTGGGCTTTCCCTGTATTGAAAAATGTGAATTTATGAAGTAAGCATTGTACAAATTCTGAAGCAGGTCACGGTATGTCCACAGTAAGCTGGTGAATAGGGCAATAGAGCAAGCCAAGCCTATGTGAAGGCTTCTCCAACTATGCTTTCCAGGCATATGTCCAGACAATTCTGAATTATAACTGAGTATCACTTGGGTTTATGACTCTCTCATGAAAAACAGTGCTGGTCTCTGTAAGAAGCCATTGACCCAGCATGTAGACTTTCAGATTAGACTGACCAGATAAAAATCCAAATAATACTTGTGACTTTTTCCTTGTTTCATCTCTTCCTACTCACATTTAAGTCATTACAGAAGTCATGATGAAAAACCCCAAAGGTTTATTTCTGAAGAAATAAATTTCTGATATTGCAGCCAGGGTGCAATATCAATAGTCTTTTACTGCTAAAATATTTATGCAAAACAATACCTTTATTGCATCTGATTACTGGTTTTTTCCCCCATAATATCCTTATGCTGGCAGAAACAGGTGACCAAGAAATGCAAAGAAAAAAATAAATTGGGGATTAAGTTCCAAAGAACAATTAAACAAGCTCTTTATAACTCAAGCTACTCTGTAGTTATTGTAAATCATACCTATGGCCATATATTCCGCAGGCACTGGGGGCGTGTGATTCCATTTCAGTTAGCAGATCCTGAATATTGACAACGTCTGTAGGCTCAAGTGATCCTGCAAATATTTAATCAAAATCCTTGATGTTGTAATTGTCCATCTACTACATAAATACAGCAAGGTCCAAAGGCTTTGCTGCATTGTTACCCAATTAACCAGACCAATGACATTTTTCTGTACAGAAGGGAAATCTTCATACCTAGTCATACCTGCTAATAAAGCTCCCTTGTCAATTAGGCTCTAAAGGATCCATTTTTAATTTTTTTTTTTTTTTAATTTGAATTGCTGAAGTTGCCCAGTCCTCAAATGCTCAGCTCAAGACTAGATGGAGACCAGGTCTGATAACATATGTTATGTTCCTCCACCATAGTGAGTTGCTACACAGGCAGGTAGCAACATAGTCTAATGTAGGCAAATCCTGGATGAACATTTGTTCCATGAACCTAATTTCTGGGTAGCAGCAAAAATAATTACTCAAAGTCAGAGTGACTGCGGAGTACCCTGAGTGATAGTAAATTAATAAAAAGTGGGGTGTTGGCTTTTTTTTTTCCTTTTGCTTGTGGCTCATAATGAAGTGCAAAATGTCTTCCTGAAAGGTCTTTTCATAGCTGTATAGAACCATAAGAGGTTGTGAGATATGGTCCTTCCTGATTTACACCTGCCTACAATTTCTAGCAGCTGTTTGTCTGATTTGTCCCTAAAAACCTGTAAGGATGGGAATTGCACAGACTCCTTTGGTAACCTGTGCCAGTACTAAATTATGCCTTTAGCAACTGCCTGCTCCCTGATGCCCTGAAACAGGTTTGGCTCTTCAATTTGTTTGCTCTGCAGACATAGCAGGACACTGGTGACTCATCTTAAAGCATGCAGATAATACGTGCTTTTCAAGGAAGAACATGCTTGGATGAACAATCTGTAAAACTGATGTTTCTTCCTTTTTCAATTAAACTGTTTGGCAAAAACAGGTATTAGCTTTGCTTTCCTGTTAAAAAAACTGTTTAGGAGCTCTGTGGAACTGGTCCCACCCAGCTTGCAACCCAGCTGCTTGTCAATGACTGTAAGTTATCCATGGGCCAGCTTTTTTTTCACATCCCTGCAACTGTCCTCCCTTGTGTGCTTGTGCTGTCTTGCACACAGGATGCAGCCAAGCTGCTTTGTCCCTCTCATGTGCCTGGGCTCAGTGCCCATGAACTCTGCCTGGCTGTGGGGCCAGCTGTGCTCTCCTAAGGGTCTGCAGATCTTGGATAGGTATGGACAGGATAGTCAGGCAAAAGAAAAAAAAAATCCTTGTGATTCTTAAACGAAACATAAAATAGAGCATGACAGAAATAAAGAGAAGCTCTTCTATGTGCCTGCCATTTTGTCTGGCAGCAGACAGAGACTGCCTGTTTCACGCAGCTTGGTTGGAGCCTTTGTTTCTCATCTGTTTCCCATAGTAGTTCCCTGTCAACTACCAGATCTTTAAAAAGAAAGTCACTTTTGTGCCTCTGTTTCAGTTTCAGAGGCTTCTGTTGTGCCCTGAGTGTGGAAATGTGGATTTTTGGCTTGAAACTGTAAACTAAAAAAAAAAAAAAAAAACCCAAACAACAAAAAACAAAACACCAAAAAAACTGAAAGAACAACCCAAAAACTTTTCCAGAAATTAAATCACCACAACTAAAGGATGTCTGGGATTTTTTATGTAGTATTTATACATGGACTGTTATGTGACCACACTTTACAACGATTTTATTTTAGTAAGCTTAGTTCTTTTTATATGGGAGACCCAAAACTCTCAATAGGCTAAAATTCACTTCGATATTTTGTCCCAACTGGCTTAAGTAAAATTCAAGTTCCTGCAAAATACCATTTTCCCTGGAGATTTCTCTCTGTCAATAGCAGTTAAATAAGTAATAGACAAAACAAGTGCTTCCAATAAGGTTGCTTGGGGATTCTCTCCCCAGGCAATGTGAAATACAATGGGCTTGGGAATTTCGTGTTAATTCCTCTTAGAATAAGCATGATAAAACTGTGGGCCCCTTATCAAAGCAGGAATTTCCCTCAGTGCAAATACACTTCCAGCCATCTCCCAAACAAACTGAAAGCCACAGGGGAGAGAGAGCAGTGTAGTTGGTGGGCAATACATGGCCTCCCTTGCCCCCCACAGCCACTGTGTAGGCATGGCCCAGGGTGAGGGTGCCCCATGGCACGCAGCAGAGTCTCCCCCTGTGCCACAAAGGTGGGGCTCTGAGGTGGCCTTTTGATCCCAGCTATTGCAGCTTGATGCAAGGGGTGGCTCACAGAGATGTGTATCTGCATCTCCCACACTTGCAGCACTTTCAGGCTGTGGCAGAGGGTGAGGGGGCACACTGGACTGCTTGGAAAAAAGCAACATCTCGTTCCAAATGGAGAGAATCTAGGGGAAGGGACTGTCTCCTATGAAAATGGGTAGTGTAATGAGAGACGAGGGAGTCACTTTTACTGAACAAGCAGCTGGGACAAGGGTGTGATGAAAGAGACTAATCCAAACCAGAGGCTTGTCTGGGAATCTTTGATCCTCCTCAGAGATCTGGTCTGTTTTCTCTGCAGACCCAAGTACCAAAGAGCTTTGTGTAAATAAAGAGCCGTCTCCATTTTTCAGGGCACCAGGAGACTGTACAGTATTTGCAGGGAGAGAAACCACTAAAAACATTGATGGGAGTGTGTGGTTTTTTAATTTGGTTTGTCCCAGTGGGGTTGCAGTTTCCATTGTTATGTGCTGCATTTAGCGTTTGTGATCTATGGCAGTTGTACAGTTTCACTCCAGCAGAGTTTTATTCAAATATCAGATGATACTTAATGGATGTTTGAAATCCTAGAGGTATTTTTTCCCTGTATCTTAGGTTGATATTGCCATGCATATACTTTTCCTCTCTCTTCATGAACATCCTGATGATGCGGTCTGATAGCATGTTCTGGTAATAGACTGGAATACTAAAACCACTTCTTTCTCTCTTTCTTTTTTTTCTTTCTTAGAGTGGCACTCCATTAGTAAAGATGGTGATTTTATTCTTTACCTCAGTTGGTCCTTTCAGGCATTTATCTAATAATATAATCAGTTATTGGATGACATTCCCTTCAGTCAAGCTACATTCTTGCCTTTCTGAATTTAAAGCTTGGTCAGTGAGCACAGTCTCTGGTAGGAATCCATCAGTCAACAAGTTTGTTAAAGGTGTGATGCTATCAGCAATTCAGTTTCATGATTTTCCTTGTGCTGCAGTACTGTACAAGGAAAGCAAAGTAGCAGGGGAAAGTGTGTATGTTAGGGAGGATAGGAGCAGAGAAGAAAGTTTCCTCATTCTCAAACAAATGGGAATTCCTTCTGATAACATGGGATTACAGTGGATTTACAACCAGGACATTGAGTTTTACAAAGTCGGTGTATCAAAGCTTTTCCTGCCCGTTGTCTGCTGGCTGAGTGACATTTGCCTATTCTGTTTCAGATGAGAGGTTGAAAGTTGGTGTAGGCCTTTGCTTGCCAAAGCTTGTAAAGTGACAGTGACTGCAAGGCTGAGGGCTAAAGGAAGGGGACCATATGCCCACTCCTTTTGTACTATGTAAGGAGAGGCTCTGTCGGGAGGGCAGAGACCTGGGAGGTACAGCACATGTAGGCAGGATCCTGCTCCTAGCTTCATACTGCTGTGTTTGGGGATGTACCTATACCATGGGGCCTCATATTAAAGCTCTGGCTGTTTATATTTGTGTGGCACAGTGCTGAGGTACTCATCCAGCATCACCCATAAGGTAAAGGGGACTTGAGAGCACCCATTCTGACTAGAATTTATAGTGAGATCTTCATCAAGTCTGCACAAGGAGCTCCCTGCACTTTTCTGTTCTTTGGTTCCCAGGAGAGAATAGTCCTTTATATGCCACTGCTTAACTCTGGAAAGTTAAATTAAATGGACAATACAAAATCAAAAGACAAAATGACATTATTGCTAAGCTGTGCCTTTAATTTCAAAGCTGCATGCTGTGGCAGATTGTGACTGCGCTTTTGTCCAACAACTTCGATTTAGGAGGCTAAATAGTGGGTATGTGTCCAGGGGAGCAAGGAGCTAGAGGTCAATGGCATTGATGTCACATACACTTTGCCTCTGTAAGAGAATTAATTAGGCTTCACACAGGCAGAAAAGTGAAGGGTTGAAATGGTGAATGAAACCAGAATGAAAGGCAACGCATTTTGCATATTTACTCATGTTTGCTGCAAATTTGTTTGAGTAAAAGACAGGCCACATTCTCTCCCCTTTGAACCTAAGAATGGCTTAGGGACTCAGAGCAGAGATTTGTCTATTCCAGTGTCTCATTCATGGTATGGGCTAATAGCAGAGCCCCGGGTAAAATGTTTATATCCTAGAGAAGCATACAATCTTGTTTCTCTCAGTATACCCTCCCTGTTTCTGGCAGTACGAAGCTGGGGTTTTTTCCAGCCAGAGATTGTGTCCTCATCTCCATGCTGAATATTTTTTTATGGAGTTTTGCAGGGCTCAAAGTCACTTCATTCAAAGAGCTGTCTTTGCTCTTGAGGATGACTTTGCTCTTTTCTACACAAAAAGGCTGTAGAAATACAAAATTACCAGCTCACCATGAGATGATACTTACCAATTCTGTGTTGTGGAAATGAGTTTAACTTTTTTGGTGTCACTTGTGACTCTCACTTCTTCAGTGTTACGCATTTTCCCTACAGACGAAAGAAGAAAGTTGGGCGTTTTTA
Organism: Struthidea cinerea; assembly: GCA_013397865.1. NCBI lineage: Eukaryota > Metazoa > Chordata > Aves > Passeriformes > Corcoracidae > Struthidea > Struthidea cinerea. The sequence goes on from VZTI01003154.1 coordinate 1,162,239, forward strand.
GTATATTGTTTAACAGGCAATGCCTGCGCACACAGCAAAACCTTTAGATTTAGCATGTGTGGTTTTATAGTCAGAAGCTATTAACCTCCACCTGTTAACAATACTTTTTTTCTCAGAAACTAAATTAAAATTAAAAGCTCCTGAAGATTGCCAGTGAAGTCTGTAATTGGTATGAAGTGAGGATGAAGCGCACTTTTCATCAAAAAATGGCAGCTTCTGGTACTTCAGGTTCTTCTCCTGACCAAGGATTCAATGGAAGCAAAAATCTGCAAAGGAAACAACTCTTTGTATGACTAAGCAGAGTACTGGATATGCTCGTACAAGACTTCTTACCAGAAGTATATTTGCTTAGTTCATTTAACCTTTCTAAAGGGAGGGACGCTAACCAATTTTGATGGAATATGCAATTCCATCAGGCCAAATACAAGGAAAAGCAACATTTTATATTCCATAATTATGCAAACTTTCCTTTTGGCTGCATGTTATACATAATTCTGTGTGTGCCCAGAAAGAAAAAATCAGATACTCCTACACATGCCCCAAAGACCTTTCCACCACCCCCCATTCCCACCCCCGATATGGGTCATTTCCAGCTGACTCTTCCGGTGGCTGAAGAGACTACTTGTACACTGTCATTATTATGGCAGAGGAGCACATTGTGCTTGTACCCTTGCCCAATTCCCAGAGATTTCCTTTCACATGAGATTGCATGATTGGATTCCAGTAAAAATCCTCAGCTTCTGTATTACCATAAGTTCTGCTCAGGTTTGAAATATAATTTTGTCCTTTGTAGAAAAGCAGAATTTTCAGAAGAAATGTAACTCTATGATCTGATCTAATGATTTAGACTCACTATTTTAGTAGATCACAAAAAAATTGGCAGTGTTCTCTCTTTGGTAATCCTTTCTCGGAAAAAGTAAGCTTCTTAATAAATCTCGGTAGTCATGGATGGAAATTCACCAACGGCAACAGTGTTTATGGATCTTTCCAAAGTGCTAGATTCAATTAGACATTCATTAATACAAAACTGTGTCTAGATTAGTCAAGTCAGCTCTTTTCCATGTTTGTGTGGGGGAGATTCCCAGCTCCTTTTAGGCTTGACTGGTTGTTCACTGTAAAGGGCACGGTTGCACTTCAGTGTGCAGCGCGCAGTGGAAATGTACTGAGCCCACTCAGATCCTGGGATCAGTTTAATTGTAGCAGTCTGGAGATGAGCAGAGGGCTTTCCCAGCCTTCTTGGCAGGCTGGTCTGCAGCTTGACCCTGCCCAGCATTTGAGCAAGCTCATGTAAATCCAGCTCAGCCATCTCTGTACTGCCCTACAGTTGTAGTGCAGATACGCAGTGCAGCGGTTTAGTGGTGCTTGGTCCTTTGGTTATGTGCTTGTTCAGTCAGCCTGCTGAGGGAGCACCTTGCACCAAAGAAAACATGACTTTTCCCTGTGTATTTTTCTGCTTCTTCCATGCTATCAGTGTCATGCCACAAGCAGCTGTAGTTTTCTCCAGCTATATCATTAGGGCAGTGCAGCTGTGGAAACATGACTACAACATTTAGGAAGTCTTGCTAGCTTCAGTCTTATGGTGGACTTCTATCTTTCCATGTAAATGGGAGTATGGAGTGGGACTCGGGGAAAAATATCTGATGTTACACCAAACTGAGATATTCCAACCCTTAGTTGCATTGACATATTTATTACGAACACTTACCTATGAAATTGCTTATGGTGCCTTTTCAGGATGTTTTTTTCCCTTCGTAACACTGTCTGAAGCTGTAAGAATACCTTTTCATACTTAAAAATACTGGCTGGAGCCATATGCCCATGCACCCTAATACCTACAAATTAGTATTTCCAGAGAGGTTTATTTAATTCTAGTGATACAAACAGATAATGTATTAAGGGCTACCAAAATGGATAAAGTACTTTAAATAAAATGCTTTTGTTCAATTATTTCTTTCATCTGTTCAAAACACACAACTCCAGTGCTTTGATGGACATTTTTTTGCTCCTGAAAGTCTTCATGTGTGGATGTTGGAGAGGCTGTATAAATGTATACAAAGGTACTTACTAATGTATATAGTGCTCAGAATGGTAACAAAGAAGTCAGTTTGACATCTCATTCCCCAGAGGACCATACTCTTAAAAGTTCTAGGATGTAAGTTCAAAAATCCTCAGAAATTTCTCACCACAATTTGTGGCAAGTCAACTGTGTGAATGTGAATATACAGTGTAGATCCCTGTGAGCAGTTCAGCCTCCCTGGATTCTCTTCACACACTACGAAACACTAATTTAGATTTTCGTAGCTTCTTTCTTGGAGGCCTAGATTAGTGAATTAATTAAATCTGTTGGTATTTGGAACATCATTTTTCAGAAGGGATCTTAGACAAAACTCCATTAGGAGGTTACTGTATTTCTGAAATATGTTGCCCAGAGAGGTGCTGAAATCTGCTCACTTGAAACTTTTCAAGGCTTGGCCAAGTCTTGGCTCTGCTGAAATACTGCCTTTCTTTCCACTGGTGTTTTCTATTTTTATATGCAAAATACTCTGCTTTTCCCTTGATGTAGATATACCATAATTTTTGGTATTTCCTGTAGTTCAAGGCCAGACTTGACCAGTGTAAAAATTTAGTCTAATCATCTGCATTACACAGACTGCAGAATTTTACCAGGATTTCCTGCTGAAGGCTGTCTTGTAGTCACCTGGCTGTGTGCACTGCAATGAGGAAATTCAGTCTTTCTTGAAGGATTTTGGGTGGTAGTGCATGTCCTAGTAATGTGGAGGGTTGACCCAGGAAAGAATTATCCTTACAGCTGCTAATCTGAAGTTTGTCACCAGAATTTTTCAGCTTTTATGCATTGGTTTCTCTAGTGGCTGATAAAATCTTCCTCTGCAATATTTACAATCCAAGACATTGTTTAGTACATTTAATTCCATTAATTCCTATTTATAGGAATCTCCTTTTTTTTTGCCGTATGACTTTCAGGTGGGTACAGGATCCAGGACTCTGTTATGATTTGTATTGATACAAGTCTGCAAAAGGTTAGTTAAGGGACATTGTTTCTGTCTACTGCTGTGGTATCAAGCAGTAAAGCAGAATACTTGAAAAAGTATTTACATATATATGTATTTTAAACATCTGTGGCCTCAGCAGGGACTTTAGGGCACATTCTTTGGAAAAAGATCATCAGTTTAGTTCATTTTCTACTCCTCACCTTGAGCAAGGTTAAATTGTACTCCTCATCTATTGACATCGCCTTTTTTGACTAAAAATCTCTTCATAGCAGAGAGCATGATTCTTGTTTCCTTATGAAATCACTTAGTGCCCCTTCAGGTGCTATCAGATAGATAAGAGGTGCAGTTTGCAGACAAAAATCTTCAGAAAACAATTACAGAATCGCAGAATAGTCTGAGTTGGATGGGACCCAGAAGGATCACTGGGTTCAACTCTTAAGTGAATGGTCCATACAGGGACCAAACCCATGACCCATTATTAGCACCATGCTCCAACCAGCTGAGCTAATCTGACCAATTGTTGATTGTTATATATTAGTAAAAGTGTGTAGTAAAAGAAGCAGGAGAGAAAGCATTCCAGAATTAAAACCAGATTTTTTCATTCCATGTTTTCTCAACCCGCTCAAAATGGGAATCTATCCATGGCCTTTCCTAATCTGCCTGAATCAAAATGTGTGTAAACTTAATTCCTGATGTGATTCCAATGATACTGCCAAACATTACCGTTTTGAGGACTACCATGGCCATATTGTTGAGGGTATCATCTCATACACTGGTTCACCTAACATGTAATCTACAGTGTGGGTCAAACCCAAAGCTGCATTACTGGAGCCTTTCAAGATCCCACAAACCAAAACAAACACTGAGACTGACAGGAATCAGCTGTGCCGTGAAAAATACTGTAATGCTGGGGAGGGGTAAGGACAAATCCAGACATGGATGTGATACCTCGGGGCGGGCGGTGGGAGTTACACACCAGTGTTCAGTGTTGTGTAGCTGTATCATGATGGAATAATGAAAGCTCAATGATTCATTTTTTCATTGGTTGAGTATAGTACTGTCATTTGATACCCTGATGGAGAGATTTCTGCAGGGGAGGGGTTGAGCCCTGTGAAACCTCAAAGCCCTTTCTTTCCATTGTGGGCAGCTCAGTTAAGCTCTTATTAAACTCAGCTTTTTCTAATTTTGTAATTCACCTCCAGACATTTGCTTTTGCTCCAAACACAATATTAACTGTAGATGTTTGTCTGTGTTTGTGGTGTGGGTTGTTTCATTGTTTGTTGTTGTTTGGTTATCCTTTTCTACTGTCAGGTATCAATTAAATATTTTATCCTTCTTTGGCTATAAAATAGTTTGCTAATCACCAGACTAATGTTCTTGAATTCAGGACTTAATTGAGGTTTACTAGTGAAAAATACATGTATTTAGGTACATTGGAAGTAACGTGTTCTTATTGTAACTTTCGTTTACATACAATGATCCATAAGCTGTATAAGTCTTCTGGCACTGAAGACAAAGTTAGTTGAAGCAAATTCATTTCAGTATTATTTCTTAATCCACCACAACGTGCTTCCCTTTTCCTAGAGTAAAACCCTTTTCAAGTCAGTTGCTTGAAATGTATGAAGTGACAAACTGCAGATAGCAAACTGAGCATTTGTTTGAGTTCATGCTTATTACAGCAGTGTTCTGGAAAGTGTTTGTGCTTAGGCTTTTAATAAACTCCCTCTAGAGATCAATTAACATGATTTGTCTAGTTACTATGGATAAGAGGTTTTGGGGGGTTGTTGTTGAAATGTTTTGTTAAAGTGAAAGTCTTGAATGCTTTTATTCAGGCAGAATAAAAAGCAAATGGGAAGCAGAACACAGAACCTTCAAGGAAATTTATAATTGAAATGGTAAAAGGACTCTGCAACATTGCCAGGTCTTGTAGGACAATTTTGTCTGTGTGTTTTAGGTTTGTTCACAGGTAGCCCAGAATGTAGGTCAGCAGGGGAAGATGTATAAGAAGGAGGATAAGCAGCGATAATACTGTTGACAAAGTTTTCTCACTATAAGGTTTCAGTATAATCAAAACCAGTTTAGCATTTGAGGAAAAGCACCATGAAATGGAGTAATGGAATTAGCTTTTATGTTTTTCCAGGAACCTAAACCACATTTCCTGTCACAACTGTATATTATTAATACAAGGCATCTGCTAAGTCGGAGCTGCCCTAAAATGTGCATACATGCAATATGTCTGGTTCAAATAATTTTTTTTTTTTACATTTGTGGTAAAAAACTAAAGGAAGATGCTACTTCAACCCATCATAAAAAAGAGTATGATTTGGAATACTGCAAGTTTTCAGCATGGTCTCATAGACAGATAATATAATTCTGTTAATTTAGTTGTTACAGGACTGTTAGTGCCTGCATTTTTATGTCTTGCTTCCCTTTCATTTTGTATTCTGTGGTTGCAGCAATTAGTTTCCAGTCACAGAGGGAAATGAGCAGCTATCTTGAAACTCCCTCCGTTTCCCAGCCCCCTGTCTTTTAGAACTGGGTGTAGGAAGTTGTTTGTTGTCTGATTTTGGTGGTGATGCATGCCATCTTTTCTCATGTTGTAACCAGTCTCCGCAGGCTTAAGGCAAAGGGCATGAAGTCTGCTAATGAAATGGGATCATCTCAGGAATATAATGTCTGGAATATGATTTCCCAGGGGACTAATGCCCTATGCAGAGATTTTTCCACATTAATATCCATTCTGAAAAAAATCTATTACTGCATTTCCTTATAGATTCCTTCAACATATACCAGGAATGACTGAGATTTCTCTGAGAGCCACACAAGCCTGGAAGTCTGGCGCCGAGTCCTGGATTGTGAATCAGGACAAGACGACTCAGAAATTCTTGTGTAGTTTCCCTAGCCCTCTCGCAAAGGCCTGTGTGGAAGGGCTCTGGATGGTGTCAGAGTTATCTGTCCCTGTGTGCTGCTCTTGTCACATTAGCCTCTTTAATAGGTGCAACAGTGGGAGAGCGTATCTGAAATCCCACTTGGTTACGTTAGATGGTTTCCCAGAGGCCTCGCAGATGGCCATAAACTTCAGCCAAGTGTAGCTGTAAGCTGAGATAACCTGAGAGCTCTGATGTGGAGATCGGTTTCCTTGTACAGCTGGTCAGCTGGTTTTCCAGCCCTCACCAATTCCATTTTTTGCTGACACCAACCCAATCTTCTTCCTCTCATGCTTGTGGTGCCAGTGGTGCTTGACCACCTTAGCCTTGGTCTTTTCTCTGTCCCTTCTAAACAGCTCCAACCATTTCCACAAATTGTGCCAAGAAAACAATCGGAACTGTTCTTAGTGAAAAATGAAAACATACTAAAACAAACAGTTTGTGAAGCCTCTCTTCTGCCCTTTAAATTATTGAGCTTCCCTGGTCTGGTGTGATCCCTTGGATGTGTTATATCTAATTTAGGGATTCTGAGATTAAAAGGACAAAAGTCTTAGCTAGTTCATGTCTGCAGTGCTTTGCAGGTTTACACCAGAGAGCATCTGAATTTGCATGTGCTAAAAACCCTTTTACAGCATAATCAAGTGACGTTTCACATCAGAAGGAGTAACCTGCCACTCCAGCTGTACAGCTGGTTTGAGCCCTGAATATTTTGGCTGTAAAATAACGATGATATTTTATAACCAATTGTTTAGAAGCAGATTGGAGGATCTGAAAGCCAAGCTGGGTATTTTAAGGTTGGGACATCTACCAGGATAAAGATTTTGCCATTAGAGTTAATTAATAATTTCCTTGGTTGGTGAACCAAAACCAAATCCTGCTCACCCAGTTCAGATTGAGTAAAAAGAAAATATTGTTTGTTTGGAATTTACTCTCCAATGGGGCTAATTATTCTTTATATTTCACCCATCACATTATAATCCTCTTAAGAGAAAAGAAAGAAGAAATGTTCTCATTAAATTCTGAAACAGGCATTTTTTCTGACAAGTTGCTCTTCCTTTGAAGAGGCTAATATTCCATGGTGAAAATTGTAAAGAATAAATAAAAAAAAGCTTTGTACAGAATGATTTACTTAAAGTTACACTGTCAAAGAGCTTTTCATAATAATTAAAAAAAATTCAAAATGTTTGTGATGAAAACACTATTGAAACTGCAACCTGCTTACTCACTTGGTGGTATTTTCATGTTCTTACTTAATGAACACACTCTGTGTTTTGTTATTGTAAGCCTGCCTGGGAGAGCTGGGCTGGTAGTATTGACTCTTTCCTCAAAGACAGAAGTCTCAGTTGAGCAAATCAGTTCTATTCAGCAATGAAATAAAAAAAAAGATTCGAGCATGCTCTCAAGTTCCATTAATTCAAATGATTTTCTAGCCTGGAGACTAAAGGGTGCCTAGTAGCTACACATACTTTTGCTCTTGTTTTTTTGCAGTAGAACCAGATGTTTTGGGTACAGTGCCTGTGTGTTGGGGTGAAACTGGATGGGAATCCTCTCCTTAGTAGCTGTGAACACACAGTTCTGGATCCCCTGTGAGAGCAGTGTGTGTTGATATCCATGGGAAAATGGACTGCTTGGATGTACAAGAGTTACCTCTTATACAGGACAGAGCAAAGTCTAGCACCTTCAAAATCAAATTGTTCTGGTACCATGCCAGTTCAAACATGAGTTCCCTTAGAAGGCAGACATGGCCAAATGAGGCTCGCGTGGACCATTATGAACCTGGACTTTTTCTCTCAAAGAGTAATTTCATCATTCCTGGAACCCCATCGTATAAGTGTTCCTGATGAAATGTACCTCTTGGCTGCCAGGTGAAGAAATAACTTTTCCTTAGTCAAGGACTGTCTGTCCAGATGAAGAAAAGCAGATCCATACTTAGCAGATCTATTTATATGTATAAAACACTGTAATTTAGACCTGTATGATGTTCCTACCTGAACACATGGAAAAAAACTTCCTTCTCATAACTAGAAAAAACTTGTCTTAGCTGGGAAATAATTAATCTGGAGAAGTGTAGTTTGAAGTAGGGAATAGTTATGTTCTTCTCCAGGCCCACTTGCCTGCCAAAGTGTTACTGAGGGGCAGAAAATGTCCCAGAGAAATTAGTGTCCAATTTTGGTGGTATTGTGGTTATAGGCTTATGTCAGTTATATGAGGGCAGCTGTAAGACTAAAAGGTGATTGTACCACTTTGACTGAAGTCCCCTAGGCAATGTGCCCATGTTTTAAACAAGCTTCCCTGCCCTGTGCCACTGGCTCCTGCTATGTGCTCTCCCTCAGCTATAGCATTTCTCAGTAGCTCATTCTACTCCCAGCCTTGCAGATTGTCTCTGTGGGTACCAGGTCTGGATCCACAGACTGTTGCTGTGTCCTCTGTGAGTTCTACATTACAGCTAGTCTTATCCCTTAAAACAGGCACCATCGCTTTTCTTTCTCATCTACATCCTTTTTCAGGCTGACTTACTTTCCATGTAATTTTCTAATACAGCTACTACGTGTCGCTTTCTGTGGTCGGCTTTGCAGTGCTGGAGCGCGATGCAGCGATATTCCAAAAGCGTCTCGTTAATGAAACCGCTCGTCAGGATCAGCCACACACTCACACGCGTGCACACACAAACGCATGGATAGCTTCAGTAATATGGATCGGTGGCAAAGAGGCAGGAAGGGTCTCTGTATAGAGTTCCATGGACAGAGGTTTATTGCAGCCATGCCATAAAGGGATCCAGGGACAAAGACAAAAGAGGGTCCAGGTTTAAGTAAGAGAGCGGGGCAAGCATCAGAGACCAATGGTCTGAGGGCGCAGGGGCGGTACAAAGGCAGGACTAGGGTAAGGAGAACCAGTAGGGAAGTTTTGGGGGAGTGGTGATGGGTCAAGGGCCAATGGGAGAAACAGGGAGGGGAGAACCTTCTAGCGCATGGGATATATAAGGTATAGCGGGGGCGGGGGGCCAACGGCCACCCGGGCAGGCAGAACTGGGGTATATTAACGTAGCAGGGCAAAGCATTCTGGGGGGAGTCTTTCTGGTCACCATAACCTGGGAAGAGACCCCGGCACCAGGGACTGTCCCACCAGCAGACTCTTTTTGTTCTTTGTACTGTAGGCTCACTGGCCATCACAACTAGTTGGTGTTGGCAAGATACCACAAAAGCTAGAAGAGGTATTGCAAGGGCATCACGGCAGGGTACCATGATTGCTTACTCTACACTTTTTGAATCCAGTCCAGTCCAGGCCTAGTGATGGGGATCTAGCCAGGAGAGACAAGCTGCCACTAGGGTTTGGATTAGGGTTCAGAGAGCTGCAGAGCCNGAGTCTTTCTGGTCACCATAACCTGGGAAGAGACCCCGGCACCAGGGACTGTCCCACCAGCAGACTCTTTTTGTTCTTTGTACTGTAGGCTCACTGGCCATCACAACTAGTTGGTGTTGGCAAGATACCACAAAAGCTAGAAGAGGTATTGCAAGGGCATCACGGCATGGTGCCAGCATTGCTGTCTCCACACTTCTTAATGTGGGCCACCCATGGTGATGAGGACCTCTGCCACAGTGCCAAGCTGCCAATAGGGTCAGAGTTAGGATTAGATTTAGAGTTAGGGTTTGGAAAGTTAAAGAACCTAGAGCACTTGGGACACTTGGGATAGAAAAGGTATTGCAAGGGCATCACGGCATGGTGCCAGCATTGCTGTCTCCACACTTCTTAATGTGGGCCACCCATGGTNTCCCTTGCAAAAGACAATGCAAGGCGTCACGGCAGGGTGCCAACATTGCCGTCTCCACACTTTTTAATCTGGGCAACCTATGGCGATGAGGTCCTCTGCCACAGTGCCAAGCTGCCAATAGGGTCAGAGTTAGGATTAGATTTAGAGTTAGGGTTTGGAAAGTTAAAGAACCTAGAGCACTTGGGACACTTGGGATAGAAAAGGTATTGCAAGGGCATCACGGCATGGTGCCAGCATTGCTGTCTCCACACTTCTTAATGTGGGCCACCCATGGTGATGAGGACCTCTGCCACAGTGCCAAGCTGTTGTTGGGGTTAGGATTGAGAGAGTAAAAGAGCCTGCATCTCCAGGCACACAGGGGCTGGAAATGGCATGCCAAGGCAATCCAGGCAGGGCCCCAGCTTTGCTGCTCCTACATCATTCTAATCTAAACCACCCATGGTGATGGGGACCACAGTCCCAGAGACAACATGCCATTAGGCTTAGAGATGGGGTTGTGAGAGGAAAAGAGCCTAGAGCTCTGGGGACGCTGGGGCTGGAAAACACATGCCAACAGGATCATGGCGGGGTCATAACATTGCTGCCCCCAGACCTTTAAAATTAAGCCCACGCAAGCGGATGGGCACTTAAGCCGCAGGCCCAAGCTTGTTCACCAGTTAGGGTGAAAAAACCAGAAATTCCGAAATGAAGTGAAAACAACTAAATGGAATGGAATGAAGAGCAATGAAATGAACTGAAACTTAATGAAATGATACTCATTGAAATTGTGATATTTCATTTCTTTTCATGGAAACAAAGAATTTCCATGAAATGAAATGAGAAATCAAGAAAAGAAGTGAAAGGAAAAGACAGGAAAGGAATTACAATAAAATGAAATAAAATTTTAAAAAAATGACAATGCTTGTGACATGTTAAATTAATGAAATGGATTGGAATGAAGTGAAGTACAGTGAAATTAACCGAAACTTCATTATACTCATTGTAATCTGCAGATTTAGTTTTCTTTCATGAAGTGTTGAGATTTCATTTCATGAAAGGAAATGAAATGAGAAATCATGAAATAAAGTGAAAGGAAAAGACAGGAAAGGAAATATAATGAAAGGAAGTAAAATTGAAAAACATAAAATGACTTATGAAGAGGAAAACTATTGAAATGAAATGGAATGGAATGAAGTGCAGTGAAAAGAGCTGAAACTTAGTGAAATGATACTCATTGAAATCTTGAGATTTCATTCCCTTTCATGAACTGAAGCATTTTCAGTTCATGAAAGGAAACTATATACTGAGATTTCAAATTTTTTTATCGTTTCATAAAGTATATCATTTTATAAAGTTTCGTTTCATTTCTCTGCACTTCATTCCAATTTATTCTTCATTTCATGAAAGGAAATGTAATCTTGCAAGATCAATGAGTACCAATACAGCAAGGTTTGGTCCACTTCCCTGCTCTTCATGTCATCCCATGCCATTTTATTGTTTTCACTTTGTTTCAGAATCTTCTCTTTTTTTTTTGTAGCATATAATTTCATCACTTTCTTCTGTCTCTTCATTTGACTTCCTTCCCTGATTTTGAGATTTCAATGAGTATAATTTTGGCAAGTTTTGGTCCTTTTCACTGCACCTCTTTTCATCCCAATCCATATTGTTGTCTTCATTTCCAAATTTTTTTTTTTTTTTTTCAATTGCATTTTATTTGATCATGTCTCCTTTCAGGAGTGTTTGTTACACTTCATTCTCTGATTTCAAGATTTCATTTCCTTTCATGAAAGGAAATTCTTCATTTCATGAAAGGACATGAAATCTTTCCATTTCAATGAGTATCAATTAGGCAAGGTTTGGTCCATTTCCCTGCGCTTAATGTCATCCCATGCCATTTTATTGTTTTCACTATGTTTCAGAACTTTCTATATTTTTTTAAGCATTTTATTTCATCAACTTCTCCTGTCTTTTCGTTTCTTATTTTGGGATCTCAGTAAAGATAATTTTGGTAAGTTTCAGTCCTTTTCAATGCACCTCATTTCATCGCAATCCATTTGGTTGTAGTCACTCCATTTGCAAATTTTGGTTTTTTTTCTTCAATTACATTTTATTTTATCATATCTCCTTTCCAGAGTGTTTCTGACACTTTGTTTTCTGATTTCAAGCTTTTATTTCCTTTCATGAAAGGAAAGTCTTCATTTCATGAAAGGCAATGAAATCCTGAGAATTCAATGAGGATCAATTCAGCAAGGTTTGGTCCATTTCCCTGCACTTCATGTCATCCCATTGTCATTTTACTGTTTTCCCTTCAGTGCAGATTTTTTTTCTTCTTTAAGCATTTCATTTCATCAATTTCTTCTCCTGTCCTTTGGTTTGACTTCATTCCCTGATTTTGGGACTTCAGGAGCTATAATTTTGGCAAGTTTTTGTGCAGTTCACTTCAAAAAAAGAACACTGCACTGCCCAAAGACTGCTCTCCTCAGACTTTTCTTCTTGGCACAACCCATGTGCTGGGCACCTCAGTAAAAATGTGGCTTTTACTCCTCCACGTGGGGTTAAGCATAAGATTTGGGTTAGGCTTGAAATAACAACAAAGCTTAGAGTTCCAGGGACACTGCAACTGCAAAAGGCATGCCAAGGGGAGCACGGCACTGTCCCAACATTGCTCCCTCCACAACTTTCTGACTGGCACCACTCATGTGCTTGGCACCTCCACAAAAGGCTGCTTTTACTGTTCCACTTAGGGTTAGGCTTACGCTTGGGGATAGACTCGAGAAAGGCACAAAGCCTAGACATCCAGGGATGTCCAACTACAAAGGGTGTGCAAAGGGGAGCACTTCATGTCTCCTCATTGCAACTGATTACAATAATTTGATTTCAGAATTTTCCTTTCTTTATTTTCCATTGGATTTCATTTCATTAGAAGTCCACCCCAGTAAGTTTGATTCACTTCGTTCTCTGACTTTGAGATATTATTTCATGAAAGGAAATTCTTCCTTTCATGACAGGAAATGGAATCTTATGATTTCATTGAGTATCAATTTGGCAATGTTTGGTCCATTTCCTTGCACTTCATGTCAACCCATGCTATTTTATTGTTTTCATGTTGGTTCAGAATTTTTTTTTCTTGCCGCATTTCATTTCATTTCATTTCATTTCATTTCATTTCATTTCATTTCATCAATTTCTTTTCTTTTGTTTTCGTTTGACTTCCTTCCCTGATTTCAAGATTTTAGTGAGTATAATTTTGGCAAATTTTGGTTCTTTTCACTGCACCTCATTTCATCCCAATCCATATTGTTGTATTCACTTTGTTTTCAAATTTCCTTTTTTTTTTCCAATTGCATTTTATTTGATCATATCTCTTTCCAGAGTGTTTGTTACACTTTTTATTTACAACACAGTGTGGAGGCAGGTGCAGACTGATCTAAATGTGCCTAAGTGTAAAGGGAATGGGACCCTGCAGCCATAAGGCTACAAATACTACAGGTAGTCAAGGATAATGCATGACTGTGGCCACAAACAAAATTGCATAAACTTGAGTATTCAGGGAGTTTTTAATACCTGACTTGTAGTAGAGCTTAGGAGGAACAATTTGCAATTAAGTCATCATTGACTAGGCCCCACACACTCAAGGAACGAAACAACAGTCCTTGAAGAGAGGGCAGCCTGGAAAACAAGGGAAATACTGGAATTTCTCATGAAACTAAGATGTAGCAAAATCCATTCATAAAAAAGTATCAGAATGTATCCAATCCACTTAGAAATGTTGGTAAGACATAATACTTCTACCAGAATGCTAATATAAAAGCCTTAAGTCTAGATCTTTTCTGATTGCTGTGAGAGAGGAGCTCCTGCATCCTCTGCTGATTCTGTCTGAGTAACTGGCTACTTGACAGGGCTGGATTGGCTCCATTCATGAACAGTCAGATCCACTGAGTCCTCCTAGTTTCAGAGACCATAAAAAGACAAAAGAAAAATACTCTGCCAAATAGACATAATCAACCTGGAACGCATTCCCACTCTTTCACAAGGATCTCGCAAACAACAGGAATTAAGGGATAAATCAGTAAAACAGAGGTGGTTGTGATAGTTGAAATGATCCTTTACTGGCTGTTCATATAGGAAACTGATGTGAAGAAATGGAAAGTTCAGAAAATCTGCTCACTAGACAGCGAGAGAGGCCGTTCTGTCTGAATGTGTCAATTATCATATAGTAATCTGAGATTTTTTTCTGCTACTTTTATTCTATTCACCAAACTGATTAATAAGTCAATGTTTTCAGGAATATAGCTATGGATTAAATGTAGATGTGCACAGATAGGAGTAATGTCTTATGCCACTGAAAAAGATGTGTATAATGCGGTATAATAGAATGAAATTTGCATCTGATTTACAACTTCAGTATAAATAAATTTAAAACACCTTTTGGATCACTTACATTTTGTCAGCTATTTTCCCTGTTTGAGGTCAGGTGGGAGTCTTGCCATCATTTGTAAAAATGTAAATCATAATAGAGTATAACAGTTGTGATCTGCTCTTTTTTCTGAATTTCATTCCACTATTACTTAAAAATGGTAAGAAAAGTAGTACCTGAAGTAGGGGTTTTTGAAAAATTCCTTCTTCCATGTCTGGACTGGACCATGCCTAGGCATGACTGAGATACTGAAATACTGAGGTGCTTGAATACTCCAGTAGTGGATTATCCACTTCCTTGCTAGGAATCATGGGAGGTGTCACTATGTCTGAGGTATGTAGGAGTTGACTTACCATCCCCTTAACTCCCATGATTTCACACCTAAAGTTGGACAAGTTCTAAGGAGTATTGTGAGAAAAGGGAAAAAAACCACCTTTGTGTTTAATAGCTGACTACTTAGAAACCAAGACTCAAACATGGTTAACAATCAAGGTAGCACAGTTGAACTTCACTCCAGCTGTGGCCACCATACACAAGTGGACTCTGCATCCATGGTGAGAGCAAGGATGTAAAACCTCTCTTACAACAGTTGTTTCATGGGAGGGAAGAATGGGTAATCAGTAAAGAAATCCCTTAAAGGGCTCTGACCAGGAGCTGTGGTTTTCAGGGCTTCAGTTAAGAAAAGCAGGTAGTGCATTGATGAGGATGCCTCTGAGATGTTCAGTATGAATCCAACATTGAGCTGCTTAGTTGCAATAGCATCATAATTTACTGTACTTTTTCCAAAAGCAATTTTATGAATCCCCAATCAAAAGAGTGAAGGTAGTTTTGCAGCCTCAGAGCATGAAGCAAGTTCTCAAACTTGTAAGGGATTCATTAAGCATGCACAGAAATAGTAACTTTGCGAATTGCAAGGCTCTCTATATAAAAAAGTATCTACATAAATACGGCTAAAGGTGATGAGGAAAAAGATGTTTGGCATGTCACAAAAAGCCTGTTTCAGGGTTGGGAGTCAGAGGAGAGAGGACCCTGTAAAGATGGGACACCGTAATGCTGCCAACTTAGTGTCATGTTCACTTTTCATTAAACCAAGCTAAACAAGACAAAAAGCGTAAACTTACACATTGTCTCCCTAGAGTCCATAACTCTGTGCTTGAAATCTCCAGACAGAGGGTTCATGTTAACCTCAGTTGTGTCATTTTTAACTTTAAAAAAATTTAACTTTAAAAAGTTTTAAAAAGTTTAATTGGATGACACACTTGGCTCTCTGTACATACCATACCTTCCATATTTTTCAATCTTCCCATTTTAATACTGCTGGTTTGCTACGTGGAGATTTCTTGTCATACTGGTGATTTCTCCGAAATATACATAGCTTATCCTCCTATCTGCTGCTGAACTTCTAACCTGCAAACTCTCAGTGGGTGCTGATTGTGTCCCTTCATTTAGATGCTGCATGCAGGGGTCATTACTGCGTGATTTCCAGAGGGTGAATGAAAATGAGAGTCTTGAGTCAATGCTGTGAGATCTCAACCTGGGAGGGAAAGCTCTAGGGCATGTAATCCCCATGGGGACTTTATATTAAAAAATAAAACCAGTGAGAAGCCTTATGCTTTAGCTTGCTTGAGGAATCCACTGCTGGGTTTATATATACTCATTTTGATTTCTTAACCCTATGTGAAACAAACTACAATTGCAAGAAATGGTTTCCTTAAAAACATGACCTTTGCTTTATTTTTCCAGCTGCAAAATGCCTCATTTGCCTAGTTCATTGCCTTTTACAACCCTCACCTTGCCTTTTCCCCGTGGCCATTATGAGGCCCTAGAAATAACTAGGCTCTACTCAGCCCTGGTGAGGCCTCCTCTGGAGTGCTGTGTGCAGTTCTGGGTGCCTCAGTACAAGGGATACATGGAGCTCCTGGAGTGGGTCTAGAGGAGGGCAACAAAAATGATTAAGGGACTGGAGCATCTCTTATGAAGAAAGGCTGAGGGAGCTGGGCCTGTTCAGACTTGAGAAGAGACAACTGAGAGGGGACCTCATCAATATCTGTAAGTGTCTGAAGTGCAGATGTCAAGAAGATGGACCAGGCTCTGCCCAGTGGTGCTGGGGAATAGGACAAGAGGCAATGGGCAGAAACTGATGCACAGGAAGTTCCACCTGAATATGAGGAAGAACTTCTTTACTGTACAGTGACCAAGCAGTGGAACAGGTTGCCCAGAGAGGTTGTGGAGTCTCCCTCACTGGAGACACTCAAGAACTGTCTGCAGGCAATCCTGTGCCATGTGCTCTGGGATGACCCTGCTGGAACAGGGAGGTTGGACCAGATGACCCACTGTGGTGCCTTCCAACCTGACCCATTCTGTGATTACATAATAAAGAGTTTTGTAGAAGCTCACCTTGCATAGAAAGGCAATAGTAAGGGCCTCTTTAAAAGGCCTCCTGTTACCTCTGTCCTCTTTCATTCTGGATTTTTTTGCTTAAGTTCCTGATAACCACATCTCAGCTGATCATATAAGAAATGGAGATTTTGACCAAATGGCATTCGAACTTTACAGTCAAAACCCAACACTTTCAACTCAGGTGCTATGCCAGCTTCAGAAGTAATAGAAGTTAAAAAAGGGGACATGAGCATCTGTTAGGGAGAGACTCTCTGCTAGTGATGCCAGACCCAATCTGCAAGATGTCTGACCCTCTGTTCATGGAGGTGGGGCGGGGAGGACAGACACACTGTAGCCATTCTGGAAATGAGTAAGCGTGGTGCAAACCTTCAAACAGAAGTGATGCTCCTAATTTGTCCCAAGAAAACATCTCTGCCATCACAAATCATCATTCTGCCCAAGGCTGATTGTTAATTTTGGCCTCAGAGAAACCTGCCATGTGTACACAGAGTAACACTGCTTTCTTCTCAAAGAGCAGAAGCTTTGAAGAGGTTGCCAGGCCTGTGTAGCTGCTGGGACACAGGGCAAGAGACACTTAATAACCATTACCTCCTTGCTGATCAGATGACAAGCAGGACTTTCTGCTGCCATTTTTCTAGAGTTTTTGCTCCCAGATTCCACTGCTGCCTGTCAGTGACTATAAGAGTAGTAGAACCTGCTTTTCATTCATGCCATCTAAAATCACGAGGGCTGTGTCAATGCATAGGTGTTTGTGTCAGTGATGTTCAGCAGCTTAGTTTACAGCTACTCTTGCAAACTCACTCACTTGTATTATATAAAATCGTTTGAATAAGGGTGGGGAAAAAAAAATAATCATCTAATGTAGAATTCCAGACAGTGATATCTTCCAGCTGGGGCTGCTGTCAAGTGTTTGTAAGTGTTCCTGCTCCCTGAGCTTGGCAGTGACCCCTGTGGAAGGGTAACTGCTCACCTGGTCCCAGACCATACAGGTCTTTTGAATGTCACCACGTAACCAGGGACAAAGATGTTCTTTTCACAGTAACCTGATGTAAAAGCTGTACCTTGTTGTAACTCTTCCCTTTTTGCAGCCAGCATACTGTTGGTGTTATGCAGCCATCTAGAGGGCCTGGTGCCTGTGCCGACTTCAGACAGGTGACCAGAAACCACAAAACTGCAGGAAAACACAAACTCTGCTGACCCTTAGTGGCTGTAACTTGGCTGCAGTGCTTTGAAAATGTTTTTGCAAGTTCAGAAATGCTCTTTTCGTGCTGTTATGCAGTGTGTTGTCAATTTTTTTTGGGGGGGGAGGTGCTGACTAACCTGATGAAGGCAAAAAACTGGGGGAGCACTGTCAGCAGAGAATAGTATGTGGGCATCACAGAGGAGAACATCCCTAACCTTGAGATTTTACAGCAGTTCCACAGAGCAAATGCAATTCATACGTCTAGGGGCTATCACAATTGATACCGTAAACTGAAGGTGAATCATTCTATGGCAGAGAGAGACAGAAAGAAAAAACAGAGGCAAAAGGCAAAAATTATTCAAGAACATAATGGGCTCTGAGGGACAGGTATGATTATTGGAGACATTAGGAGGTGCATGTCTGGTTCAGATAAGGAAAACAATTCCTTGTGCTGATGAGGCTGATAACTGACTGGAGTAGAGTGGCTGGAAAATGGCCAAGTGGAAAAGGATCCGGGGGTGCTGGTTGACAGCCAGCTGAACGTGAGCCAGCGTGTGCCCAGGTGGTCAAGAGGGCCAGTGGCATTCTGGCTTGTACCAGAAAGAGTGTGGCCAGCAGGGCCAGGGCAGTGATTGTCTCTCTGTGCTGGGCACTGGTGAGGCCACACCTTGAGCGCTGTGTCCAGTTCTGGGCCCCTCACTACAAGAAAGATGTTGAGGTATTGGAGCATGTTCAGAGAAGGGCAATGGAGCCGGTGAAGGGTCTGGAGAATAAGTCCTGTGAGGAGCAGCAGAGGGAGCTGGGGGTGTTTACCCTGGAAAGATGATGCTCAAGGGTGACCTTATCACTCTCTACAACTGCCTGAAAGAAGGCTGTAGCCAGGTAGAGGTCAGTCTCTTCTCCCAGGCAACTATTGACAGGACAAGAGGACATAGCCTCAAGCTCCACCAGGGGAGGTTCAGGTTGGACATTGGGAAGAATTTCTTCATGAAACGGGTAGTTAAGCATTAGAACTGGCTGCCCAGGGAGGTGGTGGAGTGACCCTTTGTGGAAGTGTTGAAGAAATGACTGGATGTGGCACTTAGTACTATGGCTTAATTGACATGGTGGTATTCAGTCAAAGGTTGGACTCGATGATCTTGGAGGTTTTTTCCAACCTTAATGATTCTGTGATTCTTTGATTCCATGCCTTCACCTGGGGTATCAGATAGAAGCCTGGCTTTCAAGATCCAGAAACAGGAATTTGAGGATGCAGCCAGGTGATCAGGGGAAGAGAAATATTATAAGAGGAACTTAAAGATCTAGCAAGAAAAGATCCAATAGGATAAAAAATCTTTCCCCCTGTTAAAATATGACATCACTGATGTCAGCAACAGAGAAGGTTAAAAGTCACACAGTGCAAGATCAGATGAGCATAGATTGCTCAAAAGTTTGGAGTTGGAAAGTCAATGTGCTTTTAACTCTAGGAACAGCGAGGTTCATTAGTCATGTCCGCAGTGCCAGGAGGAGGAAGCCCTCGCTAAAATGCAGGTTGATCCAGGAGGGAGTTGTCACCACCAGCACTTCCAGCCCCATGCTCCTGCTTTGGTGGTGCTGTTCAGACCTGCTAATTTATCAAATTGCGTTGTGATAATGGTAAAAACAGTGTCCCAGCATAAATGTGCCTTGTACTCCGGTGAGGGTGGGCGAGAAGGCTGTGAAAGGCTGTTATGGACACTTTGTAGCTGTGCGTACACCCTGTAGGTATGTGTGTAGCCTGTAGGTGTGTGTACAGCCTGTAGGTGCATGTGAACCCTGTCTGTATGCACCCTGTGGCTGTGTTTGTGCACCCTGTAGCCTTGTTTGCACACCCTGTAGGTGTATGCATGCCCTGTAGGTGTGTATTTACACCCTGTAGGTGTATGCACAGTCTGTAGGTGTATGTATGGCCTGTAGGTGTGTATGCACACCCTGTAAGTGTGTATTTACACCCTGTAGGTGTGTATGCATGCCCTGTAGGTGTGTATTTACACCCTGTAGGTGTGTATGCAGGCCCTGTAGGTGTGTATGTACACCCCGTGGGTGTGTGCCCGCCTGCAGCTCTGTGTGCGCACCCCGTAGGCGGGCGGGCTGCAGCGCCGCCCAGCGTTCGGCCGCGGGCGCGCAGGGCCGGGAGCTCCGCCCCGCTCCCGCCCCCTCCCTCCCTCCGCGGGGCGGCCACAGCCCGCAAGGGGCCGGGCGGGACCGGGCGCGGGGTTGCCCGTGTGGCGGGAGCGGCCG
>VZTI01003154.1:1182314-1294927 GCA_013397865.1 Struthidea cinerea
GGCCGCCCACTCGCCCGCGGGTGTGGAGCCTCCGGTCGGCCCGCCCGAGGCTGCGGCTGCCGCTGCCGCTCCTTACTCTCCCGACGGCACAGCCCTCCTCAGGTAAGGGGGCAGCGGCGCCTCCCCTCCTTTCTCTCCCGAGTCGGCGAGAGCAGCCGGGATCCGGCCCTGGTTCTGTCCCGAGGGTCCGCCAGCCGTGGGCCGTGCTGAGGAGCCCTTGGACCCGGGGCCTCTGCAGCCGGCGCGGCCGGGCATGGCTCTGCGGGCGGAGCGGGGCCGCCTCCTAGCCTGGCAGCGTGGGCTCCTGGAGCCGCGGTGCCCGTGCCGGGTGTCCCGCTGCTCGGTGCTTGTCTGCCCTCCGCCGGGAAACCGCTCCCGTCCTCTCTTTCCCCGCAGGGAGGCGGCCGGCGGGAGCAGCTCCCGTGCCGATGCTGCTGCCGGCCTGGGAACTGTGCCTCTACGGGCTCCTCACCGTGGGCTCCCACCTCTACGCTTTCTACGAAGCGCACCAAGTGTCTCGAAGTAAGTGTGCGACGTGGGCGGGCTCGCTCGGGCACAGCTTCCCGCCCGTGGCTGGCCGGGCTGTTCTGTGTGAGTTCTCCTCTCTGGATTGGTTTCTACTTTATTCCTCTGCGAGGAGCCCCTGTGTTCTTCCCAGCTGCCAACCTGCCCTATGCGAGGAAGCAGTAGGCAGATTGCCGCCTGGGCATAGAGCTTTGTCCCAGGACTTTTTTGCTTTTGAGTGCTAGGAAGGCTCATGTTGACGGTGTCCTCGGATGTAGCTGTAGGGAAAAGATGAGGGAGACCTCTGAAGCTCAGCTACGCAGATAGGGAAAACTCAGGAAAGTTGGTTTTGAATTGTCTTGTTTTTCCTGGCTAGTCACGTGCAGGTGGGTGGTTCAGAAGCAACTGTGCCCTCCGATGATACTTGCCAGGGTCTGAACCTGGAGAGGGTCTAGCAAGTGGGTGTTTCCTGTCTGGAGCTCTGGGGCTCCGGTGCCGAGTCCAGGGCTGAGAGCAATGATTGGGTTGTCTGTAGAGCTTTGTGGCCAGTTTGTTTCCAAACACCTACCTCTGCCTTGTGTAACCTCTTGGTAGCTGCTCTGGTGGCTTGGTTTGGAGCTGTGGAGCTATGCAGTGCAGAGCAAGGGTAGGATTTTAAACAAATTAAGTACAATTTGTAGATGAAAAGAAGCTGTGTTATAGCACATTGTTATTTAAATGGAAATAAAGGTTGTATTATAAAAGTATAACAAGCTAGAGAGGCTTGGCAAGGAACATATATTGGATCTTGTTAGGCTTTGACCAGCAAGGTTCTACATTAATGACTCCACCTGGCTCTTGAAAGAGCTCAAGGGAAGAACAGAAAGGTATTTGCAGAGCAGTGGAAGGAGTGCTGTGTAACTGGGTACAGGGCTGTGCACCCATGCATACAGTAAAGTCTTCTGCAGAAGTGGCAAAATGTGGTGGCAATGGGCTCTAGAGGCAGCTTCTCTGAGCAGCTTTTCCTTGTTTTGGCTGTACTGGCCAGTCTCAGGTCTGTGTCCCCCTTCTGCCATGGTGGGAGAAACCAGGCAGTTCTGAAAAATGGCAAGTGAGGATTAGTGCAGGTCTTGTGTGGTAAAAGGTGGGTCACTGCTACTGTCCCTGCTGCAAGCAGGAATCAAAACGCGGGTTCTGGGAAATTGCTTTGCCATTGCTGTGGTGCAGAGCTGTGGCACAGTTGGGCCCCTCATCTAGTGAGCAGTGATGTGGTGGCTTGCCCTTCCCTGGATGTGGGTATCCTCACAGTTGGAGACCACATGGGAATGTGTTGCTCTTGAGCAGCAGAGAACCTGTCCCTGTCTCTTTGTGCTCTGGCTGCTGTGTCCTTATCAAAAGTTTGCTCTTCCCTGCAGAGTATGAAGCTGAAATGGACAGAAGGTTTGGGCTGGACCCAGGGACTCTCTTTCGGGGCCTAAAGAAGGTAGGAGAGGTGACAGCGTCTTGTTTTGTGGCAATAATGTGAACATTGTGTGTCCGTGCCCTTTGCACATCCAAGCTTCTGATTTAGCTTCAGAAATTTATAGTAACATGCACATTTGGATATTCATAGTTAATTTCTGTCTGATGTTTCTGATGAGGAAGAGAGATTGGCTGGGTGTGTCTAGATCTAAGAATCATAACCAAAGTTTTGTTTGTTTTCTTGATCCCTGGCTTAAGTGTTTATCCTTTGCTATGTCACTTGCTAATCCTGTATTTTACTGTTTGGCCTTAAAACTCAGATCAACCTTGACACTTTCTGCAGCCTTTTCCCCCTTTTTCTTGTCACTGGGTGATTTGGATAATGCTTAATGTCAATGAACATGTTTTTCTCTTGGTTGGCCTGTTGTACAGCATAGAGAACAGATTTTTGAGGTGTAAGGTCTTAAAAAAACATAGTTGGTGTAAAAAAGAAACGAACCCCAGTAATAAAACTAGCAGTCATCTACCCCAAACCAAAAAACACATCCCCACTTCCCCTTGCTTGCATTTCTTCAAAAGGGTGTGAGGTCGAAAGCAAATAATGCAACTAATCTTGAGGATTCCCTACATAAAACCAGGAATGCATGTCTGTGGAAGTGTTTTGGTGTTTGGCCTGCCATCACTGCTGGTAATGGACCTTTGATAGATGCTTTCTAGAAAGCTGTAAGGCAGTTGAGATGAACTTCTAGTGAGGCTCTGTATCAGATACAGGGTTACCAGCTGATCCCTCTTACCTAATTTAGATAAAAATCTCATGCCAGGAATAACTCAGGCTGACCTAACTCCATCTGATTGCAACAGGGCTTTGTTGAAATGGGGAGCTAAACTTCCTGCAAAGCACCTTTCCACTGAAGTTCTTAGTTGTCCAAGGCAGAGCAGAGTTGCTCTCTGAATCCCTCAGGAGAGGTGGTGCTTGCTCAGCTTCAGCACCAGTGTGAGGCTTTGGAGGCACACCATCTAAAGCTCTGTTTTCCTGAGCTTTGACCCATTGGAAGTGAAAATGGTGCTGAGTTCACTGTAAGTGATCCAACTGGATTGCTGAAATGATGTTCCTGAGATGTGGGAGTTCTGTTGGGTAACACACAGTTGGCATATTACAGAGGTATTCCCGTGTCCCTTACGGCCGTATTGACATAGTGACCAGTTCCCTTCATGCCACAGGACCCCATGGACTTTGAGTGGAGCTACTGGATTGAATGGGGAAGGGAGCATATACTGTGGCTTCTGGCTGGTCACCTGCTGGTATCACAAGTGTCCAGGCTCTTGGTGGAGAAGGTATGTAGGGATTTTCTTCATGGTAGGGAGTTTCTGATGGGTTTGTTTACTGTGGGCATGGGAAGCTTTGCAGTGAGTCCACTGAGTGCAGTAAATCCCGTTCTGTGGTGTGAATTTTGTGTGGGGGTTGGTTGCCTTAATGTTTGGAGATTTCAGCCTCCAACCTCTAAAAGCTTCTGCCTTGTTGTAAGCTATTAAACAGCATTGTTTGACTTGTACACATAACAAGGGTGCAGTTAGTCCTTTCTGAGGAAAGTATGTAAAGTGATGGCTGCTTGGTTTTTGACGTGATTGCTAAATGATTGCATGATTGTAGGAAATAATCTGTGTGTGGTGTCCCACCTGCTAGTTTGGGGAAGGAAAGGAAGAAGTTATTTTCTTCCTCAAATTAGGGAGGCTCTAGTTTCTACATGATGCTGCTACAGAAACACCTTCTCTTTCACCTTTAGGGATACAGTTGGGTTTCTGTGTATTTTCATGTGTGCTCCTAATCTTGTTGACTGTGTTTGTCCCTACTGTAGAACGTGTGTAGGCAGCACAGGTATTGAGTGCCTTTTTTCTTTAGAAATAATTTAACTAAAGATTGTTAACTTTTCTTTTTCTGACAGTATAAACCATGGTGCTTGATGGTTTATGGAATGGCTGCCTGCTGGTTGCTACTGGGAGTCAAGGGCTTTGCTGTCATTTTGTTACATGCAGCTATTTCCTTTGCTGTGGCTCAGTTTCAGCTGTCACTCCTGACATGGATGTGCTCCCTTATCCTGCTGTCCACTTTACGCATACCAGCTGTGGAAGAAACCAAGGTAATTTGAGAAGGACTAATTAAGTATCAAATTAATTATGGTGGTGGTTGTCTGTAATGGCATCTATTTTTATGGCAGCGTACTGTCCCTTCAGTTGATATAAGCAGGGGTTGGTTTGAAAAATCTCAAGCAGTGGCACTGCAGTGACTCATGCTGGAGCTTCTCCAGTTAGAAAAGTCACATTTCTCTGTTATAGTGGCCAGTGCATTGGGATGAAAGTATGTCCCTTAAGGTGTAAGTGGTATTCAGTAGAGCTGGAGTATGATAATACTTCACTGGTGCTCTATTAAACATATTTCATTGGAGCTCTAATCATGCCAATTTAAGGTGCTGGGTTTTGGGTTTGTATCTGGGATTTACTCGGTTAAGCCTTGCCTGTACTTACTGGTGACTGTGACTTCTGCAGGGAGGGAGACTTTCTCCAACACTTTGATTTGTACCAAATGAGTTAAGCAAGCTCGGTTTTGCTCTTTGTCTGGTGGCTTTTTCTGGGTAGTACGCATATGGAAAAACTGTTCCCCAGTTGTGAGGAAATGTCCTGTTGTATTTAATTGGACCAATGGGAAAAACTGGACACTTGTTATAAGGGTTGTTCCTCTCATGTTCAGGGGTAGGGGGAATGAGTGTATAGAATCTCTTCATGTGCTGTGGTCAGTTTTGTGCTTTGCTCCCACAAGGAAAGGGCCTGCTGCAATACAAATTGTCAGTCAGCCAAGCTGCATTTGCTGATGTTTCCAAGTTTTTTGTGATAATAGGTTTTTGTTGTTGGCAACAAGGTGTGATACCAAGTGTCAAAAGGTCAGTAAAGGCTCAGTAACGTTTTTTCCAGTCTTAAGCTTTCTCAGGAGTGACTGATTCTCTTCAGATCTAGATTCAGCCCTAGTAGTCCCTTGGCTATCAATTGTGTTGCCAGCTGGCTTGAATATTGTATTACTGGACTGAATCTGAGGTAGATAATGTTTCATTTCTGTAAGAAAAGCTCTCGTGCTGTCCTAGTTCTTCACAACCTAACATGTTTCTGAAATCAAGCTGTTATGTCTTTATGCTGGCTGCAGTAGCTCTGGAGGACCTTTCTCTGTCAAAAGCCAGTGCTTGTTGTTCATGTGTTTAGTGCTGTTCGCTTTAGATTCTCATTCCTGCTGCTGTTGGCTTTAGTTTGTTCCTGCTGCTGCTAACCCCAAAAGTTAGGGTCTGAGTAGACGCTGCTGTCTTGCCGTAGAGAAAACACAGCATTGCACTGTCATGATCTGGCTTTGTTTTGTCTTGCAGAGAAAGTGGTACGACACTGAAAATGAGTATTATCTGCTGCTCTTCACTGTGTCTGTCCGCTGCCTCTTCTGCACTAGCTTCAGCCTGGAGTACTGCTGGCATGCACCTGCTCAGAAGTCATCCCACTCGTTCCCCTGGATGCTGGCATATGTGTTTTATTATCCTACATTCCACAATGGACCCCTTGTGAATTTTGATGAATTCAGTAAGCAGGTAACAGTGGTTGTTGTTTGGGTGCCTAAAGCTGTCTTCCACATAATTTTAAAATCATCAAATAACACTATAGGAATGTGACAATTTTGAGTGTATCATTAGGAATTTTGCAATGTCCTGGATATCAACTTTTAAGACAAACGTGTCTCCCCAAGTTCTTCTGCTTCACAGGATGTTCTTGTCTGACATCAGATTCATCCCTTCAATCAGGGAGCCAGTGTCATGCTTTGTTACATTTGGAGAGTGTTCATAATTCTGGCATGCAGCTACTGGATTGGATTTTTGTTTTCTTCTTCATCAGGTGGAATAAAGTAATGTTTTCAGCATAAGCTTGCTATTAACTCTGAAACAGATTTCAGAGTCACAGAAAGCTGTTAGTTTGTATTGGGAACTCCTGAAAACTTGAATTTCCCCTCACGCTGATGTGAAAACAGTTGATGACTTACTAGGAGTACTTTGCTTCAACTGAGCAGCGTGTTTAATATATAAGACCTACCTGAATGCTTTTCTTAGTCCCTTGCACGCTTCTTTTCAAGCCTGCTTTTTACATGATGGGAAAAGTCCATATTTTCATCCTTTATTGCTTTCCATATTTTATTGTCCACTTGAGTAAGAAGTGATATCGCAGCCTGTTATTGTCTACAGTTAAAATTGTGTTAAAGGGGATTTGTGAACATTTCAAACCATAAAACTGCTTTTTCAGTTTATTTATGGAAGCCTAGGGACTGCTTCCTTCTGTTTATATTTGGGAATTTTCTGTTGAAGCCAAAGCAAATACTGGGCTTTATGAAAGTGAAACTAGATTCTGTTGGACCCTTGAGTGAAAAGTCCTATGCTCATTTGTTTTCACTTGCTTTGGAAGATGCAAGGCTGGATGTTGTTATCTTGGGCTGGATATTGTGGGAAAAGTCTGCATAGACTTGCATGGAAACTGAGGTAATGTTTTTTACTAATTATTTTGTAGCTTGTGTAGTGTCTTAGATTCCACCTAGATCCTTGTACCCTAGGAGAGGGACAGTTGTGCTTTCTTTCCAAGGACTGTTTCAGAAGACCTATGAGACTCCAAGCTGAAAGCAGCTTGGGGATAGCTGGTAGGAAAAATTGGGGGGGGCCTTGCTTTGAAATTTAGCTCACCTGACATGGCTCAGCAAAGACTTATGCAAAGAGCACATGTGTTCTCGGTGTAAAAAGAAAAGGAAGATTGAGAATGATTTGCCTGTATTTGCAGAAGGTTCTCCTTAAATATGTATGGACACGTGGTTAAAGCCGTAAAGAAGATGGAACAGACTGAACAATGTTGATGTGTTTCTTGGTGGTGTTTGCTGAAGGTCACTGTGAGAGCTCTTACCTGAGCAGAGGGTATTGCCTTGGCAGGTGAGGTCAGAAAAGGGCTTCAAAGGTTGCAGTGCCCAGCAGTTGATTCAAAATGCATGATGCAAAGAGAGTTTATTGATGCTATTGGAGGAGACCACTCTCAGAACCCCTTAGCTGAAGCTGAGACTGGGATGAAGGTTCCTGCTGAGCACACTGGGAAGCAGAAATTCTGGAGCTGGAGACAGTGAAACTGCTGCATGGCCCAAAGAGTGTAATACCAGTTCTGGCAATTGGCATCCACTGCTAGGCAAAAATGAGACACTGACACTGTCACTGGCCTTGTTGAATTCTGGGTTGAAACAAGGCATGGCAGTTCTAGACATGGGTTTGAAAGCGTGTTGTGCAGATCGCTGTGATAAAATGGTACTCTCCAAGCTTTCATCTAGCTGATACAAAGGAACCCTCCAAATGAGTGTCCATATTAGCTGTACTGTGCTTGGGATTGAGGGCCTGTGTAGATGGGTTGGTTACTTCTCTTGCATGTGCATTTTTGGTGGCCAGTTAGAGACTGGAGAAGGAAATGTTGCACACAATAATAGATGTATAACGCATGACTGAATTTTTAGGCAATCCTATGTTGTTGGTTTTTGGTTCTATTCTCTTTTATTGCAGAAAGGTGGTGCAATAATAATATGTCAATGTGTCTACTGCAGTTAGCAGTGTAAGAGTTTGGAGCCTCTTGAGAAGCCTGTCAACTGCAAACTTTGCCTTATCTGATATTTAAACTTGCACTTCCATTTGCTTGGCACATCATGTAGGTCTTGCTGACTTTGACAATGCTGTGGGAGAAAAATAAAGAACTGTCCTAAAGTAATTGAGTCTCTGCAGTTGGTAGAAGTTGGAGGTATTTTAAGAGTAAGCAGTCATTATTCCTGTGTTCAAAAGGGCTGCTGGTTGGAAAACCTTCTTCATAGCTGTAGTTTCTTTAATCTTTTGAGATTATTTCTAGAGGTCAAGTTGCAGGAATTGAAGTTGCATGTTTGGATTCTGTTCAGATTAAGAACACTTGGCCTTTTTTATACCAGATTGATGCAGTGCACGTTCACATTTGGCTTCTTGTTGGTTTCTACTGCTTACTGAGATTGAAAATGGAGAGACCAGTCTCCCTCGAGAGTGTGTCAGGAATCTCCAAATGGTGTAGTAAAAGTTCTCAGGATGAGTATTTTGGGTTAAACGGTCAGTTTTGTGCCAGGTAACCTCTTTGGATTTCTTCTTTAGATGAGGAGACAAGAAGCTTTCAGTGTGAAGACCAATCTCAGCATCTTAATTGTGGGCATAATTCGTATTTTCTTTTGGTGGTGCCTGGCTGAGCTGATGATTCACCTCATGTATATCCATGCTCTCTACAGTAGTGCTCTGCCTTTGGAATCTGCATCTTACTGGGCCTTGGGTGAGTACAGAAACAATAGCAGAAATCTTTCTTCTTCCCCCACTTCAAGAACCCCAGTCTGCATCTCTTATGTCCGTTTGTAGGTACATAAATGTAGCACATTGGAGCCAGCCACTGTCAGATAGGTGATCTACAGACTCATAACATTTAGATTCTCCATGAGCTTAGTTGAACTTATTGAGCTGCTTTCTAAATTAAAAAATATTCTGTACTTTTTCTAGTCTAGGGTATGTCTCTAAACTTTGGTCTAAAGTGATTCTCCCCCTCAAGTCAATGAAGTGGACACTTCAAGGAGTTTATTTAGTGTGAGGGTGGAAGAGGGGAGATGTTAAGAATTATTTTTGATCTCCTTCTGATTGATGTTTTGAGTTTGTATTCCCATTGAAAAGTAAAAGGACAGAACTTGTGCAAATAGTAGAGGGAAGGACTTGCAAATAAGGTAACCTGAAAGTAGTAGTCAGTGCCTCTCAGTTCTGTTTTCCTGCTTGGCTTCCCCCACTTCTGCTGTGCTCCCAGCTCCCCGGTATTTCATTAAAATGCCCAACTGTGAGGAAAAAGAGTACTGACAAATGCAGCATAAATCAGCAAGAGCTTTAGGTGGTGTATGTGGTTGATTTGACTCTTGCCCCCCCTCCCCAGCTGTATCACCAGGTAGGAGGAAAAAAAGCAAAGAAACCCAAACTGGGCTCTGAAAAAGCCTTGGTGGTTCCCGACTTGCGGGAGGTGTGTCTCACACCGGGGATTGGCACATGCACAGGGGCAGTCCTGTTCAGCACTCACCTGTGTTGCCACAGTGTGACTGCGTTGGACTCTGGTCAGCAGAGGGCAATGTGTACACTCTGTGTACCCCTATGTGCACACATACACACCTGATACATGTTTTAGTATATCATTTTAATATCTAAAAAAGGGCAAGGGCAGATGGAGAGCTAGAAAGGGAGAGGTTTGCCTCAGTGGTTTGCTGTTTGTTCCACTGTTCAGAAAGGGGATTCTGAGTTTTCATTTTCTGTTCTGAATGTCAATTCATTGATGAGTTACATCTGTTAGCTCCTAGTGCTTGTGTGTGTTACAAAACGCTGGCCACTTGATAATGCGGGGAAGGCTACAGAATTAGGGATGAAATATTCTAGCTGTGGTGCTACTGGTGGATTCCTCCCTCACTTCAAAACTACCAATGTTGATTTTACAGGGTGGGGAGAGAGTTCATAGACAGCGGCTAAGTTGTCTGTGTATTTATTTGATGAAATACAGTGTGTTACCCTAAGAATTAAAATGCATTTGAACAGAGGGTTAGAAAAGGTGAAAATGCTTCAAAGCAACAGGAGGTGAAAGCCAGTGTCAGAGCAAGTTTGGACCTTAAAGATGCCTGATTTCAAGTCAAATGACTGTATTTTAACAAGTTGCCTATGGAGACCCTGCCTTTAGGAGAGGTGTACTCAAAATGTAACCCTACTCTCATTGAGCTTTATCTTTGTAGTAATGTAGGCAGGTGTTCAAAATATACTATGTATGAGATTTTGCGCTAGAAGTTGGTCACTTAATGTTTTCTCTGCAGGTTTTATCACAATGATTGTATGGGC
This sequence comes from Struthidea cinerea, assembly GCA_013397865.1. Taxonomy (NCBI): domain Eukaryota; kingdom Metazoa; phylum Chordata; class Aves; order Passeriformes; family Corcoracidae; genus Struthidea; species Struthidea cinerea. The sequence goes on from VZTI01003154.1 coordinate 1,192,223, forward strand.
TTCCTTAGACTCAAATCAGTGATAGGCCACTGTTGTGACTTGCTTTAGGAGCCACCAATATATGAATATGGGTACTGGTAATAATGTACTGTTAAGTCTTACTGGACCCTTATGGATCTTACCATGCTTCTACACCAGTTCCTGTACAGAGCCACACACTCCCCTCTGTTACTGTGTTATTGGGACTAATTTCATCAGATAACTGAGTGTTGAGACCAAGGAAGCAGCTTGCTGCTGCCTCAGGAGGATTAGCCATGGTATATGAGCCTTTCTGCACTGATGGGGTTTGTTCATTTTTGGTTTCCTGTTTAACTGCAGCAGCTTCAAACCAGCATGGAACATTTATTTACACTGCGATGCCTGACTGCCCTCATAGCCTGGTAAACTTAAGGGAAAGGCTGTGAGGCTGTTCTGCAGTCACCTCTAATTAGGGAGTTTATATCTGCCACTCCATGTTTTTTTTCTGGGATAACTTTGAACAATGGGCAGTAAATGCCAGCAGCGCAGGTAAAGACATTGCTGCTGTGAGATTTTGCTCTCAGCACCTGAGGACAATGTCAGTCTCCTCCTCATGAGTGTGAAGCTACAGTGTGTTCTGCATCACTGTGTGGTGTTCCTGTAAGGTGAGACAGCAAAGAAATAAAAAAATACTCCAAAACTAAACCTTGACTGAGTTACAGTCCTTGTTAAAAAATGCTAGTGTCTAACAGTGTCATTTGTGGCCATGTAAAGCAGAAATGCTAAAGTGACCTAAACTAACATTGCTAAGGGCACATGGGTATAAAGTTAAAAAAAATAGTGCCTGGGAGAATGTTACCCAGCAGTAAGAGAAGTATTTTCTCTTGTGTGGATGGAATCAGAAGTAAATGAGTTTCTAGAAGCAGCAACATACCAGGTGGTGCAATATAGCTTTTCAGTAACCAAATACTAGGTGCCACATTCAGAAGAGAATGAGGAGTACGGTGGGACTGCATCCAACTCTGTGCCTGTTTGCAATGTATGTATGGCCCTTCAATTTGTGGAAAGGGTGTTAATGTCTGAACACAAGAATTAATTTAAAGATGTCATCTGTGCAATCACAGAACTGTTATTTATTGGTCCCAAGAAGCCATTGTTTGGAGAATGTGAGCATTTTCCAGAATTCACAAATCATTGTGTCTGTGTGCGCAAATGTTTGTGTCTGTGGATAGTTAGCTATTGACATACTGAGCAATATCAGGGCGTTTGTGCTTTTTTAATGATGACGATCAAATGCAGTGTTTATAGCAATTCCATGGGTGTGTGTTAGTGCTGCATCTCATTCTAGTAGCATCAGTCAGATTGTCTGAAAGAATTGGGTGCTTTCAGAATTAATGACACAGCAGGAGGACCTGTATTCCATGTTAATGGAAACCATGGTAGTTCATTCTTCTCAGTTTTTAGTGTTAACAGGGAATAATTTTCTGCCTTTAGATTTTGCACTGTAAAATCTAGATTTGCAGGCACCAAGAATAGAGACCACTATGAATTCCAGTAATCCAGTACCCTGATGAACTACAGCATACCAGAAAAATAGCTACACGTGCCAGATCAGAGGTTCATCTGTTCTACTGAGTAATGCTTGGATATGGGATGTAATGAAGCAAGAGAAAATAAATGAGTAAAGGACAGGTAGATTGGTGATCCTTTTCAATGTCTGTTCTTCAGGCTTCTGCAGCTGAATGACAAATTCACTGACATGTAGTAATGGAGAGCTTAATAGCACTGGTTGAAAGAGCTTAAATTGAAACAAGTGATTTTTTTCTTTCTTTACTATGACAACATAGACTATCAATGGTAAAATTAACTCTGCTGAGGTACTTTCTGTTGTATCGAAACTGAAATGTATGTTGCTAGGTCACTTGTGTGTTAAGTCTGATTCTGAAAATGCAGATGTTAAAAGCAGCACTGCCTGTATTTCCCTTATGAGGCTTCACATTTTTCCTGGTGATTCAGCACCATCTACTTATCTCTGCTCATCTGAGCAGAGCTTGATGTGCATCTGGCAAGGTACAGGGAATGATGAAAGACAGAACTGTGTATGAAAATATATTGTTGAATATAATTGTTGCTCTGGATTAATCTAGATCTTAATAGATCCTGTAGTTGTGAAAATATCTTTTACTTGGAATCTGTCTGTACTTTGTCAGAGGTCTGTGATGTATAGACGTACATCTGAGATGTACACACACGATAGGATGTTGTGAATTCTCTATGGGTTTAATGTATTGGTCCTAACCATGTGCTGTCTTTTTGTTCTAGTGAAGCATGCACAAGGTAGTGTCAATTAGCTATCAGTTTTTTAATTATTAACTAGGCTCTGTACTTCAAAGGTGTATTTTTGTATAAGCAGTATCTAAATCAGTCTAGGATATGATCTGTTCAAAGGTGGAGCCGCATGGTTTAATCTGTAGTTGCTGATCCCATGTTTTAATTTGTTAGAAGAAGAAATGTTATGTATGTTCTTCTTTGACAGTGACTCCTACAGAGTAGTCTGTGTAAATTGGATGTAGGGTGCTGCTTTTGATGTATTTGCAGTTTTTTCTGATAAACCCACAGATAGGAAATAAATTTCTGAGTTCATTTTCAGAAGCATGCAGTGTTCTGCTATTGAAATCGGAGTATCTGTTCATCTAAGTGGTAATGAAATAATAAGAGGAGACTGAGATTTTTTCCATTCTGCAAAATAATGAGAAACTGGTGAAATATTTGGCATCTCGAGGTCTGTTTTGAAAACTGAAAATATAAACATGAATCAGAAAACTTAGATTTTTTTTTTTCTCTAAAATACTAAGTAGTTCCCTGTTTTGTAGAAAGAAGTGTTCATGTGTGTAATTTTTCTTTTTCTAATCTTTCCTGTAGGCTGAACTTCAATATGGTATTGGCAATTAACCTACTCCTGTGACTACTTTACTTTTTACTCGTGTGTGTTGTGGCTTAACCCCAGCTGGCAACTGAACACCACACAGCTGCCCACTCCTTTTCTTTTCTTGGAGAGGTGGGAAGAGAACTGGAAAAATAAAACTGAGAATTTATGGATTGAGATAAAGACAGTTTAATAGGTCAAGCAAAGCAAAACAAGGAATTAATTCCCCACTTCTCTGTGCAGGCAGCCCCAGGAAAGCTGGGCTCCTTCGTGTACAATGGTTGCTTAGGAAGACAAATGCCATCACTCTGAACATCCCCTCTTTCTTATTCCCCTAGCTTTATGTGGTAAGCATTAGCTTTATATGGTAAGCATGAGCATATGGTATGGGATACCCCTTGGGTCAGTTGGGGTCAGCTGTCCTGGCTGTGTCTCCTTCAAGCTCCTTGTGCGCCCTCAGCCTTCTCACTGGCGGGGGGTGAGGAGCAGAAAAGGCCTTGGCTCTCTAAACCATGTAGTAACAAAAACATCCCTGTTTTTTCTCAACACTGTTTTCAGCACAGATCCAAAACACAGCCCCACGCTGGCCAGTGTGAAGAAAATGAACTCTATCCCAGTAAAAAACAGTGCAATGTGATGACTCTTGGTTTATTTAGAGAGCTTTTTCATGTATGAACATAGTGCTTACAGTAGATGTTTTCATATAATGGTTTGGGTTGGAAGGGACATTAAATATCATCTAATTCCAACCCCTTTGCCATGGGGGTTCCTTCCCCTAGCCCAGGTTTCTCATAGTCCTTGGGAGTATTCATGGCAGGTGTCTTTAAAGCATGTGTATGCTTGAAAAGCCTTCTGGTTTCCTTTAACTTGGAAGTCCTGTCTGTGCCTTGACTGAGAGTTCCTTGACAGCTCTGTTTAGTCTTGTTTAAGTAATTTCACTTTGGGACTTTTATGTCCATTCAGCTTTGTCTAAAAACGAGCACTTAGCCTCCAGGACAAACACTGTGGGACCTTCCTGCCGCTGCTCCATCCACACAAGGATGTTACTTGCTTCTTGTGTGCTGCTGGAAGGCTGGGATGTTTTGAATTTGATACAGCCCCAAATTCTGAGCTGTTATAAATGTCTGCTTCCTATTAGACTTCTGCCATGTGTCAGTAGCTCTTTTGAAATGTGGCTTCATATTTAGCTCTGTTTTCTAGTGCAACCTGTCCTGGTACTTGACAGAAACAAGCGTCTACAACCATTAATGCCATAGGGTCAATGTAGCTGCAAAAAGGGTAAAGTTGTGATGTTGTGCTAATAATAAAATTGCCCTCTAAGTTACAGTTGACCATGACTTTTGGTGATGGCTTAAGGACAGAAAAATGCTAAGTGTGATTTGCAGTACCTGGGTGCAAATGTTTTGTTGCTTGCTTATGAAAATATTCTGTTTGTTGATTTCTGTCAAAAAATACCAGGCAGAATTTTGAGAATAAGTAGACTAAAACAAATTAAATTTTGTGAATATTCTAATTTGTAGTTATCTTTTTTTCAAAGCTCTATGAAACTTAGGAAATACGGTTTTGCAGTAAACCTAAGGAAAATATTTGGAGGTCTATAAATACATTTTTAAAGCATAGGAAAGCTTAGAATTTTTTGAGGATTGGAAGATTATAAATTGTAAATACCAACTTCTATGAAAGTAAATTGCTTTAGTCTGAGACTTCAGACATCTTGACTGTTGAAATGCATGGGATTAAGATTGAGTACTTTAACTTGATATTTTATCCCTTAACACATTCTGTTTCAAAAAAAACCCAACCTTGACTTTGAATCCTTTGAATTAATTTATTTGGGAGAAAAGATAGAATCTTTGCAGTACTTTTTCCTCTTAGGTGTGTTATAATATACATTTGATATGGTTTGTTTCCAATTTAAAATAATGCTCATGTGTGGAGAAATTATGTGACATTGTTAATGAATTTAATTGTTAATTTTGTGTTTTTAAATCAGGTGAAGCAGTGTGCTTCTGGCTGCTTTGTGCTAGAATGGAGCAAATGCAAAGCAGCTGGAATGCCCCAGGTATGCAAGGAGGTTTAAAGCCTGTGCCTGTTGCCGATACAGCCCAGCTATTTTGTGGCTGTGAATCTTGCCCTTAGTTTTCCCTGAGTGGCCAGAACTCTCCTACTGCTGGCAGGAGTTCAAGACCGATGAGAACTTGATCTGTGTATTTTGACAGGGACCTTTGTGTTGCTGGTTTTGTGAGTCTTAGAATTGCCACTCACAGAGTAGCTCCTGTGTGCCAGGTGTGACTGTGATGTGATGTCTGTGTTTAAGATGCCAGTGCTGCTGAGCTGCCTGTTAGTTACAGTAAAGACAGCCTTAGATGTGTGTTATTGGAGATGGTGAAAATGCCTTTTTTCCATGACTTGCATATTACGACTTTGTATCCGTGAACTCGATCTTTCGTCATTGTATTTGAAATCAAATGTATTGATTTTTTGGGTCTCAGAGTGGAAGCCTGTTTATAAATACCTTTCCATCAAGCACAGCCAAAGGATTTTGAATTTTACTAGTGCGCAGACAGCTGTGATCTTCATAATTGGTTTGTGTGGGTGTCAGTGTTCAGCTCTCCAATGAGATTTGTCAGAAAAGAAATGAGACACTGCATGAGAAGGGAATTAAAGCAGAAAGTTGGCTGTACAGATGATCTAGCAGTAATCTAATGTGGAGCTAATTGGCTGGTATCCAAATTGTGCTTCTGATTGTTTGTTTTCCTCTGGGGAAAAATGTTATTGAATACTAGATGCCTGCTTCCCTAAAGTAAAGTAACATAAGCTTCATGTCTCAGTATTTTGTTCTAACATCAATTTTTATCTTTTATGGCACAACTGTTTCTTATCACGTGCATGGATTATGATATTAAAACTAAAAATATTGGATTGTCATAGCAAAATACTGGCCATGTGTAGGCCAGCAGGAATTTTGCATTTTATGTTATTAGTACCAGAATTTCACTCTAGGTTGTTATACAGTAGATTAATTTTTAATGCTTAGCTTTTGGTTGTCGTCCATAGTAATACTCATTAGTCAGCAGAATGCAATAGGGATGTTCCCCCCTCCTTAAAAAAAAGAAAAGGTTACTTAAATGTTCATGGAGTGGTAGTGCTGCAGTCAGATTAAACACTTCGTCTCCAAGGAAAGTCTGCTGGAAGGCTTTAAAATTGGGTTGAATGTCTAAAGTCCTTCAGTCAAGTTAGGGAATACAACTGAGCAAAAGCAGAGCAAAAGCAGAGCACTGGACTTCTCCGAGATGTAGCAATCGCATTTCATAGCTTTTTTTCTCTGTTGAAGTATAATTTTAGTCTCCCTTCTTTGTGGTGAGATTTTCTGTATGTCAACTGTCAGATGGAAAAGTTCACCAAAGTCATTGGGTCCTTCAGGAGTGACCTCATCAGTTTCTGTAAAGGTGCTGGCCTCTGCTTTTTACTGTGTTTTTACTTATTGGTCAATACCACTTTGTTCAACAGAAAACATAGGATGTTAGTTTGATTCATCTTCCTTTATAATGCGTTCTAAGGTTGTTACTTGCACGAATAATAATAATGAGACTATGTATGGTTTTCATCTCAGATCTGTGTAAGATGCTGGAGTTTGTGTCATAACCTGAGGTTGTGAGCAAGCACATGGCCAAAATTTCTGCTTTGGAAATAAGGCAGCTAAAGGACCTTAAGGAGACCTTTGTCTGTGGGTTTAAAAACTGAAATATGCTTTAAGCATTATGCCAAGTGGAGTTCCAGTCTTCTATACCTTGGATAAGGCAGAAGGGAATCTTGTAGGGCATATTTTCTGGGGACTTAGATAATCTTACAGGACATCGGATGTTTGTGAGGATGGCAGGATAAGGTGCAGTTATAACCATTGTTTGTGGCTGTTCTGGAGTAACAAGTGTAGAGTGGTTGGTTGGGTTTTTTTTGCGAAGATAAATTTATTGTCCCTGTGGTAAGTGTTCATTGCTTATATTGGTATATTCTGATTTTTAGGTCTACATAAGTCAGTTTTTATTTTTTCATAGCAGTCATCACGCACAGTCCAGAGATTTTTGAGTGGAACTAGAGATGCATATTTGTGCCTTCATATTGGAATGATGGTACCATTTTGTGTGTGTGCCTAATGTCATAAATGTATGGGCTCGTGTACCGTGGCTCTTGCAGAAGTAGATGTTGTGTATCCCATCAAGCAACGGTGCTTGCCTTAGTTATTGGAATAATTGCTGTTTGGAAGTAATCAGTATTAACAGCTTTTAAAAATATTTCAGGACTTGCTTAAGAAGGTATAATTTCTCTTTTTTTTTCCTTTTAGGTGGTCTGGCTTTAGCTCAGGTACTGTTCTTTTATGTGAAATACCTGGTTCTTTATGGTGTTCCTGCCCTCCTCCTTCGAATGGATGGACTCACACCGCCAGCTCTGCCTTGCTGTGTGAGCCTGATGCACAGCTTCACTAAAATGTGGAGGTTAGTCATTGTTGCTTTTCAGGCAGTTTGTTACTGATACATGGTGTAAAAGTCAGTAAGAGCGTGCATGTGTGTTCATGCTCACATACATGTTTGCTTTCCTGTCCTTGTGCTTTTTCTCTCACCCCCATGATTTATCTTTAGTGCTTTTTAAATGAACTTCAACTTGAGGGTTGCTTCTTTCACACTGTGGAGAGATAAGGGCAAGGACCCATTTCAGCATTTTCAGCCTTTTAATTACTAGAGTTAGACTCAGCCTACCCAGGTAATATAGCAATTATTTTTTCCAGTCATCTATCAGCTTGAAATCCTTCCAGAGATGAAAAAAAAAAAAAAGGTTGATTAATCACATGAGGAAAGCTGTAGTTAGAATACTTCAACATGTAGAGTCATATGGTAGGGGAAGTCTTGAAGACATTAAAAGTACTATGAAAATGGTAGTCATTTATAAAGTAGGATGAATTTCTGGATCTGCTTTGCTTTTAAGGAAGTTTCAGAACAATATTTCTTCAAAAATTTCTGAGTTTTGAATCTTATGTTTGCTTTAAATCAGTGTTCACTGAAGTCTTTTCACCGAAAACTGTCTCCCAGGTGGATTCTCCCTAATATTATCTTCTGTGTAAGAGTGAATTTACTTGACTTCTCTCCTCCTCTGTTTTTCTCTGCACTGTCCAATATTCCTTCAGGCTGTGGGATTCTGTGCCCCAGACTTCTAAAAACATTCCCCTAATGATTTAGACTTGTCAGTCTTTTAGTGCAGAGACTTCTCTCGTGTTGTGTTAGTGCAGAGCCTTCAGAACGATGCTTACTCCATCTTGTCTCCGACTGCTTTGCAATATGAATAAGGCTTTTAATTTTAGTCGTAAAAACAGTGGGCCTGCTGTTATCAGAGTTTTATTCGATGAGATTTTAATTTTGTTTTCAGCTTGAAGCTAGTTGTAACAAGTAGGCTTTATAGTTTATAATAGTTGGCAAGTGTAGATCCGAAGTGTTCAAAGAAATGCAGCAGGAAAAGAGTGCAGAAAACAGATAATTATTAAAAAATATTTGAGCTACAAAAAACTGTTTTGGTTTAAATGTTCTTTCAGAGTTTGCACTGAACTTATGACCTATGGAGTCAATATAGAAATCTGTTGTTTTTACCAGGCACTCTCACGAGAGCAGCATCTCTTGGCCTGCTGGCCCTTCTAGGCAGAGCTACAAACCCTTTGTCAGTTGTTACTGCAGGGAATCTCTGTATTGCACTGGAGGTGCCAAGTGGAAGGGAACTTCAGCACAATCACTAATGGTACTGCTGTGCCAGGCAGTTGTAACAGGCCATGAAAAGGTGCTCTGCACGCCTGCGAATGTGTGTGGCGTATCACAGTAAAAGAATTGGGCATTACTTCAAGTAGTCAAAACTCTTGCATGAAAATTGAAACTAATATCTAAGTAGAAAACTTATTTCTTTATAGAAGGAAAATGTGTCAGGTGCTGATATTTACCTTTTGCCCAATTATTCAATTTATATCAAGCATTCATTGTCAGAAGTAATAAGTTATCTCTCAGGTTGAATTTGTTTGCTTTGAATGTTGAAAAAAGTCAGTTAATATATACCTGACTTGACTTCTTGCTCTCAAGGTTCTTTAGTAGTAGATTTTTCTCTAGCTGCTGTGTTATGGGTCATTCTCAGTTATCTAAGGAGCTTTGTGAATGCCGTGAGTTATGATGTCCTTATGCCTTTACAGTTAAATGCTTCAATCGCTCTACCCAGAGGCTTTGCAGTCTGATGTGGTGCACTGGTGTGTTGTATAGGAATGTAGCATTAGAAGTAGGAATAGCCTTTGTTTCTGAACAGGACAGAAAAGTTAGCAAATTATGAGTTTAGCATAAAACAATTGAAAAAGGGTGAAAGTAAATGGCTCATGTTGTGAAGCCTTATTAACCATGACACTGTGTTTCCCTAAAGTTCTAAATGCATTTTGATAGTTTGTGAAAACAAGGATTTTAAAAGGCATGTTCCTGACAACTTTATCAGAGTGTCTAGTTTAAATATTAATAATGCTATGTCTAGTTTTAAGCTGGTAGAGTGAGATTTGTACCCAGAGTGTTTTCATTAAATGATGGTCCAGTAAAAGTTTAAAGACCTCTTAGGGCCAGGTTGGGAAATGGAGTGGGTTGGAATGATCCAGATGCCTTGGAGTTACGCCACTCTTACCTTCTGTCTGACATCAGGAACACTGCTCAGAAAAAAGTGCTCGTGTATGCTTGTCTTACTCTTCCCCTTCTTGCTGGTATCCACTTGAGAATACTGTCAGAAACAGGGTATTATGTTGGCTGGACTTTCCAAGGCCCAGTATTACTATTTTTGTCTCAAAGCTTTTAGCAGTGCACATTTTGAAGGAGAGAAGGTAGCCCGGAGAGAGAGACAACCTGAATGTCACAATGTAAGGAATGCAAATATGCTGCTAAGGAGCCTTACACCACCACCTGGTGTCCTTTGAGCATAACAGCAAAGCTTTTGATCAGATCCGTGCAGACCAGTGTCACTTGTAGTCAGTACATGCTGACATAATTCACTGTGATACAGCATGTGGAACAGCTTTCAGTCAGGAAGGTAAGAAAGATACCACAGTGTGTCTAAAGTTGTCTAAAGTTTCTCTAGAGCTGAAAAGCAAAGCAGGTGTTAAAAAACCAAATCAAATGTTCTGCCTCTCTATTTATGGTACTAAACAGTAAACCAAATTGTGTCCATTCAAACCTAAAAATGAAAGACTTTAATTAAAAAAGTTATCAAGCCTACAGTAAGTTCTCCCTAATTCACATTTAATTGAGACAATCTCTAGAGTCGAAAAATTATCAGTCTTGTTTGCTGTCTCAAGACAAATACAGGTGTTGAATGTGTTACTGTGGTTTCATTATACTGGGATATCATTAGCTTGCTAAATATGCAGCTGCATAGCTAATAAATGCATGATAAATACGTTGCTATTCAAAAGCTTTATTATCAGCTGTGAAAAGGCATCTCTGAGCTCCTGATTTCCAGAGAGGATAGCAGTTCAGTGACACACCATCTTAGTTTTTAATGTCTGCTTTACCTTAAGCCATGAGGAATTAAAACTTAGTTTTTGTCACCAAGGTTAAAAGCAAGGTAATGAATTGTGGGAGAGAACCAATGTTGTTGGAAACTTGTGCTTTTAAAGAATTAGTCAAGGCTGATGCTTGCCATACAACTTTTCAGGTGGGGAGATGAATTGTGTAGTGCAACTAGAAGTTTGGCTACTGCTGAGACTTGAAAATTGAAACTTTAATATGGAAAAATATCCTAGTGGAGGAGTGGAGGAGTAATGGTTTGGAAACTACAGAAATAAAAGATAGTACATAACTGAATCCTATGTAAATTCTAACATATTGGTAAGTTATCTTGGCAATGTATTCCACAGAGGAACTTGTCAGTTTGTAAATTAGGACAACAGTTAGCTCAGCTGCTGTTCATGGAAAAAAATCATGCTTCTGTTTTTGTTTTTTTTTTACACTGTTACTGAGTGTGAGTCAGCAACAAAAATGTTGGACACATTTTGTTGGATATGTTTTGCCATGCTGTGGGAACGGCATGACATAAACCCCCCAGTTATTTCTGGTCATAGACTGATTTGAAATGTGTGGAAGCACAACACCTTGGTGATGTTCAGAGGGCTGGAGCACTTCTCCTATGCAGATGGTTTGAGAGAGTTGGGTTCAGCCTGCAGAAGTGAAGCCTCCAGGGAAACCTCATTGCAGCCTTCCAGTACCTAAAGGGGGCTTATAAAAAAGAGGGAGAAAGACCTTTTTATGCAGGCAGATAGTGATAGGACAAGGGGAAATGGTTTTAGAGTGAAAGAGGAGAGACTTAGAATAGATTCTAAGAAGCAATTCTTTTGTCAGACAGTGGTGAGGCACTGGCACAGGTTGCCTGGAGAAGTTGTGGATGCGCTGTCCCTGGAAGTGTTCAAAGCCAGGTTGGATGGAGTCCTGATCAACCTGGTCTAGTGAGAGTTGTCCCTACACATGTCAGGGGCATTGAAACTAGATTATCATTAAAAGTCCCTTACAGCCCAAACAATTCTGTGATTCTATGACGACTTCTGTGTCTTTCCACCTTGAAATCTTATCATTCTCAAATATTCCAAGATAGTTTGCAGACAAGTGTGTTGGGGACAAATGGTGCTAAAACTTGATGCATGTTCAATATAGGTTAGTTACAGCAGGAGTGGAGGCTTCTCAAGAAGGCAGGCAGAAGTAGCATATGAAAGGTAGATTTCCCTGTAAACAGTATTTCATCTAGAATAAAGAAAATGGAGTTGAAGAAATGCTACCAGAGGAAATTTTAAAATACTGTGATAAAGATCTGATCATTTTCAACTACCATGCTTTAAGTTCTAGATTCCACTCTGTATTTAGCGCCCTGATTCTTGGCAGACAAGAGTGTGAGATGAGGCAACCCCAATTTTCTTGCATGCTAAGGGGTGGACTAGGAGGGCTGTATTTTGCATGTACAGACACACATGTTTCTATATGAACAACTTAAATTTATGCCACAGATGTTTTAGTGACATCCAGAAATGTCATCTGGGTTATGATTGTCAAGAAATTGTCTTCAATTCAGTTTAGTTTGCTGGCCTTGTTATTGCTAAAGATTATTTGCCTGACATGAAGAAACATGGTCTATGTGCAAGGTCTCAGTGAATTGTTTCAGATTATGGATTAGAGTTTGCTGTGGGCTAATTACATTTTTGTCTATAATGATGCCATAAAAAATAAATCTACAGATGAAAATGTAAATTTATTTGCATTTGTTTCTTCCTCATCCTGGTACTTTTTGCCTACTTTTACTGTTGTTCCTGAAACCTTCCTCCTTCTGGAAATAATGCCTTTTGTACATCTATCAAAATGGACTGTGCCAGGGGTTTTTTCCCTTTGTTTTCGACTTTTTTGGGAAAAGGCAAGTTTGATACTCATGTTATGTGTGAGTGTGAGCACAAGAGATCACTGTGACCACATGCAGTAATTCTGGAATGATGAATAGCCTGCAAAAACTTACCATCTTTTATTTCTGGCTTAAACTCTTGGTAGTATTGTTTAATTACCTATTAGTTTGTGGTGAGGACTGGAATAGATTTTTAAGCAAGGAAAATGTGCTTCCTAACCTGTAGAGGTAATTACTTAAGTGCATTTTCACCTGTGCTTATTGTCTCAACCAGTTTGACATGTACTTTCTGTTCTCTGGGCTTCTGATTTTTTGTAGTGGAATAAATAATTTGGGGTATTAGCTTGTTAAATATATCAAGACAAGTAAGATGGTGAAAGGCTTTGTAAAATACCGTTAAGGAATAAGATCACAAATGGAGTTTCTGTCGGTGCTTGACTTGGGAAGCTTGCCTCCTTAAATTCCCAAGTAGCCGATGTTTGGCACAAGTAAACAGAAACATAATTGTGTGTAACAATAGCAACTGTAGCTGTGCTGCAGACCCGTGTAGTCAGGATGACATCCCTGCCTCCGGGCTCAGAATAACGTGCCTTTGTGTGTTTAGCGGCTTGTGCTCTAACAAACGGTGAAAGGCTCGCTCTTTCTGTTCAGGTCTTGTAGTGCTCTTTTGTTGTGGTGTTTCTGGATAGGCTGATGGATGGTCTGAAATTGGAGATAGCAGGTTTTTCTCCCTAAATTTCTGCTTCCTATGAGTTTAGATCTCTGATTACATGTTAGTAATAACAGCAACTTGCTGTTGTGCAACCTGTCATTTGGAGGTAATTGTAGGGGAAAAAGGAAGGATGATAGGTTGAACTTCTTTACATGGCAGGTATCCTCAGGAGTAGTTACCAAACCTTGAAAAATTTGCATGAGGGAAGGAGAGGCAGGCAGTGAAAAGAAACTCCACATCTCCATGGCAGATGGAAGGAGGGATTCAGCATGAATCACCCAAAGCCTGGTAGAAACTTGAATGGCACATCCAGGTCTGTGGCTCACACCTGCTGCCTGCCTTGCTGTGGAAAGCGTTGCAGCAGCTGCTTTCCAAAGCTGTAGGAAGACCTCCTCTGAGGTTCTGTGCCTGGGGAAGAGGGTCTGTCTGGGGATTAGAGCCAGGGGTACTGGACAAGCCTGCTTGTACTATGACCAGAGAATCCCATTTTCAGTGCTGTGAATGGCCTACCAGTCAGCTTCAAGAGGATCAGGTATTTTCCAGGTGACTTGTTTTGTATTTGTCCTATAGTTCTAGACAGCTATGTTTTTGAAAGCACTCTACTCCATGTTTGTGATGGGAAGTACTGAGCAGCTGGAACTGAGAGACAAGAAAAGGAAGGACATGCTTATGCGTATTTCCCTTTCCTCTAGAGTTTAGGATTGTCTCTTCTGGTATATTTCTACCCTTTAATATTTTCAAAGAAGGAGGTTGTCCAGTATGTTGTAGACAGGGTATCAGGTAGAATAAATGTCTTTAATTACCTAGCTTCTCACTGGTTTTAGACTTAAAAAATGTTAATGCTGCAGCATTTCTATTTCAAAATCAAAAGGCATCTTTTCCCTACTGTGTTTTAGAGGTGATATCTTAAATATGAAAGAAGATTATTTGAAAGGATATTTTGACTAAATACAGTTATGCCCACAGTGTTGAAACAGCCTGGTGCTGGTGAGTAAAGGAAAATTTTATTGAAAGTTGAGATTAGTGCCGAAGTGTGCAGAAGCCCTTGTCTGCAGACTTTAACACTGTGAAGTCATAGGGTTATGTTTTTTGTCCTGTCTGTACAAGTGCACTGGATCAGATCCCAAAGCAGTAGTAAAAATAACAGGCACAAGACCAGTTGTGTCATGGAAGGCTTGTGTGCTTGGAGAGGTAGGTGGTGTGCTTTAAAACACTTAAAGAATATTAGGTTTTCATTCTTGAGAAGATTTTTACGTGGTCTTTGAGGATGCTGAGTGTGAGTCTTGGAAAGTGCTCTTCTTCCTTCTGTGGATACGTAAAGTTGAATATAAGGCAGGTGTCCCTGTATGTCCTTGCCCCCTACAGCTCCTGTGGTGTTCCTAAGCAGGATGATTTGCTGTTAAATACACAGCTACTGTGTGGAGTGACAGCTGGAGTCAAGGAGAGTTCTCCTTAGAAAGGCTGTGGAGTTATAAGTAACCTTTAAATAATGCATCTGCTTGCCAATATCTGAATACTTCAACTTCTTGCCAAAAACTTGGCTATTTAATTGCAGAATTAGTGCATATTTTTAGTAGTGGAATAACTTGTTTTAAAGTTGAAAAATAAGTCTCCCTGATTTACTGTGTTTTTTGTTAACTATGGTGATGCTTAAAGCTGAGTATTGATCTGTGATATTTCCAGCTAGGATGTCACCTGAATATATGAAAGTTCTGGACTGGTTAGCCATTTCTCACTGATGGAGACAAAAGATTTAACTGCTTCTTATGTCAGCTAAATTAGTGCATGCTGCAGTTACCTACTGTACAGTTCAATTTGCTGGTTGTATTAAAGCTTTGAAAGGCTCCTTAAATCTCTTCAATAGAGAAAAAAAAAGTTACTTTGGAGTGTAAAAAGAGTTGCAATAATAAGGCACCCTAATCATTCTTGGGTCTAAATTACATAATTATTGGGAATTTATTTGTGTGATGGCTGCATTGTTACTGTAATTTGAAATTGCTGGGATTTTTAACAATCAGGCTAAGCCCACGTACTGCTCTTCACCTGTGAAGCCCATTCTTCACTGTATTTGATATGAGCTCTGCGTAGATGCAAGCTATTACTGCTGCTCACATTCGGCGAGCAGCACTCTGCCTGCTCACAACTACTGTAGGAAATGAGTAATGGCTGTTAATAAACTGTTTGCTCTGTTTGCAGTGAGGATAGAGATCTCACGGTAATTGGACAATCACGCTGCAGTGCAGGAGTCTTATGTGACAAAGGCTGAGGGAGAACTTTCCCTATGGGAGTTTGCCACTAATGGGCGTTAGGTTTCATCCACTCTCCATGAGCTACCACAGGCTTTGGAAGAATTGGCGAAGGTATAAAATTAAAGTAATATTTCTTCCGAAGGGTTGTAGGAGAGATTAACAGAATACAAATGAGACTTCTCTGTATCACCAAGATCCAATGATTGGATATGTGAGAAACAGAACGAATTTGTTATTTTAAAGCCTCCCTAGTAGGCAGACTTGTGTGCAGTTTATATAAACACTGGCAATGGCTGATACCTGCTGAATGTTCTGCTTCTCTTTCTGTCCAGGAGATTACAGGGGTGAGGAGGAGTCACTGCCTAGAATCATTAAAACTTTCCTCAGGCTTTGTGATACAAGTTCTGCATTTAAACTGAAATAAAACAACAAAATACGTTAGGTCACGGGTTCAATTTGTAGACTGGAGACCACTAGCATTGTGAAGTGTTTTTCTGTGGTCCTCAAAAGAGCTTTCTCCTTTTTGGCTGTCTTATTGTAGGTTATTTTTGCTATGTGGGTCTCCAGCCTGAGTTCCCAGCTAATAACTGAAACTGTGCAGATGAAGCTTTGAGGCTTACTAATAGTTTCTACTTGGAGGTGAAAGCGTGTCTAACAAAATGCAGACTGAAGTTGGACTGTATCCTGCATTATACAGTCTGTCCAGAGTCAGTCCAGGTATATTTCTGCTTCCTGTGAGATCAGTGAGGGTTTTGTGCTGATTTTGATGGGGTCAGGATTTCACTGTGGATTTCCACCATTCTCATGAGTACAGGAAGCCCTAGCTACTCCCTGTGATGCTATGCAGCAAATACTTCCCAAATAAAATGTTTATGGCTTTACCTTAAAGGCATCACACATTTACAGAGGACTCTTTCTGTGAAGTAAGGTGAATGTATGTGCGTTGGCCATACTGGTGCTGCAGAGCACTAACAGCACTGAGCAGGAACCTCTGTATGGAGGCATCCAGCACAGGCAGAACACAGGGGCAGCTTTGGTTATTCTAATAATGGAAGAAACAAAAAGGCAAGTTGGTGTGCTGCTGAATCATTCCAGGAAAAAACGAAACAGAGATTCAAAGTGTTTTATCTAAGCATGAAGTGTTAAAATTCCAGTGTCCTTAAGCAAGTGTCAGAGAATGATAAAGATAACTTCATGTATATACAAGTTCTGCTTATTATTGCTGTAACAAGAAATTGTTTGTCAAAGATATGATATGAAAGCATTTGACAGTTTCATATTTTTCCTTTCAAATAGCATCGATTTTTATTTTTACTCTAAGCTGCATTTTTATACTGAACAAAAGCAAACTACTACTATTTTACTGCACTGCAGGTGGTTAAAGTCAAAGCTTGCTGACAAGAGAGTCCATTGACGCTTGAGATCTAGGCTTAGCAAGTTCTTAAGATCTTGATGTTTAAAAGAACATTGAATTCACTTAAACAGGAATTTTATCACTGGATTGAGCTATGATTTTTTTTTTTCTATGTTGCATGGTAAGAATGGAGATGCATAGGAAATGATAGGATTTGCCAAATGATAGGAATGCCAAAAGAGCTCCATATATGCATTTGTTCTCAATTCTACTACCATATCAGTGGGCAGACTGAAATCTGTATGTGGGTAGAATTCACCAAGTGTCTTGCACAAATTGAAAGGCTGATCTCAAAAATGAGAGCTCCAAAAACATCCTTGTATGCGGCAAAAGAGTCCACAGAAAAATGTTAAAATGTGACTTTAAAGGCTCAGTGTCCAAAAGTCTATTCTATAGTTTAGGTAATAGATAAATCCAAACAGATTGTTATGTTGGACTGGGTTGCATTTTTCATCAGGCATCTCTCAGTCTTCATTTGAAAAACTAATACTGCTACACAATATTCACAGTTCAAGTGAGTATTTCCAGTTTGCTTACTCTGTTTATCTCTACTGCAAAATCTACTGTGACAATTTAATTGTTGTTTTTCTATTTGAAGTTGTGCATCAGCTTTCTAAATAGTGCATTCAAGTATGAAGGCAGTTATGCCGTTTAGAAGAATTGTGCTGATTGTCACTGAAGAGACAAGCTTTACCTGAAACCTACACCTTCATAGCAAACTTGCGGAAAACTGAATGCAAGCCATGGGCAGGCAAAAGTGTCTTTTAAAAATATAGATGGCTTTCCCAGATGTGTATTTAATAATGAAGATAATGGTGAGTCATTTGATAACAGTCACTGCTTGAAAAATCCTTATTCTGTTTGGTAGGCTGTACCCCCTCCAGGGAATTTGCTTTAGCCAAGTTTTATAGCTCATTGAGATGTTAAATAATAGCACTTAAAAACCTGCACGTAGACTTTGCTATCTGCTTTCCTGGTAGTAATCTAATTCTTCAGACAAGACTCTAAAATTATTTCAGATTCACATTGCACACTTGTAATTATTTGAAATTTGGAAGCATTCATCTTTAAGGGATTGCCTGCTAGGGAGGTTGCCACAGGGAGCATTGGAAAAAACATGAGCAGGTATAGGAGAATCCAGAAAAGTAGTTCTGGGAAAAAAGGGGAATTCTTTTTACAGTCTTTTTGGCATCCCTGCTGTAAGATACTGCTTGAGAAAGAGGGACAATGAAGCAACTTGAGTGCTGTGTCAGTGAAAGCAGCTGTCATTCAATGACTCCTCAGTCCCCAGTGCAAAATATTCTGGTGTGGGAGAGACTCTTGGTCAGCAGCTCACTGGCTAAATGCCACATTTATTTGCAAAGACGGCTAATGGAAGTGCTAGTCTTGCAAGCACTTCTGCAATTAAATGGGACAGGCTACTCTGAGGATAAGGGAATGAGTTTGACTTTCTAGTGTCAAGTTTAGCCACATCTTAAGAGGAAGGGCCAAGAACTGCTGTTGAAACATTACAGGACCTACAATGCTTTTTAAAAGAAATGTTGAATACCCAGGGTACTGATTCTATAATAAATAACCCACTTGTTGGATTTCCTCACTGCCATAAATGGCAACTGGGCTGATTTGAAGAGATTTAAGTGCAATTATATTGTTTGCTCCAGCGAAGTCCTGTCCTGCTTATAGAAATTGCACCATTCCTTTCTGCATTCAAAAGTGTTTATGTTCAGTGGCAGCAGGACTGTTTTGAAGGTGTCTGGGATATTTCTGTCTACAATGCAATGCAGTGTCTGGGTACACAGTGTCACATTTGCCTGTCTCCATCTATGTTTCTAATTTTTTTTAAATTTTTTTTTTTGTTTTTTTATAAGTGTCAGACTATCTATGTAGGTCTATTCCCCTGAAGGTAGGGCCCAAAGTAAGAACCAGGCCACTATCTGATTTTGGGTGGTGATGTACTGACTGCTTGCAGTGAGCATTTTTCTGCAGTCCATGGTTAGCCAGATGCTTCCCAGATTATGCTGCACATTGCATGATTTGCTGTACTTTGTTTTCAGGAATAGTGTGCAGCGCAGCAGTCCTGGGGGGAACTGACAGAAAAAAAAAAAAAAACTGTACTGGTTTTCTCTTCAGCACATGGCTCAGAAATATGGATGTACAAAATTCAGATTATTGCAATTAGTTTCATAAAATACGGCTCTAGTAGCTGTCTTAACTTTAAGTTGATTCTTATGATCTTGGCATGTGCTCGGTACTTGCATTTTTTATATCATTGTAAATCCTTGCGGATGAGATCTCACAATCAGACCTTGTGAGATCAGGGTCTTTTAGCCATCATAGTGGAGTTGTGAACTGTAGTCCCTAACACAACTAATGAGTAGCAGTTTTCATCTAGGCACCTGTGGAGTCAAGCCCTTAAGTACCATAGGCTGGCAATAACTTGATTGAATATAAAAGCTGTGTGCTAAAGGCTCACACAATTCC
The DNA here is from genome assembly GCA_013397865.1 of Struthidea cinerea. Classification (NCBI taxonomy): domain Eukaryota; kingdom Metazoa; phylum Chordata; class Aves; order Passeriformes; family Corcoracidae; genus Struthidea; species Struthidea cinerea. The sequence goes on from VZTI01003154.1 coordinate 1,211,401, forward strand.
TCTGTTGAGGAACCAGCATTTCGACTTCAGTTAAAGGAAGGCACAGCTTTGTGGAAATTGGGATTATAAACAATCCACTGGGTGCTGTGTGCTTACAATTTTTAAATTTTTCCCCCATCATCTTTGTTCTGAACGAAATGCATTATGCATTTAGCTTTCAAAGCAGAAACCACATGTCTGAAATAATTTTGAAACCTCTGCCTGCAGTCGTACATCTTTCTCCTGCAGGTACATTTTCAAAGATTGTATTTTGTAAAAGGTCTTAGTGGGTTTAGTGTATATATATTATTGGTCGGCAATCTCTAGTTGATGTACTGGGGAAAGACAAGTTTGATCATGAAGGATTGTATGTGTAACGTTTTGTTGAATTGTATCAAACTAGAGCTTCCGTGCTTAACAAAAGCATGAAAGTTGTGTACAGAGCTGTGGTTCAAAACTACCCTTCAGAGGAGCAGAATTAGGGATTCTTTTATAAAGAAAATAGCTATCAAATTGTCTGCACTGTGTAACATGATTGTGAAATTGAGGTGAAGTATATCTCCCCTTTATTATTCCTTTGGCTGGCTAAGATTTTGCTCTGTTCCAAGACTATTGCTATTTTGATAAACAAGATTTTACTTATTTCTCCAAAATTTGAAATACTGTATGCCTATTGGCGTTTGAGCAGTATAGAGAATTTAACTGGAAAATAATTTTTTGCTTATATTGCTGTGGATATCCTTTCTCTTGTTATTTTAGATTTTAATGAAAATGTTTGTTTTGAAAAATTATGCTTATTATAGGATTTCTGAAACTTACATAACTGAGGCACCCTAAATTGCAAGAACTAGTAGCCAAATCCTGTATTTTGCGGGGAACTTCAGGATTTAACAAGCTGTGTGAAGTTGATTATAAACTTTGTTGTAATATCAAATAAATATGGGCGTATTTTATAGGCAGTAGATAATCCTGTTAGTGTGCATATGGCAAGTCTAATTCTGTGCTGATTGTGGAGGACACTGCCATGTCTGATGGGTGGAGTCCTCTGATGTTGAAAGGGTCACTATGAAGTTTTTAATGTAAATATAGTGTGATTATTTGTTCTCTTTTCTCATTTAATGAAGTTGCTTATTTCACCCCCAAGGTGCAGCCTTAACACTTCTATACAAAGCCTCTTTACCCCTTTTTAACATTTCCATCTGAGAATGGAAGGATTAATTGCATCTGCTAGATCTGTTTCCATTGCTGCTTCACTGTATTTTCACTTTACTTGTCAATGTAACTGCAGTATGTATTTAAATCTGAACAAGAAGAACAGTCAAAAGCATCCGTGGTAGTGTTTTGTCAAAACCAGTCTCCCATAATTCCTTCTTTCAGTGTTTTTGCCTTGCACAATGTTTGTATTCGTTATCCCGGGTGTCTGTAGACAATATCCATTGCCTTAAGTAATGCAACCATTTCTCCCATTTACAATTTGGACTTGTTCAGCCTTAATATATTTGCTTTTGGAACTAATCAATGATACTGTCTCAAGGTGTCTTTAAGATCTAGCTGCACACTCAGATGATGCTGTGTAATCTCAAAATTCTGTTGGTCATAGTGTAGTTATATCTTAAATGACTGCTTACGTTGTTTAGAATTCAGGATCTTGGGTAGACTGTTGAAATGCATCAGTACAAAATCAAACTGAATAATGGGCCCTGTCTATGTATGCTGAATTATATCTAGTGAGGCTCTGATAATTTTTCCTTCTTGCTATTTATTCTAATAAATTGGTTCGATGCATGTTTATTTTTAATACTTACTAAAAATATTTCCAGAAAATATCCAATAGCTACAGCCCCTATGAAATAAACTTAATAAACTTTTTTCTAATAGCGAATGTTTTAGATATAAGTATAAGATAAACATATATGCTTTTTAAAGTAAAGTTTTGGAAAGAGTGAAAAATGAGGGAAAAGATGGCATCTCATGGCATCTACAGCAAACTGTCTTGTTTTCCCTCCCTGTCTGAACTGACCCCAATCTCCTTCAGCTCTGATCTCTCAAGTTAGCAGGACGATTTGCTTTTCATGCTTTTGGTAAGCCAAGTCCTTTGGTTCAGTGGCAGAAGTAGTGATATTTTTATGTTCCACTGTCCACAAGAAGCTTGGTGTATGTGTGTCCCATCAGAGATTGTAGCAGATTTGGTGATTGCCATGGAGAACAGCTGGGAGAACTTGAAAAGATCAGCCTAGCTGAAGATGTGCAAGATGGCTGTTTAGCATACAGCTCTCTTCAGAAACTATGCAAATTTCTTCTTCTCCCCATCCCAGCACAAACACAGTGAGTGCTTGGTCCTGGGAAGAAAAGGCTTTCAGCACTAAAAATACAGACTGTGTCCAGCTCCAGTACAGAAGGCTGTCTGTACAGCACAGAATATTTTAGTGAAGAGAGGGAGCCAAAATGCAGCACGTATCCGGGCAGGAGGAATGCAGAAAAACAACTGGATGCACTTCATGCAGTTCAATTGCACATTAATATAACAATAATACAAAAGGTGGAATGATTTCAGGAAAGGGTTGTGAAAAATACAGATTTAAGGATGACCAGATACATGTTCCTGGCAGGATGTTTGTCTGTTGCAAGGCAGCTTTTCAGTGAGAAATTCATTGCTCTCCTCTCTACCCTACTGAACAAGTGGACTTTCCTTCCCTGTTAACTCCTAGAATTTCTGAAGCTCATTATCACTGCTGTTAGCAGGATGCCATTAATTATCTGATGATTTCTCTTGCTCTTTCAGTTAGAAAGCAGCACACTGCGAGCAGTACTGTTCAAATAAAACTGTGTTGTACTCAAAATGACCAATTAGGTTTTTTGGAACAGAATGCTCAAGAGCTTGGTATATGCCAAAACATTTTGTGTGTGTGTGTGGAATGTAAGTCCATTCCAGAGCAAGTCCAGCACTGGGAATAAGACACTTGCATTTTCCAGTTGTGCCGTTGTGCACACAGTTATTCTGGGGTTATATGGATAGTTATATGGGGTTATGGATAGTCCCATAAAGCTGGCTAATACACTTTGTATATTAGGTAAATGTCTCAAATCAGCAGATACCTTCCTGGAGAGTCAAGGATTTGTTAGTATGTTGTTCATGAGCTTGGTTCTCCTGAGTTATCTTAGGAATGGAGGAAGCAGAAAAGGAGAAGAAATGCTGAGAGCTACTGTCAATGTATGTTGTTAGGGCTGAAGATTTCAGACATGGTTCTTGTAATTTAATGTGATCTAGCTTGTACTTACTGTCAGAAGTCCTCAAAGTTAATTTCCTTACCGATGTGAGTGGAACACACTTTCAAGGTCTGCTTCTTGGTATATTCTATATTTGAAGAAGACATAAGGGGTTTTTTTGATGATTCTTTATCATGGAGAGAATTCACAGCAGTCCCTTGCATTTTAGTGCAGTATAGAGCAGAAAAGGGGAAAGAGATTCCACAGCAGTTTTGCACAGAGGATCTACTTGCATATGACAGAAAATGTGCTGATGACCAGGATGCTTACATTATTTCCAGTAACAGCATATACACAATATATGCTTTATGTGGGCTATAATACTCTGAATGTTAATACTTTATTAAACAAATACTCCAACAAGAGATTTGTGAGCTTTTTAACATGCACCTAAATCTTTTCATATGATGATCATCTTAAATTTCATGTGTCATTACAGAAAGGGAGTTGTGTTACGCTTTTGCTCTTTGTTTTATCAATTCTAGTAACTTTATATTTGGTATTATTGTTTTGAAACATGGTGTTTGTACAACACTCAACAGAGAAGTATTTTTTAATAATTTGGCGGATCTTTTTTTCTTGCAGAAGTTTTGACGTTGGGCTGCATCGCTTTCTGGTCAGGTAAGCTAATACTTATTTTGAGTTGCACTTCCATATTGCTGTGGTTTAACCTCAGCTGGCAGCCAGGCCCATGCATGCTCACTCCCCGGAGCGGAATGGGCAGAGGATTGGAAGGGTAAAACTGAGAAGAGTCATGGGATGACATAACAGTTTAATAGGGAGGGTAAGAGCCACACACAAGCAAAGCAAAATAAGGAATTCATTCATTCCATCATGTGTAATGGTGACTTGGGAAGACAAACATCATGACTCAGAACATCTCCCCGCTGCTTCCTTCTTCCCCCAGCTTGATACGCCGAGTGCAACACTGTATGGCATGGGTTATCCCTTGGGGTCAGCTGTACTGACTGTGTCCCCTCCTTCTCCTCCCCTTGTGCACCCCCAGTCTACTTCTTAAAGGTGGTGTGAGGAGCAGAACGGGCCTTGGCTGTGTGTCAGTGCTGCTCTGCAGTAACAAAAGCATCCCCGTGTTTTCAGCGACACTGTTTTCAGCACAAATCCAAAACACAGCCCCTACTAGCTGCCATGAAGAAAACAGATCCTATCCCAGCAAAAACCGGTAAATGAGTTAAAAAGCATTTCTGTTGTTATAAGTAAAAATCACTATGTGAATTCAGTATTATTTTATACTTTCTATGACAAAATCTTCTTTTGTCTTCTGTTTATTTATTAGTTTGTAAAACTTTTAACTATTTGTCTTGGCTATCTACCCAATGTCACTCTCTAGTGAACTTCAGGAAAATGTGACTCGGGAAGTTTCAGTGGCTGTGAAAATCTTGATTTTTCTTGTACTGCAGAAAAGCTTTTAAAAACTCTTTTCTACTGTTAACTCTAGTACTTTCATACCTTGTAAAAAGGGCTTGAATTTTATAGAAAATTGGGAATGTGGAGGGGAGTCTTATATTCTCAACAGAAAAATCAATATTCAATGCATGCAATGGACTGTGTTCTGAAGATGAATAAGGAAAGTGGAATCATTGTTTGAGTGCTTTGATTGATGATATTTAGAGGGATGAAGCAATTAAAGCAGGGTGCTTCAGCAAGAAAAGGGAGGTTAATGCATTTGAATTCTACACTGAGAAATTGTTTTTGCTGTTTAGAGTTTTTTGTGGGGTAAAGTCATGGATGTTCACCCAGAACGTGTTTGCCTTCATTTTTAATGAAATACCTATTACCATCTACTGATCCTTACAAAGAAGTGTAGTGTGTGCTATGAAAGGTGAATTTTTCTGTGGTCTTTGGGCACTTAGAGAATTAATTCTATCAGTTATTTCATCCACTGAAATGGTGTAATATATCTATCAGTGAGTAGCTCTACCTTGGAAGAATGAACCCAGTATGTATGAGCCAGAGTGCTGTTTGGGTCCCGCCATAAGGATTAGGTGATGTGAGCCTTTCCTTGAGTTGGCTTTGCTGCTGAACTCTTTATTTTAGCTTACTTTGTCATATTTCCTGGATAAGGACTGTCTTAAGCCTTCACCCATGAGTCCTTGTGGCTTTAATGCAGTGTTTTTTGGCACCAGATATGAGGTCATACAAGCCTACATCACAAGGAAAATCGGGTTTAAGGTTGCACAGGCCCCAACCCATTTCTCATAACCTTTGAGCAGTAGACTTTATAAGGTTACGGTTATTTTGTGTATTTATTTGTGTGTAAAATTACAATGTTTAACAGATAGCTCCCTTCACTGAAGGCATATTGTCAATATTACTGAATGTACTTGTGTTTTAGAGTTCTTAGACAGCTGATTATGTAAGTTCTGGTATCAGTTCTACAGAATTAGTTACATCTATATTTTGATGAGCAGATTCTGTTTGTAAATAATTGTATAAGAAATTGAAATCATATTAAGACATGGCTTTCAACATGCTACTTTATGAAAGAAATGCAGTGCCCAAGAAGGTCTCCTGGGAATGCGTACAATTACATAACCAAGAGCAGAATCATGGTGAGCATTAATGTACTAAGTTTGAGCCCCTGGTAATGCTTGTGCCGTAAAATATTTTCATTTGCTTTATACAAAGAATGTAGTAAGATATTTTTGTCTCATACGGCATTGCTTTACATCCCAAGGAGATGCAGTATTTAAGTTGTATGTTTGTGCAATCCAGGACTGCAAATAGCCATGGAGTTGGCATGAGTTGAATGTCATCTTTGACTAATGTATCATTTTTTCAAAGCGAGCTGTGTCCCGTGCAGTTCCTCATCTAACCTTAGCACAGACATTTTCAGCCTGTTACCTACCTCCACTTGGAGAACCATCATATGTTATCTCTGTAACTGTGCTGCTAAGGAGGTTCTGTTGTACCAGAATGAGTTTTGCTTGGTGTTTCCTTAGCTAAAAAAAATAAAAAATAAATCCTTTTAGTAGATGATTTGGAGTAGGAAACAGACTTGGTGTTAATCTCTTCTGTTGGTCTGCCTTGTGAATTTTAGAAAGTTGCTGCCTTTCTTTGCCTAGACAGTCTCTGCTCCAGAGAACTTGCAGTTCATCTCCTGTGTTCATAAAGTATCTGTCACACGTCATACTGTCCTCTTCGCTGTTTTCATTTCGTTGTGAAATACAAACAGTAGGGAAGAGAAAACTTGAACCCAAACAAACCTGAGTTGCAGGAAGTGTTGAAAGTCTGTGAGCTGGGATTTGAAATGCACAAGAAATTATGTTGTTTTAAATATAATGACGCCACCCTGCCATGGAACAGGGAACCCAGTATGACGCTTGCAAATATAAAATGCGGGGCCAACAAAACTAAAAATAGTCTCTGCTAAAAGGACAACCTGCCTAATTAAATGCTGCTTGAAGGACCTGGGACTGTATGTACTAGCCTGGCATACACAGTCAGTGGCTTCCCCAAGTGAAGCATGACACAAAGTATTACAGAGAATTACAACTACACAGGGTTTTTTCTGTGTTCTTAGTAAAAAATTAATAGAAAATAATTTGTCCACCTATCTATGTCTTGAACTGTGCTTCTGATACCACTTTTAAGATAGCTTGGAAAAGTTTTAACAATCCCATATGTTCAAAGGTACTATGGATAGGTACATATTACACTGTAATGGTTAATAATGTGCTGTTTGCTGGCTTGGACTGAACTGGATTCTGGGACTAGATTTTTGATTACTGCTTGCAAGCTGAAATCAAGTGGTGTCATGGAACTAATATTTGTGAAAATAAAGTGCAGTTGAGTAAGGGGGGGTATGGGTTTTGAACATTTGTTAGCTGTACCACTCTATTTGAAACAGGGATCCTGGAAACTCGCCGGGGAAGAATTAGTACTTTTGTGATGAAAACTGGTAGTAGTAATGAAAAATATACTACTGTACTTGGAAGGTCATCTGCCCACTGTTTTCACACAATGATATAAAGGAACCTATTTGTTACTACTTCTGGGATTACCAAAATTATTAATCACGCATTTAAATCACATGAGTACTATACAAATGTAGTAATATTTTTCCAATGTGACTGCAGGAGAAACAACCCTTTTTCTCCTAAATCAGAGCATTCTCAGAATGGAGCAATAGGTGTATTTTCAGAGTTTAAAATATACAGAAATAGCCTTTAGTATAGCAGTTTAGAGGGGAAAGAGTAAGAGAGGCTGCCTGTTGCTCTTTGCTCACTGAAGCTATTTTATCTAGGCATTTCATCCAGTGCCGAGAACAGAGCATTGGATGAAATAAAATTGTGAACTTGTGGGAATATTTACTGTCCTGATGCCAAACAGTGCTTGCTTTAGGACAGCACTGATGAGGACGGTGGGGAAGAATGACAGTTCCTGCAGGCATGATTCTTTTGAAAAATCTCTATGCTTTCAGCTCTGCTGTGCCTTTGAAAAAGTGTGAATCATACTCATTTCAGTAGAGATCTGGCTTTGAAGAGAGCTGCAGGACCACGCACCCCCAGTGTCTCCAAAAGGCATCCATCTGTTAGCAGTGCTCTGAGCTCACCCTGTGGTTTGCAATTACTTTAGCTTGTTTAGAGTTGCAGGTTATTTAGGTTAGCTTAGGCCTGAGTGCAAAGGTACTCTGAGTACAAAACTTGAAAATCACCTGCTTTTTTAGTTTTCTCAGGTAAAGCATGGCATAGTTTACCTCTAGGATCAAAATCTACTGTGTGGTGACTTCTACTGATTTTTAGTTAGGAAAAGGGCACCTCTGTGTCAGGGCAGAATGGCCCTATGGTGAAAGAGGGGATTATGGTTCTAACTAAGGTATGATTGTGAAAGAAGAAATGGAAAAATCTGTTCATCATCTAGCTTAACTTCTGTATTAGTTTGCTGTGGAATCCCATGGGATCCCTCATCTTCAAGCTGTCCCAAACAGAAGAAATCTATGCTCCTGCTTAAAAAAAAACCCGAGCAGATCTTTCTATCACTGTATTGAAAAAAAACCGACAAAAACAACTGGTCAAAAACCCCAACACACCCAAAAAAATCCACAATAATAACCCCCAAACTTCTGAGCTTCCCCTTTCTCTTTAATGCACACAAGTCGTGGAGAGTCAACATGTGCTGCAGCAGTTCTCTAACTCCATTGCTAGGTAAGCTCAGTGGCGATTCTTGGCTCCAACAGCTGGACACAGATCCTGTGTGAGGTTCTCTGTAACACATTTGGTTCCCTCTTGGGAACCAAATACCACTGCTAATGCTGTACAGTCTCTGCTGCTCTTTTGAATGTAGCTGCCCATAAAATACCATTGATGATCTAATATGCTGTAGCTGGGCTAGACAGCACAGTATTAATGAGATGCCACTTTTCTCCAGCAGCATTGATAAGGGTATGTGGATAGACACCTCTGCCTTTGAAAGTGCTAGCTATCCCAAGCATGCATTCTTTTTTCTTTGCTTTGTCAAGAAATTTGACTTTTTGGTTCACTCTGTGTCCTGGCTACCTAGTCAACCTTCAAGCATGCACAGCAGTCATAGATTCATACAATAGTTTTTGTTCTAAGGGGCCATTAAGGATTACCTAGCCCATCTTACCCTGGAATGAGTAGATACAGCTTCAACTAGGTCAGTTTACTCAGGGCCCTGTCCAACATGACCTCAGATATTTCCAGGCATGAGGCATCTACTGCCTCTCTGGGCAACTTGTTCCAATGTTTCATCACCCTCATTGAAATAAAAAAAATTCTCCTTTCCATCTATTTGAACGTACCCTCTTTTATAGCTTAAAGCCATTATCCCTTGTCCAATTGCAGCAGGCTCTGTTCAACAATCTGTCCCCATTTTTCTTACAAGCCCCCCTTAAGTCTTGAAGGGTTGCAGTAAGGTCTCCCTGGAGCCTTCTCTAAGCTGAACAGTCCCAACTCTCACAAGAGTGTATGCCCAAACTGTTTTCGGAAGCAAACCACAATGTTTTCCCAAGAACAAAAATCTGTGTGGTTCTGTGGGTTCTTCACACCAATAGGCCACTTTTTTTCTGATAGGTGGTGTGGATATAAGTGCACCAACTTTGCTATCCTGTGGCCTGTGCAGTCACCTCCTAGTTCCTTAGTAGTTTGTACCCTTGGGACTTCTCTTTTCAGGCTCTTGTTTTAGACAGCATGTAGCCTCAGTCTTTTGCCATAAAAAATAGACAGAGTGCTGCACTCACCTTCCTTTGGACACTATGAAGAAAATGTGGTGCCCTAAGGAGGAATTTCTGCATTGTGTAGATTTGGCTGGTCTATTCCAAATGAGGTTAATCCTAACCAGTATTTCCAAAGCTTTGTACTGCTTTCCCTGAAAGTCCTGGATGACTGGTTGGAGCAGATCTGTTTGACTTTTATATGTACATGTGTCTATGGGAGACCTGCTGAGTAAACAGTACTCTTTTCTTTGTGTAACCAGTAGTATGTCTATGACAATTTTATGTATCTATCTCATTTTTCTCACTTGGATCAGTGGTGGCACAAAAGTGCTGCATTGATTAACCAGAAAAGTGTCTGGATGAAGGAAACAAATTTTTATATGTATCTGTAATCATCAAAGTAACGTAGACAGTAAAAACTGCTGATGCTGCAAAGGATGCACTGCATCATTCCCCTTAAATCCACTGCTAGGCTTCCTGGGGAATGATCCAGTGGTGCTGGTCATTTGTTTGTCATGTGCAGGTAGGACCACTGTGTGTAGGATATGTGTAACTGCTGTACTTGCGTTCTGGGTCATTTCTGCCTCCAATCCCTAGCCTTTAAACAAAGCAAGGGGACAGGTAGAGTATGTGACTCTAGTAAGTATTCACTAGTCTTGAACTCCTTGGATCTCTGTAGTCCTCTGGAGCAGTGCAGATAAAGCCAGCGGAAACAGCACAAGCAGTGTTTTCAGTCAGGAGTGGCCCGCTGTGATACGAAGTTCTAGAGCAGACCAACACAGAAACAGGCTGTTTCCAGGTTTCATTACAAAAACATCCCTTGGGAGAAGAAAGACAGTCGAAACAATGCCTCTTTAGCCAAGGAGCAAAGAACAAAAAGTGATTCTTGCAATCTTTGGGAATCTTGTGATGTAGATGTGATGTGCTGGAGACAGCTTTTGTAGAGACTTGAAATTTTGTGATTGTTAGTATATACTAAATCTAAAAATGTTGTCTTGTTGGTAATAAACACAATTGTAATAATCAGCAGATGTGATTGAATTGGCTTTGTGTCTAATTTATACTTCATTTTAAGGTTAAAGCATTTATTTCATTGCTGTGAAGAGGTAGCGGTATCAGCCTAGAGAATCTCTCTTACTTTTAATATGGGGCCTTAGGGTTTCTGCAAAAAATAATTCTAAAGTTTTAAAATGGGAGAGAACAGTACTAATCCATCCATAGAGACCTCTGCATGGAGAAGCTGAAAAATACAGCTCTTTTTATAAAATACTGCGGTTACAGCCAGCTGCATTGCAGACTCCTGTGAGCTCTGCTTTCAGATGCCCTGGAAGTTTTGCCATGTTTGCTGTTGTTTGCAATTTTTGAGTGGGTCAGCACTGGTTTAAATGTGTTCTTGTTGAAAGCAGTGATAAGAGCGAAGTGGTATGAAAACAAAAAACCTCAATAAAAACCAACAAGCTGGATAGTGCTTGGAATCTTCTAAAATGTTCCAAATTTTAGACCAACACGACCACTACTAAAAGTCCATAGCTAACTTTTGTGGGTTGCGTTGGGAGGCTCTGTGGCTGTTCTCCTGTGTGTGTATTGGGCACAAGTGTGAACTGTACAAGTGACCGTGATGTATAAAATCAGTTGAGGTGTTTTAGAGTGGGACAGTGTCCAAAACACCCTGTTTGTTTTAAAACAAGCCAACCCTAAAAACTTGATGAAACAGTAAGAAAGGCTGGGTGCTAAATTGCTTCAGAGCAATTGTGGTCTCTCAAACGCCTTCTCAGAATGAAACCACCTATTTTTTTAAAAGAGCAAACAATCTGTTGTTACATAATGAATTAGCATCGAGCATGTTGCAAAAATAAGGCTGGGGTTTGTATAAACAAAACTGAATCTTTATGTAAATGTTATGTAAATGTGACATTTAATTTAAACTGTTGGAGTGGGGAAGTCGGGATTAACAATGTACAGATCTCATCATGTCTGTGTTGCAACTGTGAATTAAAACAGTTTGTTATTTTTGTTGCAGGGTGTTTAAGTTACTATCTATGAGTAAGAAATACTCTGTGAAACATGAAGTATTTAAAGATTCAGTTCATGCTACTTTTAAATAATTTTACTGAGTATTTTAACGGAGCGGCATCAAAGGTTGCATTTCAGTGTATTGGAAGAAAGTGTGTGCCCAGCAGTCTTGAACCACCTGTGATTTTAAGGATTCTGAATTTATTCTTTGTGTAGTCCAGGAAGGTATGTCACAGGAACTTCTTGTCCCTAATTCTGAGTGCCAGAATTTGGCTGAAGTTTACATGTGATTTCAGTCCGAGAGACTTTGCATCTTTTATAGGTGAAGCAATCAGTATTTCAGAGTCACAAAAGTGAATATATAAAAAGTATTAATTACATAAGAAATATTTTTTATGTATTGCTTCAACTTCCACCACACACTTCTAGTTAAAGCTAAACATGTCTAAAGTTTCATATGACCTAGAGTATAAGCTTACAGAAATCTGCTTAATTTTGTTTGCTTTTTGATTAGTTCTTTTGTCTTTTACCCTTTTAACGTTGTCCTTTTTTTTCTTCTTGTGGTCCATATTTGTACTTCAGCATGGTAAGAGACATGATTACAAATAGGAGGATGGGGCTGGTATAAACTTCAGTCTCAAAGTTGTTCTTTGTTTTAGACGTGTTTCAGAAACCCACATGCTCTTCATAGTGGAATTGTCAAGATGTAGACCAGAGCCAGAAGAAAATGGGATGAAAAGCATACTGTTTTCTACTCCAGCTTCTGGTAAATTAGTCGTATGCAGCCCGGTAAATGACATCGCAGCCAGCACACGCCTCACTCAGACTAATTTGTCGCCGGCCCTGCTGCTGCTGCTCTGAGCTTGCCGTCCATCCTCCCGCCGAGAAATGACCGTGTGACGAACCTCCCGCCCTGTGTTCCCTGCCGCGTGCGGGAGAAAGTAAATCCCTCAGTGCCGATAGCTTTTCCCTTTCTGCCTGGCGGCTGATCCGAACTCCGGGGGAAGCCCCGGGAGCAGCGGTCCCGGCCGGGCAGGAGCGGCAGGAGCGGCGCCGCTGCCGCCGGGGGGCGCTCCTGCCCCGCCCGCTGGCCCGGGCCCGGCGGAGTCCTGCGGGAGCGGAGGCGCCGGGAGCTGCCGCTGGCAGCACCCCCGGGCTGCGCAGCTTGTCCTGCTGCGCTCGCTTCGCTGCTGCCCGGCTGCGCCTGCGAGGGGATGCGACTTCGCTTTCTCTAGAACGTCTTGGGGGGAATGACGTGGGGGTCCATGAGGCTGCTTATGTGTTTTTTGGAAGATGGTCCCGTTTTAGGAAATGTGCATTCAAGAAGATGCAGTCTGTTATACAATCTCCTCTACTTTTGTGCCTTTTCTTCCTGAAGACACCAAATCAGACAGGAGGTAGTTCATATACGGGATTCTAGGAAGAGCTGCTCGGAATAACCTGTCTGGGTTAGCACTAGAGAATATAGAATGATTCCTTTTATCCCTGTGGGCAGGCAAGCTTGCATGCCTTTCTCTTGCTTGGCTACTTTATTGCATAGAGTGTTATGGAGGCTGGAGTGTTCTGAATCCTTTCCTGAAAATCATGGCTCTTTGGCTGATCTTTGTGTTCAGGGTCAGCTTACTTCACCTTGCCTGAGCCTAGAAGCAGATTTGAGGTGGTTGTGATACAGCTTGTCAAAGCAATAACCCCTTAACTTTAATATGAAGTGGTAAGCTACAAAAGTTTCTCATGCCATGATATCTGGATAGAACTTCATCAGGTGTGTTATTGAAGTAGAGAGCATCCTTCTTTCATGGCCAAGCAGCAGTGTTTGGCAGTTTCAATCAGATTGATACCCTGGTAACCCATGTAGTTGTTAGTACAGTGCTCTCAGTCCTTACCTCCAGTACTTGGCTCTGGGTTCTCTAAATAGTCCAGGAGAGTTTATAGAGTTAAGGCAGTCTATGAGTTTAAACATCTATCTTAGAGCATGGTGCAAAGAGAGAACATGAAAAACAAATCAAAAAGAGGAGAGGACAGGATGAAGCAGGAGGTTTGGTAACTCATACCTAGTTACCCCTAGATCAGGTAGTTTTAGAGTTTGTGTGGAGGTAAAAATACTTTGAGACACCTGAGTGGAGGCATCAGACCTTGGTACCAATGCAAGTGTCTGAAGCAGTATTGATTTCAGTAGTAAAGCCCAAGCACAGGACTTGACTCAGTTATTTCTATCACTGAGAGCAACGTTAGTGTGTTTGGAGCTGTAAGCAGGTAAAGCACAGTGTTTAAAAGTGCTGCCTATGTGGGATAGGAGGTGTTTGAGTGATTGTCAAGCTGAATAAGATACCATATTGAAAGCCATATTCTCTCTGGATTGATGCCTAAGTGGTGTATGGAATTACTGCGTGCAACTTACAGGCCACCACTGTTATGGAAGGCTCTGGAATCCATCTGCAGAGATGGATGCTGTTCTGGCTGGCCAGTGGTACTGTGATAGCAGGTGCAATTCCAGCTTCACTGTGGGAATTTAGTGAGATCCAGATTTCACCCTAAAGATCTCCATGTTTTTTCTTTTCGTAGATGAAGCAGGATAATAGTCATCCTTTGTAAAGTACTTTGAGATCTATGGATTAAGAATGCTATGTAAGAGCTCAGTGATGTTTAGTATAAGCACTTTATGTAACATCAAGAACAGATGATAAAACAGGACAGGAAGTAACTGTTGGATTTAGACTTGTTCTATCACAGATATGAATTTAGGGTCAAAAAAGGAAATAAAGGGATTTCAGTCTGTGTGTGCTCTTAATTGTGTATATTTAGGTGCATTATATATATGGGTAGGAAACTGTAGTAAAAAGTGATCTTTTAAGTAGGTAAACTTAAGAAAATATGTATAAAATATGCAAGTTAGCATCTTTGCAAATATATATGGTTTATGGTGTGGAGTTTAAGGGGAAACACTCCTAGCACGTAAAGAAATTAGGCTATGCAAACCAAAATTTCATGCAGACTTCCATCTTAGAGGTGATAAATAAATAATTGGGTAGATTTCATGCTTTTGAAGGGATGAAGGGTCAAAAGCTTCAAGCTTCTGTTTATCTTACTGTCTGAAATAAGTCAGTAAAATACCATGCTGTAGGCTTCCTATTCTATCCCCAAAATGTAATTGCAGCACTTCCGTGCAGTGCTGAGGAATGAGCTAAGGTCACGGCAACCAAAGGATAATTCTTACTGTCGGCTGTCATACGGTTCTTGCTTCCTTTGTCCCAGAGAAGGTTTATCACTTTCTTGCAAGCAACATAGCTGGATACTTGAAAAATTGACTCCACTTTCCAACCAGCCTCTGCTGCTCTGTTTTGTGTGAACAGCAAAATGCTGTTTGCTCGCCTGAGTTACGTGATGTAACCCCAAACTTGAAAAAACCTATTTAATAAAGAATTCCACCTTGACTGATGTAAAGAGAATCAGGATGTATGAGTACTAAGTATTGCTCTACAATTTTTTGTGAACACTAATGTTATGTAATGAACATTATCTCCTGTAGCTATAGGGATAACAGTATTCCATGTGCTAGTGCTTTCAGAGACAGTTGTGGTAGATTTAGAGATTATTTAAAATGTATCTAGCATTTTGGTACAATGAATTGCTTTTCAAATCTGGATTAGACTATTGCTCTGAAAATAATAAATATTGGACATTTACTAGTGAAGCACAGTAGTTTCAAAGACTGCCTTCAATTTTTTGAGCAGTGATAAGCAACTGTTACTAGAATGTAAAGAACAGTAGTGTTTTTCTTTGAATTCTGCCAAACTCATATGTGTGTATGTGTGTGTATATATGTAAAATGTCTTTCCTAGATGGCTGGAAATGGAGAGTCAAAACAGGCCATGACTTGCTCAGGTAAATGTTCTCATTTGAATGCCCTCAGAGTGTAGGAACAACTCAGGAGCAAATCTTGTTCAAGGGTAAGCTAAGTAGAGTTGATCATGCCATGGAGAAGAGATTAGCTGATCTCTGCAAAATTCACAGATTGTCTAGCAGAATAAGTGTGTTCACTGATGGAAATTTTTTCGAACACAAAGCAACAGTGAAATATAGAAGTTTGCCTGTAGGATGGGAGACAGGCTGATAGTGTTTAAGCTACACAAGTTTCCAGGACAGTCCTCAAGCACAGAAGGAAAAATGTTGCTTCTTAGAAAAAACTGTTTGTCTCTGAATGTTATGTAAGTAGACTGTACTGTACTGCTCGAGTCACCATCCCTGGAGGTATTTAAAAGACATGTAGACATGGTTCCTAGGGACAAGGTGTGATGGTGGACTCAGCAGTGTTAGGTTGGACTCAATAATCTTAGGAGTCCTTTACAAACTGAACAATTCAATGATTCTAATTAGCACCTTTTGTTGAGATCAGTACTGCAGGACTGCTGTCGCTCTTGGAATGAGCTGTGCTGCTATGTGATGGCTGTGCATACGGGACCTAAGGCCAAGTGCTGCCTCTTAACTGAATGAGGTGATATCCAAATACCAAGAACTCCAAATTACCTCCAGGATTTTCCACGCTGGGTACTCCATATAGAACTTCTGAGCTTTTGATGGCATGTCTGGAATCTTCCCAGTACTAATGGCACCACAGAGTTACTTGTATTTCCTCCCCCAGGCAGTAAGAAGCCTAGTTCAAATAAAAGTTTATAGGAGGTAAAAATGGCCTGATTTAGATGACATTTTTTTTCAAAGTGCTGTTATACAGAATTAACCTTTCATTTACGGTGATGATTCAAGAAGAACTTCTTTTGCATTAGAAGTAAATGATTAGAACTGCAACTGTTGAAATTGGTAGCGCTGGAGAGCAACCTTTGATGATCAGTAAGTTTTAGCTGAGTGCCAAGCAAGAGCTTTCACTTACATATGAGAAACCTGCAGTTTTATCACTGGTTTTAAGGCAAGGCATCATCTTCTACTGAAAATAAATTACTGATGAAATATTATTAAATGAACTTGGGTCAAGGGCTTCCTCTGTGCGTGTTCGGTAGGGGTTTGTGCTATGTAATGTACCTGATAGCACCAGTAGTTTGTAGATGACATTGTGTCTCAGGGCTCCACTGGACAGTCAGCTGTCGAAACAGACATGACATATGGTGGGAGCTTTGTGTAATGTAGATCTTAATAAATATTTCATTTCTTCTTGTTTATAGTGTCTTGTTTATAAACTATGTAAACAGCAAAATGGGGGTGGTTAATGAAATAGCCACGGAAACCTGTTTTGTCCTCTTTCTCTCCCTCTCTCTGTGGAAACAGACACATGTTTCGACCATGGTTATGATTTCTTCCCATCGCTGCGATTTGAACTGGACTAACAAAATAACTCATAAGAAATTGTATTTTAAGTTGTTGGTTGTCTAGTGACAACTGACAGGCCAAATGTTTGTATGATCAGCGTAAAGAGGGATTTTGCGTTCATTCTCTTTATTTGGGGTAGCGTTGCAAGAATTAAGTACATGCCTCCAAATAACTGTCTGTAACACTAGCAGCAAGCCGTGGCTGGACAAAATACACTTCTGCATTTCTGAAAAATGGGATTTTCCGACTTGTGGTTTAAACACTTAGTAGTGTTTAATTTGGGAATTATGTGTTTCATACTTTTTGGATGATACAGCTTGTTGTCAAAATACAGGTAGCTTTCACAGAACAACCATCTCTGAATCTACAGAACTGACAAAAAGGAATGTGAAAGGAAATAATGTTTTATATTTAGAAATCTTTAGGCTTCAACGTTAGAAGTACTGGGAAAAAGACCAGTGTAAGGAGTAATTTACCTTTCTAATTAATTCCTCACAAAATAACAATTACTAATAGAAAATACATCTTTTATCTCATCTGAGGCAATTTTAAGAAACATGTAAGTCTGATAAAATTTGGTGTTAATGCTTCAGATTCATATTTTAATTCTGGACTGTTGTTTCAAGATGATTGTCTGTATGTTACCATAACAGTAATTAAGCTTAAACTCAGCAGGAAGGGTTAGTGTTCTTTGTTTTTTGTCAAATGAACAAACTGTTTCAGTAATTTAAAAACAAATTACTTCCTTGGATTAACTTCATTTCAGTGATTAGATACAATGTGACATCTATTAACTGAATGCTTTTACTGCCACTTGACTTGAAGTTGGAGAATAACTTCTAGTCATCCTCCAGTGGTCTTTTGTTTATTGCAGTACTGCTTGTCCAGCATTCAGTCTGGTTTTAAGAATAGCTGTTGCCAGGTTTTCCATCACTTTATGTCTCTGCTTTTATGGGCAACAATCCTAGTTCGTTGGGATACCCACCTCTGGATGATTTTCCCTGCCTTCTCTGGTTCCAGATTCCAGAACTGAAGGTTTGCTGATGTTTTGAAATGTCTGATCAGAGCGTTGCATGACTCAAGAGCAATGGTTATGGAGCAAAAGTTATAATGAATAATTTTGCAATTTCTCATTAATGTTTTTGCCTTTTTGTTTTGTGATAGCACAGGGCATTGTCTTATGCAGGTTTTCCGCTGCCTGCAGGACTTGTTATAACAGGTAGTATTTAAACCCTGACTTCAAGTAAAGGAATTTCACAGAAACTATCAGTGTTTCACTTCTGTATGAAAGATCAGCCTTGATAGGGACAAAGTGTTTTGTACAGCAGGCAGAAATTGTTCCTGCAGACCAATCTTCTGTTATTTGTACTTTCCTTTAGATGTGATCTGCAAGCTTTCTTTCAGTTTTTGATTCTCAAAAATTAATAGTGACAAGTTAGCACAGCTATAACTAAGTGAAAAGTTGTGATTGAATTGTCTCTGATTGAAGGGTCTGAAGCATAAAGTCCTATGAGGAGCAGGTGAGAGCACAAGGGTTGTTCAATCTGGAGAAAAGAAGGCTCAGGAGAGCCTTCCACAACTTACTGCCTTCCACAGCTATCTGAAAGGAGGTTGTGGCAAGGTGGGGGTTGGTCTCTTCCGGGTGACAAGTGACAGGAGAAGGGGAAATGGCCTCAAATTGTACCAGGGGAGGTCTGGTTGGATATTAGGAAAAATGTTCTTCACTGAAAGTGTGGTTGAGCATTGAAACAGGCTCCCCAGGGAAGTGATTGAGTTGGCATCCTTGAAGTGTTCATGAAACAAGTGGACGTGGCACTTACAATATGGTTTAGTTGCCAAGGTGGTGTTCAGCCAAAGGTTGGACTAGATGATCTTGCCAGTCTTTTCCAACCTAATTGTTCTATGATTCTCTGAATTTCTGGTCATAATCTGTGTAGAAGATTTATGGTGTATGCCAGAACTGCAGATGTAACACAGTTATATGGCAATTGCTCAGAGAAGATGTGATCTTATTTATGTCACCAAGTTAAAAGGTATTTTGTTGCTAGGAGGGAAGTTACCTGTATTACAGAACATTAACCTTTGTTGCTTTTTGGACAGTGCTTAGAGAAGGGTGCGAAGATCAAAGGCATAGAGCTCAAAAGGGAGTTTCAGAAAGTGAGTGTCTAATACCATACATGCCCTTTGTCCCACTCAAAATTATTTTTGTACCTAACATTGCTGTTTTACAATGTGGTTTTTTTTCCTCCTCTTATATTGAAGTGGGAGAAGACAAAAACTTGGTCCACCTCCGACTGGGAGCAGTGACCAAGGTTTTATGAAGTGCTGTCATGTGCATAGAAGAAATCAATGGGGAAGCCCTGAAATTATTCTTCTCAAATTTCTTCCACCTTAACAAAAAGCTCAGAAAGCAATACTCAGGCAGAAGTGTCTCACTTCAGCTGATGGTGTCTCTGAAGAGTTCAGAAGTAAATTACAAAAATGATGACAGCTTTCATTAAGATGTTTCAGCTGTGGAAGTGAATGTGTAGGAGTTACAGTCTTTTGCTAAAGCTGTAGGAGCACAGATCATTCTGGGGATCAAACTGCCAAATTATTTAATCACAGGAAGCTGACATATCTTTGTGCTGGTTATGATCAGTGTCCTGGATGCAGCTGCATCTTGATGAGGTCATTGTCATTTCACTGAAGTAGCACAGACCTTCCAGAACCTGTGCAGGGTGGTCACAGCACCCTGACTCCTCTCCTGTGCCTTATGGAGACACTTGAGGGCAGAGTAGGAAACGTTGTTATGACTTACTTTGTAGTTATTAAATATTTAATCATCAGTTCACAGAACTGATCACTTGACATTTTAATTCCAGTTAATAGTGATAAAAAAATCTTTTTTTTAAAGCGTAGTAACATGAATAACTGTGCATATGTGTGAGTAAATTTTAGTCCCCTTTCTTCTGAATCACAGAACCATTTAGGTTGGCAAAGACTGACCTCCAAGATTATTGAGTCTGACCCTTGACCACTCACCCTGTTGTCAACTAGACCATAGCACTAAGTGCCCTGTCCAGTCATTTCTTAAAGACTTCCAGAGATGGTGGCTTCACCCAGTGCCCTGGGCAGCCCATTCCAATGCTTGACAACCCTTTCTGTGAAGAAATTCTTCATGATTCCCACCTGAACATCCCCTGAAATCATTTTATTGGAGTGAAGTGATTTTTTTTCCTCCTCATTATTAAACAACAAAGTTATTAATACCATTTTGCTCGGTCAGCATTTTGTGCTTTGGCTTTTTTTGTCCTCGTAACATATAGTTTCAGACTTTGAAATTATATCTCTTCCAAGAGATCATGTTTGTGTTGAGATCAACAGACTTTGTTGTGTTTCTGTATGTTTTATAGAAATAAAGGTTTTGCTTCTCTATGACAAACTGTGTGATTTTAGCTCCTAATACTGCCCCCAAGAGCTGCTGATGCAAAAGTCTGCCCAGAGGTGCATGCAGTAGGCCCTAGTTTTGTTAGAATGATTATTTAAAAATAAATCAGCAATCAAAACACCCCATTGTTCAGACTCATTAGTCCTCTGAAGACTAACAATGAAATTAGTATTTGCACCTCTTTTAAGCCTCCTTTTGATGTCTGAGTTCAGTAAAGAGCTCCTTGCTCTCACATGCTGCTTTTGCTTAATTTTTTATTTGTCAGGATGGACCTTTCCTGAGCTTGGAGGAGGTGATGCATGAATATCAATCAGCTTTCCTGGATCCCTCTTCTCTCCAGAGCTACATCCCATGAGGTTCTTATAAACAGATCTCTGGAAAGGATGGTGTCTGCTCTCCTGAAATCCAAGGCTGTGGTTCTGCTTACTGCCTTGCTCCCTCCTCTCAAGATCCTGTAGCTCATCATCACGTGGTTACTGCAGCCCAGGCTGCGTCTGACTTCCCTGTCTCTGATCAGTTATTTGTTGTTGTAAGTACGAGGTCCAGCAGAACACCTTTTCTTGTTGGTTCCCCATGTTGGGAAGTTGTCATTAAGGCCCTCCAATGCTGCATTGCCATGTGCTGCTGTGGGATCCGGAGGTCTGTAACAGAGACCCAGTACAGAGACACCCACCCCAGGCACAGCTCCGTGCACTCCAGCTGCTCTTTCACAGGGAACATGTCCCTGTCCAGGCCTTCCCATGCTGTCCTTCCCAAAGAGCCCGTATCCATCCTTCACAGCACTCCAGTCGTGTAACTGCACAGAGACTTCTCGCTTCTCCTGTTTGTGTCCCCACACTGCCTGCATCAGAGCAGAAGTGTTTCAGAGAGCCACCCAAGCATGCTGAGTCCCCAGAGCAGGCTCGAGATCTTTCACAAAAAGATCATTCCCCATTCATTGCTGTCTTTTGAACAAAATATACTGTAAATTATATAGATATGTGTGTCAGTAGTCCTGAAACAAATTACAGAAGCGTTTTAAGTCAATATTCTTTGTTGAGCATGTCTCTTTCTTTTTCCTGCATTTTAATTTATGATCAACATTAAGGAGGCATGGGGTTCTCTTTCTATGTAATCAATTTACAAAATTATGTTAGTGATGAAGGCTCCCAAACAATTCTATTTAGAAGTACATTGGGTGCTGAACATGGCCTCCTCTTTTTTGTTGGTTTAGCTTAGTTGTGATTTTTGGAAATCAGTGCGATGTTTTTGGAAAGACACTTGATCAACTTTTTTTTTTAATACAAAGAAATGAAAGTGAGCTCTAAAGAGATGATTTATTCTTTTATATGTAATAAACCAGTCATTATCTCTCATTAATTTATTCTGTATTTGATATCGTTCCATCTCTGCTTTTTTGAGTTGTTGCTACTAAACAAAAAGGTATCAATTAAATATTTATATATGAGCACCTGGCAACCAGTTGTGCAGTGTACAGTTCTGCCGGCTTTGTGAGAAATGTCAGCTCTCAGAAGTTGTTAGTGACAGCCTGCAGGGAGGGAAGCACTGGCACAGCAGTGATCTTGCGGACCTGGTAGAAATGGACAATACATGCTGTCAATCACTAGACCTAGGAAAGGAATTGGGCAGTACAAAATGGGGGGACAAAAAGGCAGAACAAACAGAGGGCAGTAGGGAAATAAAATCTGTCCCTATATACATGTTGTCTGAGACATTTTGTTGTCTCTGTGGTGGATGTGCTTCTTCCTCTTTGCTGTTTCTGTAGGCAAGGTATTAGAAAGGAAAGGTAAGAGCATCAACTAGTCCTGTCTGACTGAAGGCAGTTTATTATTTTATCATACCAACCCCTTTGCTGATTGGAGGTAAATGGGACTAGAGAAGATTTTTTCCTCCATCGTCAAGGGGTTAGGAAGAGGAGAAAACAGGGCTGTGCATTATTTCTGTTGCATACACAAATGACTCAGAAAACATGATCTAAAGGGATTTGGTGCTTCCAAGAGCAACGGGCTTTGATTCCTCTTCACTTTACAGAAACCATAGTCACAACATGTACAAATAGGCCAAGAATTGCTGTGGTTTGCTTTTAGAAGCATCTCCTAACTCGTGCTGCCAAATGGTAAATCATAACACTGGGCATTGGAGAAGCAATTCCTCTGTATTCAGGGGAAGAGTGAAATGATGGGAGTGGGAAGATGGTGCGTGGATTGAGTTCTGACAGCGTGTCAGGCCGGGCTTCTTGGAGGCAGATGGCATTAAAATGTCAGAGCGTTAAAATAAGCATGTCAGGAATAGGATTGGGCATGTAAGAGGTAATTATTCCACAGAAAAGTGATATTTCTATGAAACAGATTCTGAGAGGATTTAGGATGGTTGCTGCTGTAATTAGCTGTGTAAGGCTTATCACCCTGTCTTTCAGCCCTGGCGGGAGACTGCCACAACCATTTTAGTTGACAGACTCAATTATTTAAATAAGGGCAAGAATGAATGCGTCTTCCAATCCTACCTTTATGATCTGGGAAAGGAAAGCCTTTGCTTGGAAAAGGTCTTCAGAAAGTCTCTTTTCAAGTTACTCGAGAGCTGCCCTGAAATAGGTTCCTATTGATGATTTAGGGAAGACTATTGTTCCTCAGCTGATACTCACCATTTTTGCACCATTTTCTGGTATCGCAGGACTGTCTATTTTTTACATATTACCTAAACTGATGGCCCTACTCAACATTGCAGTAATAGATGTCTGTGTGTGAAGGTAAAAGTACTCTGTAATATGTTGCCTATAGATGTTCTTTTTTTTCTAACACAAGACATGAAAGGCCGTGGCTTTGCATCTGAATTTAGGCCAGGTTTTTGGCTGTAAGTCGTCCTCTCAAATAGGTGCAACGGGATAGTTTTATGTCAGGAACACTTATCTCTGGTGTCCATTTTTCGGTAGTCTGGCTGTAAAATAAGCTGTTCATCTAAACTGCTGGGGTTCAATTCATCCTACATATTATTATGGCTCTTTAGGCTGTCTTGTGTGTCTGCTCACTAAATCCTTGTTTTGAGACAGAATTCGTGTATGGTGAGGCCAGTGCACTGGCCTGTGTGACTCTCTTCTGGACAAAGAAAGAGGAATCTCCCTGTCCCTGCATCCCCAGCTACCACGGACGCTTCAAAAGAATTGTATAGGATTCATAAATTGATTTAGGATTTTTTTCTGCAGGTGGGTCTTGTAGTACTTCATTATTTTTAGTATGAGGATCTCAACCCATTAGTTACTGTAACATTTGTCATTTAAAACCTCCCAATGTATCCTAAAAAAATGAGCTTCTAAGCAATTACTGCATTAGCCTGAGTTAGTTTAAGTCAATGTTCACACCCATTGATTTTACTATGAACTCTGTACATAACTGAGGTTGAAGCTTGCAAAGTCTTTCAGTTCCTTTACAGCTCTTTGTACTAAACTGTCTGGGAAGTCCTCCAGTGACCGTTTCTCCTTTGGTACCTTTTGTGGTAAGATACCAAACTTTTCTAACATAATTTGCAGTGTGTATGTCTAATGAATAGAATTGTAAAAAATTAAATGTAGTAGGTTTTGATTGTGGGGGAAAAAAAAGTATTGCACCATGTTTCCCTAATATGTGATAGACAATTTCAGGCAGCCAACATTATCATCTTATGTCTCTTTGCTGTCAATATAAAATCAGATTTTTCACAGGTTTTGAGGCTCTTTGTCTAAAAAATGAAATTTCTCAGGAAAATTACTGAAAATTGCTGAGAAACAATTAGTTAGCTCTGCCTTTCTCTTTTTCTCATTCTAGGTCAGATAGGTTTTTTCCTAACTTTTATAATTCCTGCCACTCTTTTGGCTTTGCCCATTCAGGTCTCCTGCTTAGTGCTGTGGTGTCCTTATTTAGCTGCTGTCTCAGACTAGTTCTTGATGATGATGATAAAAAACCAACAGTAGCAAGGATGACCTTTAATTCTAACTAATTATAATATCTGCTTCATGTCAATCAGCCCTACCTGGCATTTTCCCCAGTCTGCTTTCTCACTTCCCAAAAGTCCACCTCGTTAACTTCCATGTAGGTGGCTGGAACAGACATGGCACCGATGGACAGCATACATGGCATTGTGGTTGACCTGAAAGCACTTGTTACATCCCTGTGTTTCTGTGGCATCCTATGGGAAGTGTTCCTGTATCCTGATGAGCAGTTCAAGGTTTCTCTAAAAATAACTGTGTTGAACTACAGGTGCACATCAAACACGTATGGAAATACTGAAAATGTAAACTCCTATGGTTCATGCAGGTTGTCCACTGTTAGTGCAGTGGCTTGTTTGGGTGGGATAATGGGGGTAAGCTCTGCTCATTTTGGCAGCAGAAGGTGATGCACATGTTTCCCTGCCTCCCAGGGTAAGTGTTTAGATGCAGTTACAAATTACGAACAATTGGCTTTACCCCTGGAAGGGTGACTTTGAGGATGGTTCTTATTATCCTTGCAGTGGATTGATTTAGATTGTTTACAACCTCCTTGTCATCTTTGTTTTTTCCTGTGGTGACATATTATGTTTGTAGGCTGTCATTATGCAATGCTTCATATCTATAGATGGCATTCCTATTTTCATACATAGTTACAAAAGTATAATGGGAAATATAATAAGCAATTTCCTCCTGTGGTGCAGTCAAGTACTAGCTTATACGACTCAAGTGTCAGGGGAGGACAGGACAGAATTTGGAACTAGATTCTGGGGCAACACTGCTTGATTTTGTTTAGTGTTCTGTATTTTTTCACTGATTGCTTTTTATACCATGCAGATAGTTAAGCTAGAGACTATCAAGACTATCTTCAGCAGCACAACATAGTGTGTCCTTGAAACCTTATTGTTACGCTCACAGAATGCTCTTTTTTAGCTGAGAACCCTTGTTCCTAGATGGAGTGCCACAGTGTGTTGATGTACATGGAATGGTCCAGTTGGTATTGAATACTGAATTCTTTTCACTACAATGGGCTACTAGCATTCTGTATACTTCTGCCCTACTAAAGTACTAATCAAGTTCAAATTTTGGGCCCTGTGGGGCAGAGAGACCCAAAAGATTTCATTATGAAGATGTGGGAGGCCAGCCAGGGTCAGCAGCCTTAACCCTCAAAGATAATGAATCTTTCTGCATGCAGCTTGAAAATTTATCTTTCCAGGAGTTTAGTTAATTTGGTAGTCAAGTCCACAGTTTTGCAGTGAGCACCTACCCAAACTAAGGGCCATGGTATCACCTATTAGTCCGTGCATTTTGGAAAATGTATGCACAGTCTCCCTTTGTGCCATACCGCTGTGCTATATTGCACACACATTTTCCCATCTCTGATGAGTGACTAAGCCACAGAGTATGGTGGCAGTTTTGGGTTTTTGTGGGGTTTGTTTGTTTGTTCATTCATAGATACTTTTGTTTTTACAGATACAACCAGAGTGCATTCAGATACTGTAGTGATAGGTCTGGGATAAGCGTTTTTGTAGAACAAGCAACAATGTTTGAACAAGCACAGACTGTTTCAAATAAAATACAGAACACTTACCAGTGTCTGAAATCGACTTTGGAACAAACAGAGGTCTTTTGGGTATTGTTTTGAATAGATACAGTATCCTGGATCACACGTGACTTGCAGAGAAGAAACTATGTTAAGATGACATTTAGTGTAACTTTCTCATGTGACAGAACAGAATCTGCATTTTAACCATGACAGTTTTGACAAATCTTGTTTAATTTGGTATCTGACTTTATATGGCTTTCCATGTATCTATTTCATGCATCAGTGTATGTGAAGCTTTACTGAACCCTATTTAGATCAGATTGCATATTTGAAAGGTAATTTATTATGCATTTTAAGATTGCAACATGGTAATCTATCTGCCTTGAAAGCAACTTTCCTTTCCCAAATATACAGAAGAAAATAATATCTCTTTAGAAAAGTCTAGAATTTTTTTAGAAAAAATCTTTAGCATGAGACACATCAGTGGAGAATTCATAGATAAGCTGAAGGGTCTAGAGAATAAAGAACTACTAGCTGTGTTCTTCCTATATGTTATTTCACCCCCAAAGAGATATATGTTTATACATTGATAATAATGACACTTTAGACTTAAATCACTTTCTAATTTCCAGGTGCTGCACAGATTTTAATTAGTGTCTCACCTTGTTTCCAGTCAGCTCATCCTCACTGAGTCAGAACACATTATTCCTCAGTATGCAATGTTTCAGCATAATCAACTTTCAGCTTGCAAACAGTCTAAAATCGGTTCTTTCTACTGTACAAGCAGTTCTTAAGAGTTATACATGGCAAGGTCAGTTGCATTTGAATAATTATGATATAATTTGAAAACATAATTACCATCTGGGCACTAAATCCATTTCCATCATTATCGGTCAAATGTCAAATTTCTAGGATACACTTAATTTCTGTTTCTCATTCCTTCACTCTGCTTTAATTTTCATAAATTGGGTAGTATTTTAGTTGTATAGGAAGAAAATGATGCTGAAATGAAACAAAAAAAAGTATGCTGGGTTTCTGTCCTTCTGCAGTTCATCTCCACACTGAATTCTTTTAATGATCTTTTCTCCACTTCTGCAAACCTGTCGATGAACAGAAGTAGGGTGCTTGCAAATGGTGCCAGCACAGTTAGATAGATCCTTATCTGTGTTTGCTTTGAAGTATGAGTTCAAGCACTCTGCTATTAGATGAAGCTGATGTTAAAATTTTCAGTCTGTATGAAGTGGTTTGGGGAGTTTATTTAGTCACGTTATTTCTGTTGTTAATGTCAGAATCATGAGAACTTCAGAAAACCCAGGATTTGAAGGTGAACATGTCAAGCAATTATTTTCTTGTTATAATAGAGGTCAGTAGAGAATGTTTGACAGCTTGGATTTTATGCGTATTTGGTCATCCCTTTCCAGCAGGAAACTCACATGAGAGGCAGTGCTTCATGCCTACCTCTGAACTAGTCAACTGCTGTCAGTAAAACATTCTCTTCTTTCATTTTCTCTCTCACATGTACCTGCAGAAATTCACATGGAGTTAGTGGAATCGTAGCTGGTGGGTGCAGGCCTTGCTGTGCTCCTTAGAGCTCTGATAAGCCCAGTACAGAGTGACCTGGCAGTGAGATAGGAAGACTTCCTCAGAAATGAAACCTAGGCAGCCTCGTGAAACCCTGTCCAGGGCATACTGGTTTCCTGCCAAAGCATGACATATGCTGAATGTTGAGTCAGGGACATTGGATATTGTCTTGAGGATGGTAGAACTGCACTGTGCAAGTCACGATGCTGTCCTAGTTTGTGACCTTTTCCAGGGGCAGGAATGGGGCAGTTAAATACTTTACACTAAGTGCTGGATCAGTCTGTGTGTTTTAGATTTGGTGAGTGGTAGTCCTAAAGGGGTTTGGTTTTTGAGAGAGTCCCCCAGGCATGGCAAATAAGAGACAAATTTGCAGCAGGGAATATGTTGGAAAAAAGTACTGTCTCAAGTCCAGGAGCCTGCACAGAAGAAAGTGCTGTCAGTTACTACTTGTTTAAAAAGAGGGTGAATATATGAATGGAAAGCTCCTTGGATCACTTGAAAAGGTTCGGGTTCTACATGTTATGTAAGTACGTGTGTCTGTTGTTAAGCATGTACATGCTGTCCAATTAAGCAAGACAGGGCAGTGCCTAACATGGGATCAGTAGAGTTTAAATACACCAGTGGTTTGTACCCACATCACTTGTCTTGTTCCTTCGCGTAATGGCTTTCAGAGCCAGCAACGGCAGAACAGGGTTTGTACTGTAATGATTTTGTCTGAACTGGCAAAATGTTAAACCTAAATAGCATTATCAACTACAAAATTTTGAAACATGGACAGGACAGGCTTGTCTCACATATCAAGCACTTTGTACAGGCTGCTGCCTGATTTTGGATACTACCTACAGTCTGACATGGCTGTGTGGTATTGTTGCTCCTTGAAGGATTATGTACAGAGAAGATAAAATACTTGGATTCAACAAAAGGTTCTTTGCTGCTCTATTTCTTGCTATAAGGAATGTGGAAAGAGAATGCCTTCTTAATTACTGAATCTCAATTACTGAATCTCATTTACTAAACTAGAAGTGATACTGAAATAATACTGGGATGTTACTTTTCAATATTGCACTTCAATTTTAACTAAAACAGGGCTGAAATGAATCAGTTGCAGTTAATAGATTACAGAGTAAACAGGTGCTGCAGTCCATTTCTTCATCTTGTTTGCACCCAGTGCAAAAAAACCCAAGAGGGAGGAATCAGGCCTGCAGCGCACAATAAGTATTTTCTACGTGTTTTGTTCACAAAACCAAAGATTGATCACAAATATGGTTTTCTTGATCATTTTACCTTTCAATAATTCTGAGTTAAAATGGAACAATGTGGTGGTTTTTCATATTTCTGTTTTCCTTTAGAAAGTGAAAAAGCACAGCAAAGGTGGCTGAAGGTAGAAGATGGAGAAGAATGTCCTTGCTATTGATTTACACTGTACCTACTCAGCAAAACAAGAGTCACAGGAATCACAGCTAGGCTACCATCACAGAATGTACTCAGATTTAATATTGAACTCTGTTAACAAGGTTAAAAAATGCTGTATGATAATTAGGAACAGGTTTTCTTTCTCAGATACAGCTAGCAAAGAATAGTATCTGTCCTGTGCAAAGATCCCGTTGATCACAGGCATTATCATTGTGAAGAAATGTGTATTACATGGCTAGAATTGGGCGTAAAACTCGATTTACAATTTAAATTTTGCCTGCATTCACTTTTGTTCATTCTTTGTGGTTGTTACACTAGGAGATAAAAATCACCTCCGGTTGATGGCAGCAGCCCTGCCTGAAATCCTCGACCTTCTGCCAGCAGTGGAGGCTTTAGAAGTTGTAACACTGACTCTTACAGCTGGCTTTATGCTGTCCCCTGTAGCTTTAAAGGGATGTTGGAGCTTGCTTAAATGAGTCTGTGTTCAGATCCTTTGATTTCCAACCTTTCTCATCATGCCAGGCAGGAGCAGAAAAGCCATTGCCTATTGAGATCTCAGGAGTAGCCCCGGCAGCTTGTGTGTTCCAGCTCAGAGGAGAGGTGATGAGGGAGTGAGGGAACAATGGCTGTCCAAGAGGGATTACCTCAGGAGGCTGTGTCATATGCTCAGCTTGTCCCGTAAAGGCACAGAAGAGAGTCTGAGATGCAGAGAACAGTGTTTGTGTGTTTTTTCTTTAAGTAAAATTGGAGCTTAACACTGATACCTCACAGCTTAGCTGCAGGGTTAGTACCGTGCATGTGCTCTGAAGAGGATTTAGGGTTTAACTGGCAGCCTTAAGGTTAAGGACTGTAGTTTAGTTTGCACTGTATTTTCTTGATGGTTTCTCTATGCTACGGAGATAATTACTTCTCAATCAATATGCAAGTAAAAATATCAGTAGATTGTGGAAGCATAGTAAGAGTTCACATGCAGGAAGGCTTAGAAGATGAAAACTTTTCAGCCAGGTCATAATTATGTACAGTTATTCTGCCAGGTGTATCAGATGAGAAGATCATTGTATATTGCATGTGGTATTAGGTTTTTATAGTGAAGAGTTTTTAATGTAGGAAACATTGTTTTTAACTATAAAATGGAAATCCTTTAGTGCATATGCTCTGGAAATTGAACTAACATTCAAATGGAAAGAAATATCTGTCAAGTTCATTCTGCTAAATCCACTCTCTAGACTAAGCTAGTGGTAAATGAATATATTTTTTGTCCTGCTGCTTTGCTAAATGTGTGCTCTGCTTAATGAACCCTACCCCTGCATCCACAAACCCCCCAACACATGCAAGGGTCCAGGCAAAGCATTTGTATGGCTACATATAGAAAAAGAAGTATAAACACACAATTATTCAGTGTTTTTTCTCTTGAAATAGCAGTTAATTGTAGCATGATCTCTGTAACTGTGAAAGGTCAAGAAATCTTTCTGATTCTTCAATCCTCACATTTTGAAAATGTTTGGTTTGGCTAATTTTAGGGGTAGAGCTTGGTGCAAAAGGTACTTGGAAATGAAAACAAGCACATAATCCAGATCCTTATCCATCTGAAACTGATGAAAAAAATCTTGCAGACAATAAAAGAAAAATATGGTCTGGGCTTTTCTTCTAGGAGCAAATAAACTGGTCTTAGTTATCACTGTACGGGCTAGAATGGAGACTGAGACAATCATAGAATTGCCAGATGGTCACAAGAAGAGGATGGAGTGGGCTGCTGTTGTGGAACTAGGGGGTATTTAGTTTGTAGAAAAAGGTGAGAAACAAATGAAGGCAACTTAGTATCACTAATGGTCAAATGTGCGAGCAAGTAAAAATGAGAAAGTAACATTTTATGCCCACTCAACTTCACATTAATTTTCACTGAACATTAACAAACAGTACTGTAGTGATGGATCATCATTATCAGTCTCTGCAGTGGTGCTATCAAACAAAACATTTGCATTGTAAACAGAAAATGTTTCAGGATGTTGTCAACATGCTTGACTCCACATAATTATATCTGACTTTTTGGTATTCATGAATTCTGTGCATATGGCTCTGCTCTGCCACTGTATGAGCTCATAACGGAGAATTGTGAAGTTTAGGTAAGAGGTGGGGGAGAATGGGAGACTACTCCTTAAACTGGCTGAGTATTTCTAGTCTACTTCAGGGCAAAGAGTCAAATCATTGGTGAGGGTACATCTGAAATTCAGGTACCTTTTCATTGCCACTTAGCTTTTGGTCTCAGCCAGGAGCTGATGGATGCCGTACCCCCGCATCCTTCCTTCTGAAGTAACCTGTCTGTGGAAAGGGAGGATGCTCTCAGAGGCACAGGTCTGCTGCAGTGTGAAGGCAGAAAGCGTTGGATAATGCTCTGCTTGCAGCTCTCCAAGTTGAGTGATACCTGCGCGAGTGATGACTTGTGACAGGGGAAAGCCATTTTCCAGCGAAGGACTGCTCTCTGCAAGATGGTGGAAAATCAATAGCTGATAGCAGTGGTTGCCTTCTGCCTTCCAGTTGAGGCCAGAGTCAAGGGCAAATGTGCCACCTCCATCCAGCATCACCCATGGTGTGGGGGTGCAGAGCCTCATGTTGGCATTTAGTGTGGTGGGATGTTGTCTGTGTATGCACTTTTTTTTTGGCCATCTTCACTGCCATCATGGCAAAACTGCAGTAGGATGGAGGGATTTTGTATTGTCTGATTCTCTCCTGTGGAGCTTACAGCACAGGGAGGTACTTGTGCCCTGTTGCCGAGGGGTAGCAGTTATTGAATATTGAAGCACTTTGAATGCTTTGTTCAATAGTTGGTGAATTATTCAAACCGTTTAAATCTAATCCATAGCTATCTTACCATGATATTCTTTAGGTTGATGGTTAGACTTCAACTGACAGATTTGGTTTTTTCTTGAGGTTTTTCAGGGAAAATAAGCCAGTTTGGTGTTGATGATTCTATTTAACTCTTTGAAGCCACCTTACCTCTTTGAATGGTATTTCTTAGCTGGTTAGCCCTCAGTCCTAAGGATGAGGTGAGCGCAAGCTGCTATTTCATAGTGTTCCCAAGTACCACCAGGAATTTACTAAGCAGTTCCCAAGCTGGATGAAATTTTATTTCTGTTTGGTTACCCCCACTTCTGAAGAAAGAAAAGGAGTTTGTTTGCTTTTTACAGTCTGTTGAAATCTCAAGAAGCAGAAAACATGAAAAGCAAGCACTGGTGACCCAATGTGTAAACCAGAGGCTTCCTTGAATACCTTTCAGAGAATTTCATGAAGGCACACTGACTAGAATGCTGCTGACATCCTTAATGGTCTTTTACCTGTTTTCTGTCCTTTCTGGATTACATTTGTACTTACCAGTTAAAACTAGTTTTGTTGATTCACCCTCTTGGGGCTTTTTGTGAGGTTCAATGCAAAGTCCTTATTTTATCCATCATTATTTGTTCTCTCTTTCTAACAAAAAGACTACCTTTAGGCAACTGGACAGATAAACAGCTCGGTGTTATAGCAGGATAAGATTTATGGTACTTTTTCTGCTCAACTTTCCATGATACCCTAACTGATGATTTTTACCTGGCACTTTTACCATTCCCTTTTCCTTGAGTATGCAGCTGGTTTTTGTCCCATTTTTTTACTGTTTTTTCCCCATCCTTACATATATATTTAAATTTCTGGCTGTAACTACAGCATTTCTTTCTCAAGTTCTACCTTTGTGTTGGAGTAATTTCTTGCTGTATGTTTAAAACTTACTGGTTAGTTAAGCTCTAGCCCCTGTTGCTACTGACTTCACAGGAACTGCCATTTTCCACTTAAGTTTTTATCTGGAGTGAATCCTATTCCTGGTGGTTGTTAGAGGAGTATGTCTATTCTTTCTTTACAAATGAGAAAAAAGGAGCTCATCATTATTTAAGAGTGCTACTTCAACAGAAGTAAATGTTGTGCTTCACTTTGCTTAATTAAATTTATATTCATTCTCACTTATATAACAAAATTGATTTGAGCTGATAAATGTGTATTGTACTCTACATTAGAGGAGATTTAACTCTGCTGGTGTTTGAAGGGTTTTTGACACAGGCTGGAGAGTGTAGAGAAGTTCTTTATTGTGGAAGGTGCTGTATAATCTTAAGTGGTTCCAGCTTTGCCTAGACATCTCAATGCCTTGGCTGTACTTTATAAATAGTCATTTCCCAGAACTGCAAAGAGCATTTTCTAAGAAATGTGAGCTCAGGAGGGGTGAGTGAATTACTCAGTTTGGAATAATGTCAAAAATCTAACTCTTCCAACTTTGTGCACTTGCAGTTTGGAGGAATATGTAAAGCTACTCTTTCCTTAAGCAGATACTTTGATATTTGTCAAGTTTCCTGCCATATTTATGCAACGTCTCTTTCATATTTCTGCTTTTCATTAATTACATGCCTTTATTTCAGAGATCCATTCAAGTACGTTTTGTCAATGATGGTTTATAATTTGGAGATTGCAATACTTACCGAGTCTTCACTGACTTTAGAACTTCAAACATTGTTCTGGTCTCACAAAAATTTGTATTTCTAATGTACCCAAGTGAAAATCTTCTGACATCTTGATTTCTGTTTGTCTATAGAGCTATACAGTCCAGTGAAGCAAAGGTATTCATGGTTTGGTGAAACTGCTGTATGGTCTGCGGATACCAGCAATGCCCTTTGACATGCATGCGTACAAAGGGATATAAAAATGAAAAGAATCATCAAACTCTTCACAAAGGAGTCTGCAAAGATTAAACAGTCTTTCTGTTACCTAGCAAATTTTAGAGGGCTATTCAACTTTGTCACCTTGTCTCCAAGCAAAAATGGTTTAATAAGGAAAATAAATAGGTTCTGTTGTAGTGACTGCATTTCATGCACTCCTTTGACAGAGGCGTGTTGGAAAAGGTAGCTGTTAAGTGCATGGTGATGAGTGTATTTTAAACATCTGAATTCACACATGCGAATGAATCCACATTTTTTCTGATGTACCTGGCATACTAAGATTAGCAGAATGGCTAAATAGCTTGTGCTTACACCTATGGAATTTAAAGCAGCTTTCTAGGAGGAGGGAGAAAACACAGTACTTTATTCTTGGCATGGTCAAAGCAACAAATGACACATACTTAACAGTTTTTCACTAACTGAACCACAAACAGTTCAATATGTGCAGTCACACGCAGAGGAAGAACTGGTCTCTGTTACTTTGGCTGTAGTTGAAAACTACTGTAAAATGTGCTGTTGTGAATGCACTCTTATGAAGAGAGGGGAGATGGCAAGGGAAGGGATTTGTTGCAAAGGGTTTATTTGTGTGGGAAAATTATGCCTATGCAGCCTCCAGTTCAGGTATGCAGAGTTTGAATTGTGAGCTGGGCCCTCTGATACTGAAATAGTCCAGAGAATAAACTTTCTAACACAATTTGCAGTATTAGAAAGCAGGCATTCTTTATTACAGCGCTGGACACATTTGGAGGATTTTTCCTCTAGTGGAGTATGTGTCATGAAACTTTGCAACAGAGTATTTAATCCAGAACGAATTTACATGCGTCTGCCTCTTACTGGAAGTCCTTTTATGGTCCTAGAGGGTCATCTAAAGGGGTCTAAAGCGGTCGTATTCACTGAGAGCCTCCAGTTTTGTAAATGACCTTGCCTTGGACTTCTCTTAGGGCATGCACTGTTGCTTCTTGTTACGTAACTTTGCCGCAGAAACCACTTAGGTTCCTCATTATCTGTTTATCCACTGGTTCCAACTACGTTTAGCATCCTGTGGGTCTACTTCTACATTCTTTTATCTAATTTGCTAGCTAGTCTTTAAGCTCTATTTTGCAACTTCAAGGGAACTGAAAATTTCTATTCTCATTGTTGTCTGTTAAGTCCCCCCTTTTCTTGAGACTATGTCTCTTCTAGACAAGTCTCAATGCCTCATTTTCCAGCACAAAGGGTTACAAGAGCTATAACTCTGAGTCATAATACAAGCAAGTGCATGTACTACAATGATTTTAATGACTGCCACGAGTGCATTTTGTAGCAGTCTCCAATTTGGTAGCCAGGAAGTAAGCCAATCCCACCAAGAAGAATGTTCCTCTTTCTGCTACTCTTCTACTGCTCTTTCTGTTGGGATGATTCCTGTCTGCTGGACTTTTAACCCATCACTGATGTAAGTGCAACACTCCTGTCCTATAATAACACATGTTCCTACTTGGCTAGCAAGCAGATAATCTAAGGCTATGCAGTTCTGTACAGCCACCATTCATGTTTGTTGGAGCTCACAGGATGTACTATTTAATATTTTAATAGTATTATTCACCACTTCTTCTAATAGTCTATTCAGCTTCTCAGTATAAATTCCATAGTGCAGGGCAGCACACATGGGGCATAGAGTGAATTGTAATCTTTTGCTTCCCAAAATCAAAGGAGTTTATTGCAGATTGTCCCTGGATGGAAAATGTTCTCTTGGCCCTAACTCTTCCTTGTGGTTGTTGCCAAAGTACCCTAAGGAGAGGCATTAATACTGCTTGGAAGCAGGAACCAAACCATCCTTTAGGAAGCCATTTATGGGCATTGTCTCCGCACATCCAGCAGGTCCCACTCCCAGTTCCAAAGGTCTGATTTCCTATTTCCCGCTGTTGCACTGCTGGTGGATCTAGGGCTCTTACGTGTGCTTCTGTTGTGTCCTTGGTGCCATGAGGCCAATGGAGTTTCATTGTGGCATGGCAGCTGGGAGCGGTATAATACTGACACTGATTTGTTTCAGCACTCCTAGTTCTGTTTATATTTTAAGTAATGTTAAAGCATATAAATCCTTTCACATTATGACCTCTAACTGCTGTAGTTTTAGATTTCTTCTTAAGGGGAATGTTACTAAATCCTGTAAAATTTATAGTTGTACTTCTCTGGTCTATTGCACAATTTTCTTTAGCTATCCCTTCACTGACTATTACGAGTCATAGCCCATTGACAAAGTTCTTGCCTTGCCGTAGGGTGGACCATCCAAGGAAATCCTGTTCCTCCTAACATTATTTGAGAACATATCCAGCAATTAGTTACATTTAGTATTTTAGCTACTTTGATCTTTAAACTTTCATAAGAGTTTTCATGACTAATCCCTTGGTGGAACTCTAAAAGTCTCTTTGGCAAACAAAGATTTTGGTTAGCTGTCAAGATACAACTCATGGGTATAAGTAATACTTCAGTTGCAAGGTTACTCATTCTCTTTCCTCATTATTTGGGTTGGGGACAATAATTCCCCACAGAGCTGACGCCTTTTTGATTCTAGAATAATGCACCCAAGGTCCTTTACTGTTCAGTTTTACTGCGGTGTATGTGGTAAACAGTACTTGGTACGGTCCCTTTGACTTTGGCTGGAGAGGTGCTGGATCCCTGTCCCAAAGGTACACCCAGTCTCATGGTTGGAATTTGTGTGCTGGTGTGTCCAGTCCCACCAGTCTGGTGATAACAACTGTGTGCCATCAATCCTGCAGTGTTTTACATAAAGATATGAGGTAGTTATTGAGGCCTGACTCACCTTTAACATGCACATCCCCTGGGATGTGTGGAGTTTGATGGGGCTGACCATAGAGCAGCTCATAGGGGCCTCGTTTTTCTGTGCCCTTAGGTTGGGAGCACAAAGCAATTGAGAGTGCTTGTATGCAAGTCAATGAGGTTACTTGACAGATTACTGAGTTGCAGCTTAATAGTGTCATTCATCCTTCCTGCTTTTCCGCTAGCATGTGGTCTGTAGGGAGTATGGAAGTTCCACTGAATTCCCAAGGCCTTGCTCACTTGTTCCATTATTTTTGCTGTAAAATGAGACACTCTGTCGGATGACACTCCTAGAGGAAATCCAAAGTGTGGAATTATTTAACAGTATTTTTACTACTTTTACCATGTTGGTGTGACAGGGAACCACTTCAGGCCACCCAGAAAAGGTATTGTGCCGGTTTGGACAAATTTGGAGGAAAATATCCTCTGATGGAAGGCAGGTTACAACCACCCCTCCCCCACCAGGTTCGGGAAAAAAGAAATTTTCCTTGGAAGAAAGTGAAAGAGATAAAAACTATTTATTTAACAAACACACAGGAAAAGGGTAATAATGCTAAATAATGAAATCTCTCGCTGTGGAGGGAAACCTGGGAAGATTTCAGAGTCCTTCTGTAGGTGTGGTCTCTCTCCTCCTCCTCGGAGCTGGGTCAGTGTGGGCCCACCTCCGGGGCCTCGGTGGAAAATTCTCCCGATGTCTTCTGATGTTGAAACAGTCCAGAAGAGAAGAAGGGAAAAACCAAAGTCCCAGGAAAACAAAGTTCAGCTCTTCGTCTCTGTCCGGAGAAAAGGAGCCGAAAGCTGGCTGGAAAGCAAGAAGGGAGCTTCCTCCGCTCTTGCTGCTGCAGCAGAAGCCGAGGAGTGTGTCTGTGTCCTTGAACAAGTGCTTTGAAAAGTTCTCTCAGCTTTTTTCCTCTCCCCCCTCTCAGGCTTAGTTTAAAGGCACAGAAGGGCACAAAGTTAATTTCTGGTCCTAGAGCAGTGATAGGGGATACACATCATAGAGTCACCCAAGACAGGTATCCACTAAGACTAAAAGGTATTTATAGCTCTCTTTATACGTGGGAGTTCTGTGAAGTCAATTTGCTAATAATCTCCCGGGGATTTACCAGATTTGATAGCCCCTATTACCACTTTGTTTTCAGTATTGATGTTATTTCTTTTACGTGTGCCACACTTTTGAGTCTTTGAATATACAATTTCAGTCATCTTGGAGCTAATCACTGTCTTTCTTAAGTGTTTTGACAACTTTTCTGCCCTCCAATGTGTAACTGCTGCTCACTCTCTACTATTTCTCTCATGATTGTCTTGGGAACTGTTATTTGTCCAGTAGGGGTGACTTGCCCATCCATCAGGGCGAAATCAAGCTTCTAATGCTTCAATTAACTGGCAGTCTTTTGCACTTTATTCTGGCTTAATATCTGGTAGACTAATCTCTTGTTGCGGAACCAAAACGTGGATGCCTTTTTCTGCAGCCTCTTTAGCCACTCTGTCAACCAAGTCATTTCCACGCTTTGGCCCATTTCCACATTTTATTTGTCTGGTGTGGTCTGCAGTGCCTAGTTGCAACTTCAGCTGGTTTTTGTACTGCTTCCAAAAAGAGTAATATCTGTGTCTCATGTTTGATCGATGTACCTTGTGCTGATAACAAACCCCTCTCCTTCCAAACTGCCCTGTGAGCATGCACTCCATTGAAAGCATACTTAGAATCCATCCAGATGTTTTCTTCCAATGCCTGCATTAAAGCAACCAGTTTAGCCTTCTGTGCTGAAACATCTGACTTTAGAGCCTTAGATTCAGTTACCTCGCTCAGGGTGGTTACCATGTATTCTGCCCTGTGTTTTCTGTTGCAAACAAAGCTACTTCCGTCCCTGTGTAGTTCCCGATCTGGATCCTACTTTGGGGTATCCTTTAAATCCGGTCAGCTGGAATAAACTTCGATCTTTCGTGGGCAATCATCTTCTGGAGTACTTCCTACTTCAGTGGCTGACAAAAACACAGTAGGATTAACAATGGAGGTGGGTTTGAGGGTAATGGTACATTCTTTGATTCTGATTTGCTGGTTAGTCTTTAAGCTCTATTTTTCATCTTCAAGGGAACTGAAAAGTTCTCTGTGTTGTCTGTTACCTTCAGTGTAAGAGCTGGGAGAAGTAAAGAAAATAAGTGGGAAAAAAATAATTCTTTTGTTTATGGTGTTGCTTATGCATTTTGTCTAATGATTGTTTAGGGCACAATGAGCAATTCCTTGTGCAGAAAGCTGGACTGGAATATCTCATCTGGACTGGAATATCATCTCTCTGAGTGATGCCCTAGCCACAGACTTGTTTTTTCTTGCATATTCACTCTTTGAATCTCATTTACTTTTCTGCCTGGTGGCAGCTTGGTAACAGACAGCTGGAGCACTCCTTTGAGAGGCAGGATATGTTGGTCTCCCTGGCAAAGAGCCTGACCTCTACCATTTTATAAGCAGAGAGTGACAGTGATATTAATATATCCCTCTTCTAGCTGTGTTTTCAGAGGAGTGTATAGCCTGATTGTTGTGCTGCTGAGCCTAGATATCATCAGCACATGGTAGGTGTATTGTGAGTATCAGGAGTGAATTGGGCCCCTGAGGGGAGTTAAGTTCAGAACGGCTTCAGGGAGTTTGGCAGGCTCTTTGTGGGAGGAGGCATGAGTGCCTCCTTCCCAGCTCCATCTGTCAGCTGGGGACACGGCCCTCTCCCACCCAGTAGCTGAGCTGTAGGCACTTAACTCTAGGCTGTTTTGGCAATAACATCAAGGCTTCTACTGTCAGCAGAATGTTTGGGGCACTGGTTTGAACTTACTGCTATAACCAGTCTTTTGGCACTTTGGTCGTCTGGAAGCTCTCCCATTTCCATTGCGATCAAAGGCAGCTGACTGGTAGGTTTGCATTTGACTGCAAACAGGTGGTGGTAGGCAGGGTTTCTTTCTTTCCTAGATGCAGCTGGAAAAAAACTAAACACAGCAGTCCATCAGTAATGAAACTTTTTCCATTAGAAGGAAATATTATGATTTAGATGAAAATTTCATTTGAAATAAATGAATCTCTTTGAAAACATGAGCTTCTTGGAAGAGCAAATTCAAAATTATTTATTCAGTATTCTGCAGTTATCTGCCCTTTGACATATGGACTCGACTCATATCATTTTTGTGTTGAATGCAAGGGAAGAAAAGTACTTTAAACACTTCTCGGTTTTTTAGTAGGAAACTTCACACTCAATCTTTGCTGGGAAACCTGCTAACAGTTGTGAAGTGAATGAGAATTCAGGTCATATTTGTAAAGCTGAGTGTTCTTGCATATGAATATTCTCATTAATGCTTTGTAAACCAAATGGACTTAATTTCTCATTAAACATTTTTGTGGTAATGCAACAAGACTTGCCTGCAGCCAACATTAGCTTAAATAATTTAAAGGGTCTGCATTTGTCAAGGTCTCTAAACATTGGGTTAAGCTGGTGAGGTGAGAGAGTCTTTTACAGAGCTTAAAAAGCTTTGCCAACAGCCAGCAAAATTGTTAGACCATGTAAAAAATGGAGTTTCAGAGAACAAGGCTTAGTCTCCTAATGGAAACCTTGCAAAATGGTATTCCAAATACCTCTGGTTATTTCTTTATTTCAGGTGCAAATATGAGTGGCTCAGCCTTCAAAGTCATGTTTACGGGAGACGTTTCTGTGATTTAAAACAGATTTATTCCTGTAGGACCCAGTCTTGCAAAGACTTACAGGTGTGCTTTATTTATGCACTCTGCGTAGCTCCATTCAAGTCAGTGACAGCTTGAAGTGACAAAACAGGAATCCTAAGAACTCACCCAGAAGTAAGAATTTGCAGAACTGGGCCTGACATCTTTTTATTATGCAGCAGAAAAAATGTTTGAAGTCAATGGTTTAAGGCTATGAAGAGAGTATTAAGAATAAATAAATTAAGGAAGCCCAGCACCAACACAGGACAAAATTTTTCGTACCTGTCCACAAATGAACACCCTCACTGTACAGAGCCTCGAGCGATTTCTGTTGTCAGGACATAAGATGGAAAACTGCATTATTGCTTTTTAAGCTTTTGCTGTGTTATCTATGTAATTGCCCAATTCAAAACAGTATGATAGGCATGCAGTTAACCCTTGAATGCTTTGAAACTTAGAGGGACATTGGAATTTTGAGCATCAAATGTTCCTGGAAATAAAACACAAAATCATCATATATTAATTGTATTTCCTTTGCCATTACAAGCAAATTAACTTTTTTTTTTTTTTTTTACATTCCACCTGGTTCTGAATTAGACATTCCAAGACCAATGCCTAGGAGAGGGGAAAAATTCATGGATATCATGCATCTTGCTGTATGACCTTACTTCAGGAAGAAATTCAGGCACATGTTGAAGAAAGCTCCTGGACAGAGCAGCAGTTAAACAGGTGCTTTACTTGCACTTACTTCAAGATTTAAATATGTTTAAAATTACATACATGTGCAAGTAAGAGCAGTGTGTGGAGTCCTCAGGGAATAATAGCTCTCCTGAACGATTCTTAACTGATTACAAATGCTCCTCTTAGAGGTTTTCTGAAGTTACCAGAGTAAAAACTTTGTAATGTAGAGTCATTAAAAGAAAAGAAACTGTGTGTTTTTCAAGGGAATGGTTGTCAGATCTCTTATGATTGTTCTGGAGATTACCACTTCAAGAAAACTAACAAAATGGTTATTGGATTTAAAAGGTATTCTCTGTAAGTAAATGTCACGTTTAAATACTTCAGCTATTATGTTTGTGTTTGCATTACTGTAGGGATTTAAATGGTGCCATTTGCATATTTTATCCAATTCTCTAATGTTCACTTAGTGAGTTAAAATTAAGATAAGTTGTGTAAATGAAACAGCTTGCTGGCTGTGGATTTAAACGGCTGTACCTGGAGTAAAAGTAATGCACTTGGGGGAAGACACATACACAGTGTGCTTTGTTTGTGAAAGTAGCATGTTTAATCCCAAGTAAATTTTAGTTTGAAATCAAAACAGAAGTAGAAAGATAGAAAACACAGAAATATGGTTAAGACTGACATCTTTGCCTTGGGAGGGGAAGGCTAGGAATGTGGTTTTAGTCACGTCAGGTGTGAGGGTGTACATGCAAATAGTTTTTACTATATAACATTCTGTCAATATTTGTATTTTTGTGCCTCAAACGCATCCCCCATCTTTTGAGATTTTAATTACATGGAGTTCTCTTCCCCCTTCTCTCCATGTAATGTGCACAACTTTTTCTTCTGACAGCATGAAGTACCTTGTAAAGGGAAGGCCTGGTAAAATCATGGCTCCAGCCTGTTACTTAGTGTCGCTGTAAAGTACCGAGAACAGCAAGAAACAACACGACCAAGTTCAGGAAGAAAGTAGTAGCAGTTTAATTAATTATAATCATATTTTATAACAGGGTTTGCAAGAGTGTGTTGAATGGCATAAGACATTTGGGTGCTCGGCCATCCACCCCTTGAGGGGATTGGTCAAGCTCTAAGACACTTATTCCAAAATATCAGAAGGCTAGAACCATAACAATCTTGCATAACAAACCCAGGGGCAAGATAAAGAATTAGTTTACAAAAATCCATAGCAGTGTTTTTCATAGCTTCTGTGAGAACTGCAAAGTTCTCACAGAATGCTGCAGAAAGCTGAAAGATTTCTCTACTAAAGCTTTTCAGCATCTACAACTTAGCCTAAGTAGAAATGGACTGTGGGAGAGTGACTCAGCTAGAATAGGGGAAGTGAGGCTTGCTGCATGAATACCTCGTGCCTGCATCGTGGTGTTTGGTGGTTGGTTAAATTTGGTTTGTTGTGCCTTAAAACTGTGTAAACTAACGACCTACTAACGGCATAAAAAGGCCGGATTTTTTGTAAATAAAGTTCCTCCTTTGCACCTGCCTGGGTCCTCCTCGCTGCTCCATATCACTGCAGTACCTTTCCTTGTTGTCCTTAAGGAAGGTCTAGCCAGACCAGGAATGTCTGGCAAAGCCTGGCCTGTGGCGATCACACCTTCCTCTCTGATAGTCTGCCTAGAAATCTGTTCTTTCACATTCAAATTTCTCCTTTGAAGTTTTGGCAGTGATTGACTTTTGGCCCCCTAAGTTGCTGTTTTATTTTTAAATACTCATCTAGCCTGCATTTTTTGATACTAAGTGTTTTCCACAGGTCTAATCTTCCTGTCTGTCATTTTCATGGATCTTAAGGGGGACCATTGCTGGCCATCTCTCCACAATCTGGAGGGATGTGACCAATTACTACCCTCACATCTACTTAACTCGACATCCTTTTCTCTTTGCAAAATACTTTGTTGCTTTTTTTTATTTGTCCAGCTTAGGCTCATTGACCACCAAATAGCTGCTGAGTTTTCTTTTTCTGTGAGTATGTGAGTTAAGATAAATATGTTGTATATTGGCGCCACATTTTTTAGCTAAGTCTGCCTTCCTTACACATCTAGAGTAAATGTGTAATCTGTTTAAGAGCTGTTAAAAAACTCTGCTACAAGGGTGTTCCTTTGAGTTGTGTTAGGCTGCCATGAGTACCCCTGGTTACTTTTATGTGCTAATAGTCCCCGAACTGGGGATTTTGAACTTCGGTGTGGATTTTCTGTGATTAGAAATGGGAATAATCTTAAAAGCTGCATGGAAGCTTAAAATGAGATATTTATGTAATGCTACTCTACTTATGGTGTAGCAGGTCAGCATGTTCTACAGCAGCCTCTCCATTTGTGTAAACCCTGAGTACAGTACAGAGATTGCAGGGGTAGATTGCAGGTAGATGGAAGTATTAATAAGAAAAAAAAAAGTTGGGGAGCATGCCGATATAAAAGACATCAATTTGTTGTAGCCATTGCCCCTTAAACTCTCTTTCCCTGCCTCCTTCCTTCCCTCCTCACAGATTTTCTTAGCAAACTGGAGGGCAGAACAACTTTCTGAATGCACTGTAAGAGGTTCCTTTTCTTCCCCATCCCATGTGGGAGGGTGAATGAGGGGCTGTGTGGGGTGTA
This sequence comes from Struthidea cinerea, assembly GCA_013397865.1. Taxonomy (NCBI): domain Eukaryota; kingdom Metazoa; phylum Chordata; class Aves; order Passeriformes; family Corcoracidae; genus Struthidea; species Struthidea cinerea. The sequence goes on from VZTI01003154.1 coordinate 1,254,670, forward strand.
GCTGCTGGACAAGGTTAAACCACAACAAATTGTTAGTCACAAGGTATGTGTTGCATCATAACTGATAATACAGAACTAACGCGTTTCTTCTATCATCTGGCTTAATGAAGCTTTTCACAGGTTTCTCCCTCACACTTAAGCGTTCATGTACCTTTTGTAATCAAATGAGTACTCTTCTGTGTAAACACAAAGGGGAAGTATAGAGAAGTTAGATTCTAAACTACCAGCTTGCTCTAAAATAAGCAAAATGCATCTTCGCAGCAGTGAGGGTTCTGACATGGTTATTTTGCAAGACAGTTTCGGTTATCAGAGTATTTTGGTAATCAGAGAGCACAAAGTGCCTGGTCTTGAGCCAGGCTCTGCCCCTGGCTGCACACTGAGTTGCCTATTGCTTGTATGCAGGCCTGCCAGTGTATGCACAACTACATCACATGGATATGATATGCATGGATGATAAGGTAGCAAATACTTTTTTTCCCTGATGTGTTCTGTAATGTAGTAATGGCTTTTTCACAATATTTTTCTGTGTGAAAAATATAGGAGCTTACAGAATTGCTCTTCACACTGTTCAGGAGAAATGACTCAACATCTATCAATCCTTTATAACCACTTTAAAAGTGCCTGTGGGAATGCCCTGACAGGGGGAGGCAGGACCATGCAATCTGAGAGTGGTTACTGCCCTTGTGACAAGGAATGACAGCCAGCTGCCTGTCCATGTTCTTATGGCACTAGCAGGGAAGGAGAGAGGCATTGCTTTCTGCTCTCCATTTCTCCCCTGGGCAGGGAGGCAGACTCTCCACAGTACTGGAGGGGAAGGTCGAAGTGGTAGTAAAGATTTTGTTATTCCTTTTGGCTTCTGTCCTTCTTCAAACAGGTCTTCACATAGTAGATTTTCAGTTGCACATTTGCCATCAGCCTCGCTAGGAGCTAAAACTTCACTAACCTTGAACATTAATCAGCATTACCAGCTATTGCTGCTCAGTTATCTAGCTGTTGTTGTTAAACACTAAAAATCAGAAAATAGCCTGTTTTTCTCTTTCAGTAAGCTGAAAGCCCTTCAGGCCAACCTAAACTGAGCTGCAATTGGAAACAAATGAATTGATGCTGCTGAGCTCTTCCTGGCAATGCCAGTGCCAGTGGAGGCTGCCTGTGCTGACAAGATGGCTGGAGCCTACATGATAGTGTCAGCACAGGGAAGGGGACTGTACAGAAACCTGGAGCTACCTCTGCAGTAAAAGCTACCTTTTGTGCCATGCATTTAACCCAGGGCCCTGTGGGGTCAGCAGGATGTCGCTGTGAGCGGCACTAACAGCGAGGAATGGCACGACAAGTTCAGGAGGAAAGCAGTAGTAGTTTAATTAATTATAATCATTCTTTTATAACAGGGTTTGCAAAGAGTGTGTTGAATGGCATAAGACAGTTGGGTGCTCGGCCATCCACCCCTTGAGGGGATTGGTCAAGCTCTAAGACACTTATTCCAAAATATCAGAAGGCTAGAACCATAACGATCTTGCATAACAAACCCAGGTGCAAGATAAAGAGTTAGTTTACAAAAATCCATAGCAGTGTTTTCATAGCTTCTGTGAGAACTGAAAGCTGAAAGATTTCTCTACCAAAGCTTTTCAGCATCCACAAGCAGAAGGGTTTCTTTAGGGGTTGAAGTTAGATCTCTGTCACAGAGATCTGTCTTTTTGAGAGTGTCTGGGTTACTTTTAAATGCTGTGTTTCAGAGGTGAGCTCAGTTGGAGCATGGTGCTAATAGGGCCAAGGTTGTGGGCTTGATCCCATGTGGGCCATTCACTAAAGAGTTGGACTTGATGGTCCTTGTGGGTCCCAGGCTATTCTGTGATTCTGTGAATTGACAGACTTGAATCAGGTGGCAATTAAATCCCTAAATGTACAACAGACAGAGAGCTTTGCTGAGTGTGGCAGGGCTGGCAGCATCCTGCTTTGGGCTCCTCCAGGTGCAACTCTGTGAAACAAGGTACAGCCATGCCTGCGAGAGGAGCTGGTAATGGAATGGGCCCTGCTTAAAAAACAAACCAATCAGCCTTTAAAAAGGGAAAGGAAAGGTGTCAGGAAAATCTGTCCTAAGAGTACTGAGCTGCTTAGTCTTTCATGTCTGTAATCCTTTGTGTAGAAGGAATTGCTGAAGCAGCAGAGTCAGTGGCTCTGCTCTCTCTACCCTCCGTGCCACAGCCCTGCAGGAAATTTACTGCTTGCAGACTGCTAAGATAAACCTCTCTGCCATTAGATTAATTGATTGCAATTGCAAGTGTCTGTTATTGCCATACTATTCAAACATAGGAAGGGGAGAAAGAAGAAAAGCACAACATAAATAGAAACTACTGATCTTAATTTCTATTTATTTTCTTATGCTTAGTGAAAAAGCCCACCTATACTGAAAAACATGTAATCAGATGTTCCCTGTAGCAGGTTGAAGTAAAAAGGTGTATTGGTGTTATGCTAGGAAAGAATTTGGAGCATTGGCAGTTGTTTTTTTAATGACTTTTTTGTTTACCCTTTAATTATGTTCATCACTGTATTTTACCCCATTATTTATTTTCTTTCTTCCTAAGATTAGGAATAAAGCAGTATGTTAATTTTCCTTTTAAATTTTTAAGCAAATATTTATCTCTGAATATGAAAACTGATAACCAGAGATAAAAATTTCACTGGAAAAATTTTTCTTAAATTATCTTAGCAAGTAAGAATAGTCTCAAATATGAGTGCAGCATGTCATGCCAAAGGAATGACAGCTGAGGAGAGCTGTCACTGGTGGTTCTCAGATACCACATCTCCTTCCTGGTACCCATGAGCTAGATGGTGACTCCCCTGCCTGATGGGCTTCTTCAGTGTGTTGACAGAAATATGCAACTCTTTCAGACAAAGTCTGGCCAGTGGCCATGCCTTAATCAGAAAATGATGGGAGTGGATGTAGCTCTTCAGGCTGGAAATGAAATGACCCACAAAATAGTGTCAGCTTTCAGAATCCCATTGCTTCTGGTATTTTTTCTGAAGGAGCACTGCTTTCTGGACACTTACAAGCATCAATTAATGACTAAGGTTCTGACTCCTGGGTTCAGTTTAAATGGAGAATATAATTGCATGCAGAGTGCTTCATACGGGTTTCCAGGATTTTTTTGGTACATGTGCTCCAAAGGTCATCAGACAGACATGATCCTGAGAGTACAATAGAAGAACCAGATAGGAAATAGTCACAGTTCACATAATTTTTAATGAAATATTTACAAAGAAAGAGATTACAAGATTTTAGTAATAAAGTGTGTTTGCATTCATCTATATTTCTGACAAATGGGAAACAATCTATGGGTTGTGACTATATGACTTTATATAATGTTTTAATTTTTTTTTGTTAAGAATCTTATAATTTAAATTCACATGAAGATTACAGGTAATTTCTGTAGTTGACGTAGAACTGTTCCAGTTTAAAAAATCTGATTATTTGCTATTTGCAGTTTCAAGAATATGGTTTGTGCTGTATATTTTTGCCTAATGCAGAGTTCCCAGGACCACAAAATTGTCCTTTTGCCAAATGGTAGATGCACATATTTCATGGAGTGGTCTACAGCTTTACAGAAAGTAGGGCAAGGTCTGTATGTAGAGCATGTCAGGTAGTTTTTCAGATTCTTATTTATGCTACAAATGGACACATTTGTTCTGTGTTGGATGTTTTTCTGAGATTTCTGTGAAATCTCTAACAGCACTGCTTATCTGTCGTTTCACCTACAGGTACATTTATGTTCCAATGGGAGGATCGCAGTCCAGTTTGCTTGGAACGCTATTATCTACAGCCCTCACTTTTGCCTTCGTAAGCTACTGGCATGGAGGACAGAGTTATTTGTGGTACTGGGGTGCACTTAATTGGCTTGGAGTAATTGTGGAAAATGGCGCCAAGAGGATACTTTCGATTTCACTTATTCAAGATTTAATTGTAAGTTGAATCGCTCTCCGTTTTGTATTCTTGTTTCCTGGCTCCATGCTCATCTGAAGTTCCTGGTTACTAGTTTGATTTAACCAAGATTAAAAGTCATGGATAACAGATAGAGTTGGCATTCCCTTGTCCACCCTCCAGTATCTGAAGTAATAACTAGTTCATATCACTAGAATTTTGCAAAGTAGCAGCAGAGCAGATGGTGAAATATGCATGGTCTTCAAAGCTTCCTCTGCAGTCCTAGAGTAAGCAAATGCTTGTCACGTTGTATATGGATGAACAGAATCCAGTTTTAACATTTGTATTCTGATTTCACTCAGGATGGCCTTAAAATATTCATCTTCACTAAAATTAGGAGTGTATATTTCTAACCATGTGTTTCCTGGACAAATGTGTGTGTAGCAGCTGCTTGCATCTGGGAACAAGCTTACACTGGGAAATCTTATGCCACTAAAGAGCCAAGTAAAGAAAACATTATTTTGCCTTGAAATCCTCTGATATTTTCATTTTACTTATACTTCTGACCTTCATGCTGTAATTTCCAAAGGACAAAATTGACTTTAATGTGCAATTAGATGCAAAAAGCACTATTTTAATTTTGGCGGTGATTTTAATCTTCAGGTTTGCTCACTACTAAATCCCAAATCTTCTAATAACTGTAAGAGTAAATAATTAATGTCTTGCTTCCTTACTAGTGATAATTGCACAGAATTCATACTCCTATATATTGTTGTTTTGGAGGCTCACTCTGCAGCCTGATGAAGTCCTGATGCTCAAGGAATGATGTTTGTTGTCCATCCTACCCATTTCAGTTTTCTCTGATGTGGCATCCTGTGTGTGGCAGCTGATACTGCTCAACAATTTAATAGCCAGTGCTACCTTATATCACCCACTTGTCCATCACTGCAATTTCAGTGATAGTCTGGAAGCAGATTTTTACCTTCCTAGAGAATGAGTTTATCAGATGCATTAATCCTCCCTCTAGGGTGAAACTGAGCTCCACCATCTGACCAGCTCCATATGTTTGTCTCTGGACTGGAAGACAACATAGTTTTTTAGGCATCCAGCTGTAGGAGGAAATAAAAGTGTAGGGGCTTTTTGTGTCTGATGTCACTGTATTAGAAATCTTAATAGAACTCCAGGGAATTAAGTGCTTAAATGTCATAGAAATTATCATAGAAATTATAATGACAATGGCATTATAAAGGTGGGGTTATATATGTTGGATTAATTTCTAACACGTAGTTCTAATTATAGTTAACTGATGCTGGCCGTAGTGTTATTTTTGGTATAAATTAAATCCCTAACCAAGTGCATTTTACCCCTTTCCTCCACTTCGTTTTCATCCAGTGTTATTAAAGATGTATCCAGTGTCTTCCATGTCTCCTTTGTTTCTCATTTCTATTTGGAAATACAGTTGCAGACCTAGAAGACCCTTTCACATATATTCCTTAAATAATTCTGAAGCCAGTATTTTTAATATGCATAGTTTTGGCACCTACATTAGTGCATGCGGCAGATCTCACTGCAGTTATGGCTGAGTCATGATTTGCCTTGTGCCTTGAAGGTTTCTCTACAACAACATGAGCTGCAAACCACCCATTATTGCTCTCTCCTCGCTCTCCTAACTCCCATTTTCGTCTTGAATGCTGAGACTGGGGAGCAGATGAGTAGTTGGACTTTGCATTTTCCGTATCAAGGGGTGGAGTGATATGATGTTCTCTGAGATGTACCACGTTTAAAAGAAACTGAAAATTTCCCAGTGCTCTGTATAAATTTCCTTTGTCCCCTTTTAATCTGTTTTTTGGAAGCATCCCTATAATCCTGTCTCAGTGAGGGTGTGGTTTTGAAGACCCTCTTCTGGGGTATGGGTTTTTCACTTGAATTTCATCTGTTGACAAGCTGAAATCTTTTGCATTCTTGTGCTTCACTCGGTTGCTGTGTTGGCTCTTGAAGGCTATTTTTGAAAAGGAAAGTCTATTTTTGTCTTCAGAAGAGCAGATGAGTTTCTGAAAAAATACAGAGCACAGGTTTATGCTTTTTTTTAACCCATTCTGTTCACCAAAGTTCCTCATGTATTATTCTTAAAGTTGAGATACATAATTCAGTTGAGCAGGAGGTGTTTAATTAGTAAAATAGAAAAAAAAATCTAGAGGTATAAGTTGAATTTTAATTCTACTCTGTTTTTAAGATTGAATTGATCACTAAGAGTAACAAGAATGGTATCAAAACTGCCTCCTTTTTTCCCCCCTCACACTATATTGTCTCAATTCTCTTGCAAAAGGAAGATTTGAAAATCTAAGTAGAACATATTCAGGTCTCATCTTTCCCTGAATCCTTGTGCTGACTAAAAATATGTATGTATATATCTCCTATATTTATGCAGATTTTATGGTAGTTTCAGTCTCAACACTTGAAACCTAGTGCAATATGGGGAAATAACACTTTGGAGCAGTCTGACGGGTTTTAAATATCATCTCAGGCATACTGAGCTGGAATGAACAAAGCAGCAAGGTCATAATTTGTGAGAAGTAAAATCAGCATATAAACAATTATGTACTGAAAACAGTAAATTCCCTGACCCAGAAAATTGGTTCTGGAACTTTTAATTTGAACTGGTTTCAAAGCAGTGCCTGGCTCCCTGAGTTCGGCTCTAGGAGAACTGATGTTCCTTCTTACATACTTTTCAGCTTACACTGTTCTGAACTTTCACGTTTCAGTGAGTTGTGTGAGGAGAAGGTATCTCCACATCTTTTTTCCCTTCAGAGATTACTTGTTAGTTCTCAGTAAATTAGAGCTGAATTAATTAATACTGTCTTTTCAGCTAAACATTGTGTATAAAACAACAATAAATGCTAGGCTTCGTAACATAGGGCAGATTTGGGAACTTTACATTAAATGAGAGAAGTTTCATTGTGTTTTTGTCAGATCTTTTTTTGTTACTTTTTTGGTGGTATTTAGATCTGTACTGAGCAAAGTAGTGCTTTGCTTCACTGTTTCTATATTAATTTCTTACAAATGAACAGACTCGAGTAGTAACACTTTTGAAATCAATGACAGAATTTGTATTGACTTTTAATAAATAATGTGTCTGATTTATGAAAGAAAATGCTAATGGCTAACATTCTCCCAGTGATTTAAAGTTTTTCCTTCTTTTTTCTTAAGGAAAACGAGATAGAGATCTATAAAAAAAAATTAGATGCTGGTAAAAAAATAGATTTAGAATGAGTTAAACCTTAGAGTAGCTGACAACACCTTTAAATCAATGGATTTTTGAAAAAGAAATACTTGGAAATCATCCAAAAGGAAGATGTAGCAAGGGGAGTGAAGCTGGCAGATTGATAAAATTAATGTTTTAATCTAAATTGAAATAGCAACATTTATCTTTTTAGTTCTTTAGTTAAGTGCAAATATGTCATTCAGTCTAGTGAGAATTTTTTAATTGAGACATAAAGATCTCTCTTCTCAAAATCAGACTATGATGAATTTCTAGTTTAAGATCTTATTTTTAGATTTATTTGGAAAGAAACTAAATGCGCAATAAACTATTCATTTTGAGAAACCAACTAATTTGAAGCATGACATATTTTAAATTTTTACTATCCTTGTAAGTGTTTTGGGTTTTTAAAGTATAGAATACTTTGATTTCTACATTTTCATTTATGGCTGCAATGAGGTGCACTAAGTCCATTTCAACATGCTGTTACTGCCTACCCAGCCCCCCTTTGCAAAAGGGGAAGTATTTTATATGATGTCCATGTTTTTGCTTAATGGTTTAGATTAGACTTCGTTAGTGTGTTAGATTATGCTTTTCTCCAGAGGAATGAACTCCGTACATTTGTCTCTGTAGTTAAGAGATCACCATTATTTTGTGCACCAAAGATGGGATCAATGACAACTGTTATCCTCAGCTTTGCAGAGAGCAGAATTTTAGATGACTTTCAGAGTTTGGGTGTGGTGAGGAGTTTTTTGTCTGGCTTTTTTTTTCCCCTGCCTGATTTTGTTTGCCCTGTTTGTTCTGCTAGGTGCATTAAAATTTCTGCAGTTATTCATAATAAGTTATGCGTTGTACAGTGATCCTGCAGACAGCTGGTGTGGAGCATGGAAAGGTTCTGACTGGTTAGCCTGACCTCTGGGCTGTGGTTCCACAGGACATTAAGCTGAACTAAAAGCTCATTGCTTTTGAAGGGGGAAAGATTTAATTTCTCATTCCTGCCTTCCTTGCAGTCTTGCCACTTCCTCCTCCTCATGCCTTCCTGCTGGGATCTTTGCTCAGCTGATCTAGCTCTTTATCGCAGCAGAAAGCTCTACTTCCTTGGGTTATTTTAGTGCTAGATGCTTTGACTCAAGGGAGGAGTCCGAAAAGCACCCAAAGCAGTACAGTGTAAGAGAAAAAAAGCCAAGGAAAGGGAACGGAAGTGGAGGAGCTCAACTGCTTGGAACCTCCCGCTTGTAAATGTGCATAAACAGTGTGGGGTAGCAGACTGAACCTCTGTATTTAAGAGCAGTGAGGCAAAGAAGCCAATTGGGTTCTGCTGCATTAATTACTCAGGCTCTGCTAGGGCACACATTCAGCCTAACCAAGATGAAAGTGCCTGTGAATTTCACAGCCATGTCCCATATACGTTGAAAAATGAGTAATTATTTCCTTTAAATGTCAGACTTTCTTTTTGCAAGTATAACTCACTTTAAACTACCATGAGACAAGTAAAGTTTCCTTCTTCAGTAGAGACGAGATCTGACCAAACATTACGAATTCATTCGAGGGAGGTATGTTTGTTGACCACCTTGCAAGATTAAATCTTTAATAAGATCTCTGCAATAAATAAAGGCCCTAACAGCTGTTCTTCAGCACGCACTGAGCTTTGATCTTCCTCTTACTTCATTTGGTGGAAAAAGTATTTATATCACTTGTTTACTATTGTCATGGCAGTCTGGCCTTTTCTTTTTTCCAATAGTTTTGTATAATCCGTACATATTTTTATTGCAGCATGGTGATTCGGTTAAGTGACAAGCATTGCCAATGAGACTTTCTTCATAACATTTTTATGTACTTGCTGTAGAATTGTGTTGAGTTTGTTGCTTCTCTTTCTAACAATGAACAAGTTCCCTTAATCAGACTCTTATTCTCTTATTCTATTATTTTGAGACTAGGTACCAACCATAATATCAAAACCCAGACTAGGGGAAGGGGCTTGCCACCCACTCGCTACTCCCCACCCCGACCTTGAGTTCAGCCGTATCATTGCTCTAACCAGAAATCTTTACTATCCAAAGTAGATGTACTCTGACTCAAAATCACTGGAAGCTTCTTCTTCTAGATGTGAACATTAGTCAGGGCAGATTTGTGACAACTGGTCTTTGATTTGGTCTTAGAAGCAGCAAGCTGTGTCAAGGTGCTGTTTTGTACCGAGATGCTGAATGACCATCAAAGGTTAATATGGGTTCGCTGATGCATCCTAGTCAGTCCAGTGACTTCTAGCTTTGCTAACAATAGTTCTGAGTCAAGCAATTTTTGCCATGTTGCTGCTTTTGCTTGATTTTATTTTCTTCTCTCTTCTCCACCCTCCTGTTGGAAGGGTTCATTTGTCTTAATGGAAGTAGATCCCATAACATTTTGAGTGCCCTGCTAAAATGTGCTCACTCAGTCACACACTTGCATTGTGACACCGGTTTTCTTTGCTGAGGGAACTTCTCATCTCAAACTCGGTAACAGACTGACAATGTAGTAGAGGGACAAGCAGATGCAATATGATAGAGACTTCTGTGTGGTGAATGGTAGATGCTGAAAAGCTTTAGCAGAGAAATTTTCCAGCTTTCTGCAGCATTCTGTGAGAGCTCTGTGTTTCTCATGAAAGCTATGAAAAACACTGCTACGGGCTTTTGTAAACTAATTCTTTCTCTTTGCACCTGGAGTCTGTTGTGCAAAGTTGTTATGGTATACTGAAGAAATATTTTCAAATGGGAGTTGTATAGTCTCCACCAATCATTTTAGGAGGTGGATAATCAATGACCAATGACCTTATGCCATGCAGGTGACCCAAGTTACATAAACTGATTTATAATTAATTAAATAACCATTTTCTTCCTGATCTCGGATTGTGTCATTTCTCGCCGTCCTCGGTATAACAGCGACAGTGAATGACAAAGATGACTGCAGAAATATTTCAGAAATAACATTCTATTGTTTCCTACCTTTTGAGGCTTTTTTTTTTTTTGTCTAATCTGTGCAAGAAATATTATTTTTGATGCCAGAAGTGGAGAAACCATTGTGATTTTTCTGATACGATTACTGCTCTGCTCCAGACCACAATGTCAGCTGGGAAGCCCCTGGCATAGCTGCTTGGTTGTCATAAAAAAACTCAATTTCTCCCACCTACCAGCATTATTTACTTCCTCTTCCATTTTGGAGACATTGGGCAGTTTTCTGGTGCTCAGTCAGTAATGCTGTTTGAAAAGCAAATAAATCATGCTCCAGTGTGAAAACAAGGCAGAATGATGCTGGTTATGTGCTTCTTTGTTACTGTTACATGAATACTGACTCCCTCTGTGGTTTGCCTCAAAAATTAGTCCAGACAATAGATGTCAGCAATTACAGAAACATGAGTTAAAGTCCCGAGGAGTGGTTGCACTCTGGTTTTTCTGCTCTGCCTTGAGCTACAGAACCTTGCTGCAGAGAAAGCATGGTCTTTATTTGCTTAAAGTGTTTCTCCATAGGGATTATTACTGTGTATTATTTATTTGATAACAGTTACAAGGGGCAAGACCAAAATTCAGCACTAATGATTGGTGAAGTTAGATCCCTTCCCAACTGGATTACAATTTAAAAGGTAAAAATGTTAAAATGGGGATGAGGGAACTGAGAGAATCAGAATGGGCAGAATGAGAACCCAAAGAACAAAAACAGGGATGTCAAGGACCTGGACACAGAGAAGAATGCACAAATCTCTCCATCAGTGAGAGCTGAGACACATTTATAGGAGTATGTACACTGCCATTACTTGGCAAAATTCCCTGCTTTAAACAGAAAAGAGGATGGTGCATTTCAGTGCTGTTCGTTTTGCACTTTTCTCAAGCTGCTACTTAAAACAGAAAAAATGGGCAGGTTCTTTGAGACTGAAGAGTTAAATGTAGAAGTACAAAAATTTACTTGTGTGTATGTCAAACTTTCACACATGGATCTGTAAGTGTAGTGGATACATACGAGCTGGTAGGAGGCTTTCTTCAAACAGAAGGGGGAGTTGGCTGTTTGCTGAGAGATGCTATAAATGTAGATCTTTTGGAAAATCTAAAAATGAAATGGTGCTAGTGCAAGACAGCGTTTTGTTGAGTGAATGTTTAGTAAGACATCAATAGAAAAGATGAGTATCTTCTCAAATACTATATATAGCATTTATTCCTAAATTCAGAATCAAGTTCTATTTGTGAAAATAGATCTTAACTGACAGCTGCTTGATTTTAATTGTGTGGTCCTCTTTTTATAGGAGTTATGTAGGGAATTACAGGTTGTTTGCATCATCCTGTCTCTTGGAAAAATGCTGTCAGTTCCTGCTTTCATGTGTGAACCTTCCAGGAGCTAATTTTTACTTTTGCTTTGGAAGGAAAGTATGTACCTTGGAAAGAAATGGGATATGACCTCAAGCCACAGTTCAGGTTGGGTAGAAGGGAGGGAAGACTGCAAGCAAAATGAAATGCCAGAAAAATGAAGCAAAGTGAAGTAAAGGGGATGTTTCTGGGCTAGAGTTAGGTGAAGAACAGAACAAACAGGAATGTTTGCCATTATTAATGAAGGGTATGTTGATGGGGAAGTAAATTTGTTCTTCTATTTAGTGTGGAAGTTGTTGATGGATAAGATCTGGTAGCACATCTTGTTCACTTTCCTCTTGCAGGCCTGTTCTTATCTTGGTACTATTGCAGCCCTGGGGATTCCACAGGTTCTTTTAGATTATTGCAAAAATTAATATTTTGTACATGTGTTCAACCAGAATTCTTTGGTTTTGTTGCTCTTCTGTTCTGTAGTACAGTCTCTACTCCTACTCTGTTGAATATCTGTCCCTCAGCTTCAGAGTGCAGGAATGTGTACCATATTGAGATGTCAGCCTCTCATGAGCTGCCTTTCCCTGGCTCCTGTTGATCTTCAGGCATAACTTCTACTATCATTAATGAGCACGTGTAGTCCCTCCCTTGGTTTCTGCAGTCTCCCAAGCACACTTTTGTCACTATGACCCATTGCCCACTGACAATGTGTATTAACAAACATAAGATGCTCCATTGCTTGGACCCAAACCATCTTTATTTCTACTGCTCACTTTAAAAATTAAATAAATTGACATTCTGTTTGGCAGAGCTTTGTCACAATTTTCAGCCTTTCCTCCGTCCCATCTGCTCCCCCAGCTGCTCAGTCACACCCTGCCCTCCATTTTCAGCGTGCCGAACTGCAGATAGATAAAATAGCCAGTAACTGTTAGTCAGGATGTGTCGCCTCCCTTCCCACTGTCCCATCTGCTCCTCGCTCTCTTTCAGCTTTTCACCCATGCTCCTGTTTTTTTGCTGTCCCGTTATTTTTGGCAAATGGCTGCATTGCGGATGACCCAGATTCAGGGTATGCATTGGGGTGTTCGCTCTTGTGGTAACGTGGCGATTCCTGGGGTTCAGGGCTAGGCATTGAAGATTTGGCTTGTCATTTACCTGAGCACATTTTCTAAAAGAAAGCGCTTGAGGAGGGTTGGCACCTTTAAGATTGGCTGGGTGGTATCCTCTGCTTCTGTAGGAAAGTATAGATGTTCTGAGAGGGGCTTATTCTTTAGCCGGGGTACAATGGAGGGTGAAAACTGAAGCTCAGAAAATTGAACTGGTAAAAGGAACTCCAGCAACTGATTTGAGGTTTTTTCAAAGCACTTTGCTGATATGCCTAAGAACACCACCTGTACCCCTCCTGTACTGTGCAACTTTACCCACAAACATTTTACCCATCCATCCCCTCCCCACAGAAGTCCTTGTAAACCCTAAATAAAAGACTATTGCAAAGAACGTTTAAATTAGTTTTTGTGACGTAAAGATGAGTCAACGTTGCATCAGGTTTTAAGCATTGTTTGTCTAATAAAAATCTTGAGGAAATTAAAAGGATGGAATTGTAGGAAGTGCACTTAGTCTTGTCTCATGCACTAGGATAGGCAATGAAAGATAGTGCAGGACTGGGCGTTATTTTCATGGTAGTTAATTTGCTTGATTTCTTCAACACAACAAATAGTGCAGTTTCTGTATCTTATTTGGCTGATAGGTTTGAGTGGGAGAGAGTGAAGTCTGTAGAACAGATTGTAATAAAATACTGTATGCTTTTAAAAAAAGAAAACTCTTCTAAAAGTTGCTCTAGGTTATCTTGATCCTTAAAAATCAAAGGCAGATGAAAATAGAATTATGTAATCTATAGTTCTGCAGTTCGTAGTATCAAGTATGTTTCATGTCACTCTGGTCATAGTATCTGATAGTCTTCTTCCACAGTGCATATGTTCACATAAGAAATAATTCAGCTGCTTCTCGAGTTTTATCATACGCTCTTGTTTTGCCATGTGCTCGGATCATCAGTTCTCTGGATGGGTAGTTCATAAAGATATAAATGTTGTGAATCTGTTTTACTCCATGAAGATAGACTCTTGTTTAAATTGCAGGAATTCAATTCCTTCACATGGGACTGTTAAAGTATTTTTAGTATAAGCAAGCTCAATAACGTCACTGACTTTATGTAGAAGTTTTCTTTAATCTGTCCCAGAACAGCTCTATAACTGAGATGTTTTGCAAATGCAGCACATGTAGATATTTTCCATCTTATGAGTGTTTGCCAAGAAGTTACCAGCTAATGTCTGTCAGGGGAGACTTCCTGCCACTTGTCACTCTGTCATCAGGCTGGGTTTACGGCATGGTAGAAAACATGGGCTCCTGTTCCTGAGCCCTCCCTAACCCAGCGTGATGCTTGTGACCTGCTCCCAGAACAAGCCCCTGCAGCTGGATTCAGCAGCCCTCTCAATAACGAGCCATTGGGACATGCCAAATCACCAAGGTGCCCTGACTGTTGCAAGAAAAAGTTAAAGAGTGGTTGGTTTAGGAAAATGTAGGATTGCTTACCTGATAAAATACTGATCTATTTCTGTAAAAAACTGCAGTGTGATACTGTGTACAGGACTGCCTAGTTTTGACTGCTGTACAGAATTCAGTCTTAGTCCTGCCATGGGCAGGAACACCTTCCACTAGACCAGGTTGCTCAGACATCCATCCAGCCTGACCTTGAACACTGCCAGGGATGGGGCATCCACAACTTCTCTGGGCAACCAGTGCCTCACCACCCTCACAGCAAAGAATGTTTTTCAAATACCTAATCTAAAGCTACGCTCTTTCCATTTGAAGCCGCTCTTTCTTGCCCTGTCACTACATGTGACTTGTCCTGTCACTACCAGCTTTCATCTGGAAGGCTGGATTACTTATTCTGGTCAGTCTTCCCCACAGCATTTTTTCCGTTGCTGGCTAGCTCAGAGAAGTTAATGCATTTACCTGGATCCTCAATTAAATCCTTCCATGCCATTCAGTGATATCATTATGAACAGTCCTGTAAAAATGCAAATTTACTGTTGATAGCTCTAACTGACATTAGAGAGAAGTTCCTTTATATTCTGCTCTGCTGCCTGAAGCCACTTCTTCTGCTGTGTTTGAATATTTTGCACTCATAGTGGTCTAATTACCTTGCATAGCAAATTAAATAGGTATTTTCTCTCTAACTCAGAATTCCACCATGTCCTTTACCTTGACTCTTAATTCTAATCTGAATGATCTATTCTGGTGGGTGTTGTCCTTCATCAGTTTTCTCAAGAGACAACGTTTACACAAGCTTCCCGTTTCTGGCTTGGTTTTCTCTTTGAGGCTAAACGTGACATGCATGTGTAACTGGAAGTGGATTTAGGAATGGAAATGTTTGCACCATGCAATTTCTTTTCACGCCCGTCTTCCTCCTCCACTCTCAAACACATAGATTTACTTGTAAAGGTGCCCCACTACATGATAGTACGATTTATTTTTGTAAGATGGCTGAGAAGGCTCAGTTGAGAGAGATTTGATGGCAGCCAATTCTGCTACCCAATTTTGCAGACCCAACAATGAAGGAAGTTTTTCCCAATATCAGACAAAAATGTCTGAGGCCGATCTTCATTTAGAGCAGGAATGGGTTTGGAATAATAACCCAAACTCCATTCGGTTCCAGGAAAGGTTGCTGAGCCAATGTTTTATAAGTTGCCTTCTATGTCATGCTGCATGCATTTGGGCTGAGTATCTTGACAGTATGTCTAGTTTTTTAAGTGCTACAGTTCATTTATTTTACAATGTGTGGGGAGGTGGGAATGCTGGTGATTACTAAAAGTATGGTAAAGTATTGATGTGAGGTTACAAGATGGAGCATTGAGGAGGGATGCAAATCAGGGTTTCAGCCAGGCAGCCATGGCTTCCTTGTCATTTTAACACAAGATGCTCTTTTGCCACTCTATCTTCTGGCTATATTTCCAACAAGAAAGAGGCAAGAGAAAGAGATGGCAGTAAAATCCAGAGAAACACCACAAATCCATAGCAGTTGTTTCTACTGCTGTAATGGAGCATATTATTAAAAGCATTAAATGGCATGATGAAGAGTTGTGAGTGTGGAGGTTTTTTTAAATTTTGCTTTGATGTAAACAACTTGCTGTACATTCACAAAATCTGCAAGCTTGTAGATATTTAAATAAAAAATGCTATGGGTTATCTAGACCAGCCTTACCCTTTTTTCATTGCTAAATAATGCTTCCAGTGTATTAATTTTAGCACAATACCTGCTCAGGGACTTTCACAGTTAGCTTATTCTAGATGGCTTGAGATGTTTAAAGAAAGTTTTCTTTTTTACTTTCATGGCAGCTGAGTAAAATCTGCATTGACATCAAAGACTGTCGGGAAAATGTGTACTGCTTTTTGGATCAATGCCTAGCAAAGCTAATGGAAATTAGCTACAGTAAAACCCAGTGAAGATTCAGTGACTGTCTAAACTGTGTCTGTCATAAACTGCTCCTTTATACCTTATAAATGGCTAAGGGCTTTTATGGTCTGTACTACATTTAACTTGCCTTGTTTAATGTGCAGCACTTTTGTAAAAGGTGATGTACTATATGTGACAGTGTAATTTATTTTTTTAGTAACTGTATTCATTAAAAAAAAGGTAGCAGAGCTTTTTTAGCTATTTATATCAATTTAATTGTCCTGTTCTGGGGTTTTTTTTACAGGCATAAAACAGGCAAACTTTAGAAATTTACCAAGTCTGATCAGTACCTTGATGGAAAACGCTGTTAAACACCAGTTGTCTGATTGGTTGTCCATCTCTAACTCTTTCTACTGCTTTAGCAAAAGATTTTTTCCCCTTTCTTAATTAAAACTGTTTTTCCTTAGAGTTGACAAGTAAGTTTGATAGACAAAGGGAGAGTGAACAGTAGATCCGATGATGGACAATGCCCTATTTGAGCTGCAGGTTAATCAGAATTAATTAGCATGATGTAGGAAGAGGGTAAGTTTGGTGACTCAACAAAGAAATTCAAGCTGGCATGATCATAACTTCTCCTTATTTAAACTTCGCTGTTAACATGGATTTCGTAGCAAGGCTTCAAATGTTTTCTCTGTGTGCGTACACTTACACATTCTGAAAAGGCATACATTTTTCATGTGTGGGACCATAGATCCAAACTACGCATTTCAGGAAGAGACAAACTTAAACTGTCCTGTGCGTGTGTGTGAACAGGAGAATGTATTGGAAATCCTTGGATAGCTTTGGAGATGCAAAGTACTAGAAAAGGAAAAAGTTCGTTCACTAATGTAACTGTGTCTGTGAATATTTATATAATTGTTCTATTTTCTGCCTCTCTCCTATCATGCCCTAGTTTTCATCCAGAACTTTCAGAGAAGAATTTCAGTCTCTGTTTTCATGCGTGACTGTTTTTCATAGCATTGTGTGGAAGATTGGCTATTGCTCTGCTGTATGTACAGCCTGATACAGAGCACTTGTCCTTAAACCTTATCTGTCCTCATTTTTGTGCTGACTCAGACTGACTCATACACTAGATATAGTCCTGACCAGGGCTAATGTTCAATTTCCCAGAGATTACTTTGTGGTAATATGTTGAAATTGTATTTCTATGCCTGTAATTGTCATTTATTCGAAGATTTGTCACTTTATAATCTAGCAGTTGAAACATTTGTTTTGATGCTTACAGAATGAGCAATTTAATTGTCTAGAAATGTATTTTCAGGTCTGTTTTGAGCACGTGTTTATGTTGTTTCAGGTGTCTGAGCATGAATTCTGGTCTGCCTGTAGCTATGAAAGTTTAATTACTGCTTTTTTTTCCTTGATGCTACAGTCACAAGTCTTTGTTTCCTGCAATGTCACCATTTATGACATGAAGGCTGAGCAGCCACTGATACTTTCCTTAGTTTCCATGCCCTGGAAAATGCTCATCACTTCACGCAAAGCATTCAATCATCTGTAAATTCAAGCACTATGTACAGAGGCTTTCAGCCTGGGGGCACAGTGTACAAGATATTTTTCCTTGTGTAGTAATGAGACAATATTTCTTGGTCAAGTGCTGTAATGTTCTTTAAAATTTCTTCTAGCAATTGCATAATGGAGGAAGCTAAAGTTTCCTCTCCTTCTTTTACCATCTTCTTGCAGTCTCCATGCTGCATTCACACCTCAGGTGATAATGCAAAATACAGATTCAGAAAAATGTAAAATAATATATGGTTGAGACAGATCTACTTTATTTGTACCATTAGGACAACAGTACCAAAATCTGGATAATTACGCTTTGTGAACCTGAGCAGTAACATTTGCACTGGAAAAAAGGTTAGGATTGCATGTGTATGTGAATCTTTTTTTAGAGTTACCTGTTTGTTAAGACTTATTGCTATAACCAGTTCTGATCTGATTCTAGACTCTTTCATTAATGTCTTATTAATCAAGGAAAGGATTAATGACTTCTGAAGTTGTTTGATGCTGTTTGCTGTGTACTGAAGTGCTTTACTCTATATTGGAAGTATCACCCACCCTAGAAGCACATTGCTACTCTTTACATCTGTCAGCAAAAATTCATCAAGGAGGATATTTTGTAAATAATAATTAATCCATTGAATGTATAGAACTGTGTCCAGTTCTGGGCTCCCCACAAAAGGGACATGGACATGCTGGAGTGAGTCCAGCCAAGGGACTGATAATAAAGGGACGGAAGCCTCTGCCATAAGAGGAGAAGCTGAGAGAGCTGGGACTGTTCAGCCTGGAGGAGAGATGGCTCAGGGGAATCTTATCCATCTGTATAAATACCCAACCATAGGGGGGAAGAAATTAAAGGCAGGTTTTTCTCAGTGTTATTTAGTGACAGGACAAAAGGCAGCGGGCGCAGACTGAAATCCAATCTAAACATAAAAATATCCGTTTTATTGTGAGGGGTTGCCCAGCAAGGTTGGGCAGTCTTCATCACTGGAGATATTCAAAACCCAAACAGACACAGCCTTGAGCAGCCTTCTCTAGCTGACCCTGCTTTGATCTTTCTAAGTAACCTCCAGAGGTCCCCTCCAGCCATAACTATGATTCAAGACTGCTTTTAATCAGGAAATCTTACTTCAACTTAAATGGCATTGGTGAGAGGTTCTGTTAGATATTTTAAAATCTTTGGGTTGTGTTCCATAAGGATTTGAACTTCTGTATGAAAGTTGGTTTTTGTAATGGCAATGTCTTTTTCTAATGCTGCTTGAAAATTTGCAGGGATTGTTAACTTCATCTTCACCTTTTGTTTTGCCCCTCAGGAACGTTTTTTCTCGCCAAGATTTTGTCGTCGACTTCATGCTGTCCTAGCATCTGTTAGCACTTCAATGCTGATTTTATCAAATCTAATATTTCTTGGAGGAAATCAAGTTGGAAAAATCTACTGGAACAGGATCTTTATGGAAGGTGAGTTTATTTTTATGTGCTTTCTAGATAACAGAATGTTCCAAATGTTACCTTGGGTGGGCTGAGCCAGGTTCTTCTCAGTGCACTAACTGGGAGTTAATTTTTTTCTGGTCAAAACTATCAAAAATCTGAGAAAATTTAAATAACTATGCAGGCTGTGTGACTACAAAGTAACATTGCCTTTTTCCCATTCAGGTCTAGAAGGAGGGCTGTCAGGCTTCTCTGTCAAGTGAAATAATTTTGAAGATCAAGTAATAAATGTGTGACAAGTTACCAGGTTGAATTTTTTCCCCAAACTGCGTTTCACACACATCAGTAACAATAGGCATACTAAAGCCAACCCCATAGATTCTCTGGAAGGTTAGTGGATAAGATCTGCATAATACAGCATAATTGAGCAATTAATGGCTTTTTTTTGTAGTGAATGTGATTTCAGGTTGGAGACCTGCTGACTATTGAGGACAAGTGTGGGGACAGGGGAGCTTGGGTGATGGTATCAGCCTGTGGTGTTGCTGAATAAGCAGTATGGGATGTTGTGCTCTGAGCTGACTCAGGAGACAAGTTGAGCTTTAGTTTTTTTGCCAGAGGTCAGTGTAAGTAGGACCAGTTTTCTTTTTAGGTTCTTACTGCTGCCAGTCAAATTAAGGTCTTGTAGGGGAATATTTCTGCCTCATGAGAGAAGTACTAATAGGCTTCTGTGCCTGGAAGTGCTCTCCTACAAGAACCACTACTGTCTATTGCAGTGTTTTCTCCTCTTGTTCCTTTCAATGGCTTAGAAATCAGCTCTGGAGTTCCAAGATCCTACTTAAGCATCCCAGAATAGTGAAACTCTTTTCAAAGAGTGAGTTATGTACATGAGTAGAAAATTTATCTTCTGAACTAAAGGAAAAGACCATTCAAAGAGCTTGAAGAAAGGAACATTTTTAGCATGAAATATAGTGAAGCTTTTTGTTAATACTGGGCAGGAAAGAGAGAGTACTACTTTTTACTCTTTAAAGCGTAAAATACTTGTTTTCTGTTTTTTTGAAAGGCTTTGTTTTTTCTTAAATTGTTTCCTTCCAGTTACTTGGCTAATAGTAGAAAATAAGCTGAGAGAAGAAGGTTGAAAGTAAATTTAGACATCTCTTCTTATTTATTAAAAAACAAAAAAGGACTAGTGAAATTGTCTATCCCAGGCTTATAGCTCCATACAAATTATTTTCATAATGCAATCCATATATTATAAATGGAGAAAGTATGCCTTCCTTGTCGGCAAGGTTAGAAGTTATGCTGGGGTTTGCAACTGATGAAGAACAATGTTTTATCAAGTATAATAATATTGAATTAAACCAGATCAATTATTGATTGTTTTTCTAGGTTTTGGGGGGAAGGGGCTATTAATAGTTCTTTGATCTATTCCTCCTGCAGTTGAATATATAAAGTTACTTAAGGATTAGTTGTCTAAGACAGGAATAGGAAATTAGGTTAGTCATTTGCATCTTTGTTTCCATGATGTTTTAATCAAATTAACTTTATTTTTAGAACATGCGAGCTTTTGCTTAGTGTAGCTCATACTCCACTAGTAGAAATCTCAGTGTTTAGCTTTGTGAGCTTTATATGCCTGTATTGTTCGATCACTCAGATGACTGTGAGCATATTCTTTAACTGCATTGTTGTTCTGACAACTCTCATGTACAAACTGAAGCGTCCACTAAAATTTTATTGCATCTGCACACCCAATCCATTGTGGTTTTCTTACTGTGGAACAAATGGGGCGAACTCTGGTATCAATCCAGGCTGGGGGATGAACAGATAGAGAGCAGCCCTGCCGAGGACTTGGGGGTGCTGGTGGATGAAAAGCTGGACACGACCCAGCAATGTGCACTGGCAGTCCAGAAAGCCAAACGTGTTCTGGGCTACATCAAAAGGACCCTGAGCAGCAGGCCAAGGAAGGGGACTCTGCCTCTCTGCTCCCCTCTGGTGAGACCTCTCCTGCAGTGCTGTGTCCAGCTCTGGGGTCCCCAGCACTGGAAGGACGTGGACCTGTTGGAGGGAGTCCACAAAAATGAGCAGAAGACTGGAGCACCTCTCCTATGAGGAAAGGCTGAGACAGTTGGGATTGTTCAGCCTGGCGAAGGGAAGGCTTCAGGGTGCCCTAATTGTGGCCTTCCAGTACCTGAAGGGACCCTACAAGAAAGATGGAGAGGGACTTTTTACAAGAGCCTGTAGGGACAGGACAAGGGGGAATGGCTTCGAACTGAAAGAGTGTAGGTCTAGATTAGATACTAGGAAGAAATTCTTCCCTATAAGGGTGGGGAGGCACTGGTACAGGTTGTCCAGTGAAGTTGTGGATGCCCCATCCCTGGAAGTGTTCAAGGTCAGGCTGGGTAGATCTCTGAGCAACCTGGTCTAGTGGAAGGTGTCCCTGCCCATGGCAGAGGGGTTGGAACTACATGGTCTTTAAGGTCCCTTCCAACCCCAGGCATTTGATGAGTCTATGATTAAAGGCCAGTCAAATCCAGAAGGACTATTCAAAACTTAGTCTTCAGTTTCAACTAAATTTAAGTGCCGGTCTGTAAGAAAGACAACAAAAATCTACATTTGGAGTGTGCAGTGCTAAAAGCTAAAGTTAAATAAATTTGTTACTAGTCTGCACTGTTCCGATGAATCGAATTCATGAGTATTTACAGACCAAACTAAACACAACAAATACATATTCTTTGATCTCTCCTTTCCCAGGAACAGATGAGATGATCTAGCTACTTGGCTTGAACTCAAGCTTTTGTTTTCACCTTTAGAAAAATTCAATGGGGATATGCTTGATTTGTTTGAAGAACTAAGGGTGGCCGTAGCAGGTGGGTGTTCTGTGAGGCAGGAGGGTGTTTGTTTGGGTTTTTATCTTTGTACTTCATTTCTGGTGTGATGCAAGCAATATAAAGTTCCCAAGAATGAAGATTTTTCTCTTGTTCTGGAGAGCTTTGATTAGAATACATGTTGACATTCTGTCATTGTCTTGTGGAGAATAGTCTGGAAATCTGGCAAGGGACCCCCAGAGCTCTTCTGTACATAATACCCAAATCTGTGTCCTTTCACTTGGTAGACAGAGCAATGTTACAATGTCCTGTACATTACTGAGATCTGCTAAATATGTATTATTTCTTTGAGTCAATAATTGTTAGCTTTGGGTCAAAAAGAAAGAAGATACTCTGTGAATTTCAGGTTAAAATTTTAGAAATAATATTCTTCTCTATTTAAAAGCTTTTCAGTCTCTGAAATTCATCTTAGTTTAGGAAAACCAAGCAGGGTTTTGCACCACTCTAAAACCAGAGAGTAGGCATTTGCATTGGGTGGACATCTCTACATTCTCAGGAACCTGGCCAGCAGGATTTAAGATTGGTTGACTGAGGTGGCAGAAGGCTCTGCAGCACTAGTGTGACATAAAATCCCTCTGAGGTCAGGAAAGGAGAGATGTGGAAATGAAACTGACCACCTGTGTATCAGCCGCAAAGAGTAGTCAGTTCCTTTTCTTTGTTCAAATCCCACAGAATTATGTCTACAAAGATTTGTACATGTAAGGGTAGGAAAAAAATAGGAGAATAGACGTGTGTTTTACAGTTTGTAAATGTAATTGGCATTTGTAGACCACTAACAAAATTAGTCATGAATATATATGCTAAACTTCTGCAATAAAATGCATCTCTGTGCAGAAATCAGATCTGCAGGTTTGGGTGCAGCATAAGATGTTGTGTGTGGCATTTTCAGGTCTGGCAAGTGAATGAACCTCAGACTACCACTACTGTAAGGCCCTAAATGCCCAGTGTACAGCACTTCATAGTCAGAAATTAGAGTTCTATTGTATAGTACCGAAAAACAGTGTTTGAAGGGCAGCTTCCCGTTAGCATGTGTGTGACAGTGATGCAAATTTAAACCAACAAGCTCCCAAAGGAAAGTTCTACTGAAGCTTAAGATGTATGAAATACAATTCTGGTTTCGCTCTTTGGTTACTGACGAGGATCTACTCAATTCCTTTGCAAAGACTGAGCATTGTCAAAAATCTCTGTGGTTTTCTGAGAGTGGGGAGGAAAAGATGTGGGTATGAAAGCACTTAAACCTCAGGGCCGGCACGGTCAGTTCAAGCAGAACCATACAATCAGGATACCTTTGTTATCAAAGCTTTGTGAATTGCATGATAGGAACAGGATTTGGATTAAGTTTCCTGGGATTCTTATTTGACTGATACTTGAACTGTTTTGAAGTGCTTTGGCAATGCTTTCCACAGTTCCCATACCACAAACAAGGGGAGTTGATATCTGAGCATCTATTTTTAGTATTTATTTGCTTTCCTCTTGGGAAAAATAGATTAAATTTATGTGGCTTTAAAATTAATTTTGTGCATCATGTTGTCAAAATTATGAAAGCAGAGGTCTGCGTGTCTTATTTGTTCTTAATTTTGTTCTCAAAATTCTCTCTGTTCTTTCTGTTCAGACCAGCCTTAGTGCTTGTTTCTCAACTTAATTTGGCCCTGTTATTTGCAAAGAAAAAAGTTCCTATAGCAAGCATTTACTTAGACCTTTCTCTAGTAAGAATTTTCTCATGAGTCAGCATCACAAATGTCTAATAAGAAAGCAGGAGAAATATCTCTATGTAACAACCCAATTTTAATCCTGTATTCTGCGTAATTAATTAATGCTTCACTTCAAAATGAGATGCTCCAACAGGAAGGGTTCTCTTTGGAAGGGCTCACTCCTGCAACCAGCACTGTGCAGTGTTTTTGGTTAAGAGACTGAAATATTTTATCAAGCATGGACAAAGGCATTAAGCTGGGAGGGGACATAAGTGTATCGGGTGATAAAAGTCTAAAATTCTTCCTGATCTTTCGCTGGTTTACAAGGAACAGAATCCAGATCAATGAGGAAAGCACGTCAGGTGTATTTCACTTTGAACAGCTGTCTGAAAATTGGACAGCCATGATTTAACTTAACTGTAAACCAGTACTTTAACTACCCAATTTACCTTGACAAATTGTGAGGAGTGCCTCTCTGGAGGGCAGTTCAGCCCACGTACATCTGTCTTAGCATGGGATGAGTTGCATTGTCACTCTTTGCTGCGTTCAGAGGCATTTTATACAGCCTAGTTTAGATTAGATTGGACACCCAACCTTTGAGAAGGTGTCCTTTAGTAGACATCCAGCAAAGAGTGAATTTCACCCTCAGTTAGGAATGCTTTACTGCAGGGGTACAGAACGGGTGGCTGGGCAGAAGTCCTGCGATGGAGGATGTCTGACTGCTCTAGCAGATTGTGAACTTCGTGCATCAACAGTGTCGTACCACCTACAGCAAAAATAGACCTTGTGCCAAGATGCATTGACAGCAGTGCAAAGTGCATAAATTAACCTCTTCTCCTACGTGATGTTCTGAAGGCTAAAGTTTTAAAATATGTGCACTTTTGGTTACTGCAGTTTAAAAAAGCCGTAAGCTGACAATTAGGGAGAAGGAAATACAACAATGTAATTGGAAGTCTAGAGCCATGGTCCTGAATAAATGGCATAGTTATGTTTTGAGATAAAAGTATTGAGGGGAGAAATGGATACATGAAAGTTTCTGCATAAAATTTTACCAAGATATTCTGATCACCAGTGGGGTCAGGAGAAGGGAAAACCCCCTGTAAAATGTAGCAAGGAGTTGCACTTCAGTGATCCTCGTGGGTCCCTTCCAGCTCTGGATATTCTCTGATTCTATGACATTACCTAGGTAAGCTGTTGGATTGCCAGCTTCAGAGGACAGTCTCCAGGTAGACAAAAATCTGTCGAGCAATGTTGAAAATACTGACTTCATAGTGAGGTAGGAGTAATCTCTAAATCTCCAGACCCATTCCAAGCCTTGTTTTCTCTGAGCAGTTCATCAGCAATTAGAGATGTTTAAAGTAAAACTAAAATTTATTTCTCAATGTCTAATATTTGTTCAGTAACTGAAGATGGTGAAGCCTTTATTTCGCCTCCTGTTCTCCCTTCTGGCTTGCTTTGAAGCAAAATCAGGTTCTGTGCTAATCAGAATTCAGATAATTGGTGAATTTATTGGGAAAAGATGTTCTCATCAGCACCTTACCTACTTTATAGAGGCAAAAAGCCTTCTTCCCAGCTGTGCAACACAGCAATCTCAGACTGTGTTTCACAGGGCATCTCAGGCACTGATTTGCAAGTGGGAATTTCCACAATCATGACGTACAAGATTCAGAGGTGTGAGTGATCCAAAGAGTTTGGTGTAACACATTTGGTGTGACATGCCTAAACGTGGATTTTTTGGCTTGCTTTGGTAGAAAGAGTAGAGCATTATCTTATGATATTAAAATAAAATGATGCCGATTGGTAATTACACCGTATCACATGACTGAAGATTATTGTAACAATCTATATTTGTTTCATTTTATGTAAATCACTTAGTGCATGAGTTGAGAATTGCAGTGGTATCAGCATCTTTCAAGGCATTGTCCTGAACTGCTGTTGCCTTTAGAAGTTTTGCCCTTGGTTTTGAAGACAGTGAAATTAAGTTGTTGCTCTACAAAAAACCATTTGTAGCTGAGATGCCTTTCTAAGTTCAACAGCTAAATCATTTAAAAACTATGAGTTACTTATTGTGCAGCTCTACTGCTGTGAGATAACAAATGTGTCAACAACAAAAACAGATGAGAGATTCCTGTATTGGTTGTTGTGTGTGCTAGTCTGGCTCATGCAAGATCATATCTTCACATTAGATAAGCTGTTGGTTGTGGGCCTCGTGTGCTGCAATAGGGAGTGCAGGAAGAAGGCCTCAGGGTAGCCAGTTCACACGACAGCATCTCATCCTTCAGAAGCTGTCTGAGTACTGCTAGTTAGTTTTGGTCATAGATTTAGCACATTTTAAGGGCTGAGGGAAGAGGTGGAGCAAAGTAGTTAGAGCTTGTTCAGCAGGGGTCAGGTGGACTTTTTAGCTCTGAGGTGTTGCCAGATAATATAGAACAATGTATTTGAAGCCACATTGCGCGTAACAACTTCTGAAATGGGTTCCAGTGATACATGTAATTATCTAGCTGTGAAGGGGTTTAAAGGTGCAGGAGGAATGAAATAATGTAGCAGAGGAACTGAAATGAATCCACAAAACCTGTCTGCTGGGGCATCCAGCTGTGTGACTGTGTGATATTTCACTGCCTATTCCATGCATCTCTTGCAAGGTCTTAGCTCATATTTCTTTGCAGGTGAAACAAAGAGGAGAGCTACATCCATACCTGACAGTTCAGAGTTTCAGATGGCCCTTGTTTTGGTTTGGAAGATTCTGTTGTAGAGTAGCTGGCATATGGTCTTCCAGCGTTCTTGTTCCTCCAGATGTTCACTTTCACTGAGAAATCTCACTTGCTGCTGTTATGCAGAAACTTACTTAGGGTCATTTTTTCCAAAAATACATTTATGAACACTATATTGATGAATTGCATAATTTAGGGAAATATTGCATAGTGGCAGAAATATTACTGAAGTTGTCACATTTTTCTAAATGATTCATTCTTCTTAATGCACAAAAGAAATTTGTTTCCACAATCATTTATGTGACCTTTCTTGGTGGGTGCAGTTCATTGGGATGTGAACTGGCAAAATACCAAGAAAAATTAATTTTGGTCTGCAGTAATAAGGAGGCAGTATTTGGGGTTTTTTTCCCGTCACCTCCCAAAGGATGACAGCTGTATAAAAGCAAATATTCACATGTTTTTTTGGGGGGGTTTTCTTTAGAGTTGAAACACTAAACTACTTTAGAGTTGAAATGCCATTTTCCATTGAATCATGTTGGTTTGAGCCTCTGTTCTATCTGAAAATTGTTGGAGCATTGCTATGTTTAAATTCAGTTGTTGCTGTTTAGTTTCAATAGTTTGCCATTTGTCTTTAGAGTCTTAGGACCTGATCATGCAACCGTATCAATGCAGAAAGCTCCTTCTCTCTGGAAAGTTCCAGAACATGTGCAGACATATCTGCTGGGATTAATATGATTCCAAGGTCAGAATCGGTCACAAAGAATCTATATTTCATGTATCTTATTAAAGCCTGTATTTTACATAGAGCATGTACAAGTGAAAAAAATGCAGGACTGTCCACACTATGACTGCACACAGAGTTCACTGTTGTTCATTGTGCTGTATCTGACGTACAGAACTAAGTAATCTACTCTGCACACAGAAGACAGGGAGTTGTTCCTACATCATGCTGCCTTCTTGTTAATGTGCAGCTCTTTTATAAAAATACAAGTTTGCTACTTTGTGAGCTTTGCTGATCACAGGCAAAATGCCCCCAGATTTTCAATTACTTTGGCAAGGTTCCTACAACCCTTTTGTAATTGTTGTAATGTTGCTAGTGAACCGTATGGTGTGATGAGCAATTGTTGTAGGGGGTTGGCAAAGTCCATCTTACAGATGTAACCGTGCTGGTAGTGTGGAAGCTGGAATGAGTGGTGCCACCAAACACACTTGTTCTGCTGGTGTGGCAGGTCACTATGTGCTGTTTTAGCATAGTCTTTCAGAGGCTGAAGCAGTTTGAATGTGTGGGCTCTTTATGCCTTAAACATATCATGAACATATAAAAATAAAACTAGTTTCTGTGTCAAAAAGCTTGAAATTGCCATGACCTCATGACTGCTCATCATCAGTGTGTAATTCAGCTTTGCCTTCTTGTTCCCCTATATTTTTGCCATACACAGCAAAAGCCTCACAGTGGCCCAGAGTAACATAGGCTGGTATAGAATACTTGAATTGCTGTTTTATTGGTCACCGTGCTTATTGGGAAATTTATACATTAATGAACTCATGGTTCTCGTGGCATGTATGTAGCTGATTAGTAAGAGACATTATTTCGGCTCAGATGCACAACCACCAAGAAAAGTTTTCTGAGGAATGATGTAATTTCTTTTCCTGTATTCAGAAATTTCCAGGAGTCTCATAGGTGCTACGTCTTTCTTGTCACTGAATTCCTTTTCTTTCGTCTGGTAGCTCCTTTCATTTCTCTTCAGATTCGAACTAGTCCTGACTCACACTTTTTTTTTTCCAAATGCTTTTTGAGACAACAGTTCCCATATACAGAAAGTAACCTTCTCGCAGCAGGAACTGGAACACCAGCTGTATTTAGCTTTGCAATCATTGAGATTTTCATGACAACTTTCTAAGTTGTTTGTTTCCTGAAAAGTAATGTTAAAACAGCATTGTGGTATTCCACAATTACTGCCACTTGGAGCCTGCTAGGTCAAATTTTCTCAACTTATAGGAAAAAAAGGCACTTTTTCATTGCCTGAATGCCAGCCCTGCATATCAGCTTGAGATTCAGAATTCAAGCAGTGTTCATTCTGGCTCTTGCACCTCGACCAGCAAAGTCAGAGCTGTTAACAATCCTCTTGTAAAGATGCATGGGCCACAGAGGAGGCTGATCCTTTTCTAAAACTTGTGTTCCCTGTGCACAGGAATAAAAAGCAGTTAAGAGCTTATTTTTCTCACTGAGGAAGCCTGAGAGGATTTTTACTACACTATATCACAATTCTGCTGCATTTTACTAATGCTGTTTTGCTTGTATTTTCATTCTAGGTTCACAAGCAAAAACAGTTGTCTCAGACTATTGTAGCTTTTTTTTTTTTTAAATCTCTGAATGAATTTATTTCAACGATCTTGAAATAGGTGCTGCCTTAAAGAAAAGAGAAATTAAAAGTACAAAAACCCTGAAAAAAATAAGCTGATTAGGCCTTGTCTCACTGTCTGGACTGTTGGGATTTGGGAGAGGGTTTGTTTGGTGTTTATTTGGGTTTTTTTAAGAGGGAGAGAGCAAAGCATTGTAAACATGTTTAATAAAATTTATAGACTTACACCCTGGTAAGTGCTGACAGTTCTGTAAAATGTCTTCTACCTCATGTCATTCCACTTGCTACTAAATTGCATGAAGGGGTATGTTTTCTTAGGGCACTTTGCACCAGCCAACAAAGTCCTGAAACTCTGCAGAGCTGGGATTTAAGTTCATGCTGATCTTGGAATGTAGCAAACTTTATGTGCACATTATCAAACTCTATGAGAAACAGCACCCTATGGTGGAGCAAACAGCTCTGCTGTCCCTAAGGAAGCACTATGAGGCAGAAGTGTGTCTCCTTCCTAAACAGCTGATTTTTTCCTCAGTGTTACACCAGTCATTGATAATCTTGGTGTTTAGTGTGGTACCTGTAAAAGATGGATAAGCAGGGAAGCATGTAGCTCTACTACGTATTTCATCTCTTTGGGCACTGTCTTCCCCTGAGAGAATGGAGAAATATCTTTTGTCTCCTAAAGATGTTTATTTTGGTCCTGTCTGCTGCAGAGGCTGCACCCCTGGGACACGGAGCTCTCCAGCGGTGTGTGTCCAGTCACGGGTGTGACTTGTGATGACCATTTGAATACAGGAAGTGCATGGTTCAGGTCTATCTAAGCTCTATGAGATCAGATAGAATTAGAGTACTAAATGGCACGGTTCCCAGACCTAACTTAATAATCCTTGAAATATTACAATTTTCTGTTAGTGAATGTACACGTCTTTGAGCATACCCGAGATATTAGGCTAAATAAATGCAAGAAATATTAATGCCTTAAAGCCAGTTGTAAAGTCAGAGATCATCATAAGCATTCCCAGTTATTGTTACAAATTACATCTGATGCTTGCAGTTCATTCTGTAGTGAAATAATTATAATTTTCAGAGCAGACACATTCCTCAAGAATGTTTCTTCCAAGAAAGTAATGGATTTCAAATACCAGGGTAGTTTTTATTTAATACACTGTCTTCCATTTTATCTTTCTCATTTCTCACTTATTACCTCTAAATTTCCTGATCTAAGGCGAGCGTGTACTGAAGCCCAGTAGTGACCTGTCAGCTTGTGTGGCTGTCTGTAGGTGTTGAATTCTCACTGTTGGTGGGTTAGCTTAAAAGCCTGTTACAAATGTCTTGGCTGTCCATGCTTTAACAAGATCCGTTTTATTTCTGACAGTTGTTGAGATACCTGATAGAGATTTTCCACAAATCTCTGTCAAGCTGCCAAACCTGTGTATTCCTGTCCATTCTGTGGGTGAGCAATAAAAGCTGTGAGTCACTTGGAGCTACAGAGCAGCACGCCTGTGTTTAGGCATCTTAAGCAGAAAATAGGCTCTGTTGTTAATAACTGATTCATAATTGATTTTTCTTTTAAAGCTACTTCCTTATTTTTGCAGCTTGCATCAAAAACTGGTAAATAACATGATAAGTTTTTTGTATTGTTAATATCCATCCTCCTAGCCATGTAAGAACATTGGACTATTGATTTTTGTCCCTTCTGCCCTCTTTCGTGTGGTTTTTATTAGACCCACAGCTAAGCCTTCTATCAAATATAATAATCCTTCTGCAAATTCTAACTTAGGCTTTGAAACAATCCTTGGAGAAGAGTGACTTGTGTATTATACTACAACGTGTCTATAAAAATTCTCCCAATGGTGGGACTTTTATGTCTGAATAAAGATTTATCTTATGTCTAGATTGAACAAAATCTCAAATCTTTGTACTTGTGTGAAGTATTGTTGTTGAAGAGGGTTTTTTCACTCTTCAGAAATAGTAGTAAAGTATTACTGAAGTGGTTGCATTGTTCAGAAGGAAAAACATCTTCTTTAGTAGTCCTTAACACTGAAAGAAAACTGTAGGTACACTGTTCCATTACCTGCAGGTTAATATGTATCCTGCAGTGAGGAATAGTTTGCAAATAATTGAAAACGTTTTAAACTTGAATCTTCCAAGTATAATGCTCTGCCAGTCCCTATGCCTATTATTTATAGTGAAGGTATCTTCTATTTAAAAAGTAGTTTCCGTGTAAATAGTTGAAAACCAGCTTATCAGACAATCTTAATGTTGGCCCAGTTGCTATTACCTTTGTTTTAAAATGGTTAAAACAGTGATCCTTGTTCCAGCATGTTTGTCACACAGCTTAGAATGTTTTTGATATATATCCCTTCACTACTATGTATAAAAACTGCTTCAGCTACATTTTTACTGCAGCAAATTGAAAATTAAATCATATATCTGCAACAACATAATCTTTAAGACAGGGGCACTATTCATCACAGTTGAAATGCAACTTGTGGATATCTTATTTTTCACCCAGCATTGAGACAGATGACAATTTGCACATTTCTGGCCAAATAGCGCATTTAAATGATTTAAGAACTGTCAACCTGTACAAGTGTGGAAAATGAAATGCTGAAAATCTCTAGAGAATTGCTAATGGCATGTGCAGACTTTCACCTTAGCTTCAGTTCAAATTTTTCCAGGTCAGGAGCAACTGACAGTTTGTACCACCCGGTTGTTTTTTCTGTGCCTCTGATATACAGCTGGGAAGAAGGGATTGGAGAAAGTTGCTCTTGATAACATGAACTCAGCAATATCATGGTGGGTCTGCAGACTTCTTAGGAGTGGAATAAGCTTGGAGACTGAACTCCTGCTCTTGTCAATAGTTTGGCCACCTGAGACCACAGCAGCTTTCATAAAAGCTATGAAAAATGTCCATCACACCCATCTGGATGTGCCAGGAGGAGTATTTGCATGGGGATTTGTATATTAGTTAGAGTAGCAAAAGCAGTCTCACTCTAGCTTATTTTATTCCTAGCCTTACTAAATATATCCTAGCAGAATGAGATTCACTTTTCCATCATTTTTGTACCCAGAGTGTTACCATTTCATCAGAAATAACAGTAGATCGGCATGACTAGTACAGGAAAGTGCCCTGTAAGTCAGCACATAGAGCCAAAACAAGGATCATCAAGACCCTCCAGGTAAAACCATCACTAGAGCCCTGATGGAAAACCATCAGTCATCCCCCAGAAAGCCTCTTAACTTTATTTGACTCAAAATTCTGTGAGAGAAGATTGCTATATTTAGTACCTTTTTGGTGTCCACATGCCTAAAGCCCTCACAGTGTTTACTGAGGTGTGTAAACACTATTATGACCAGTTTAATACTATCTTCACAATGTGATTTGGCCAGTGTTGCATATTAAATCAGTGACACACACAAGTGGATGGAGAAATCAGGAGTCCTGGTCCCTATTTATTAAATCCTCCTTCCATGAAGACTTAATGGTTATAATTTGAGCTGTGTGAATTAATATTTTGCAGCAGACCAGCCATGTGATATTGGGTAGCCTTGCCAGTCAAGAGGAGGAGTTTCATGCTGAACATGGAGGGTCTGTGTTAAATTTCCTCGGATGAGTAGGCAGAGAAACAGAGAAAGCAGTATTTGTAAGTTAGGTTGGACACATTCAGGTTTTACAAGCAAGCTGTCGCTAAAGATGCTCGGTAGTCTTTTAAAAAGAGTGAATATTCTTTCACCATTGTGTCAGACCAAGTTTTGGTACATTGGCACACTTGAAGGTCAGTATTCTTGTGGTACCATGTATCATGGTAGCTTCCAGAACCAGATGCTCAAGGCAGAAATGCGTAAGGAACGGTCCAGGTCTGGAGAGTTCAGGACAGCAAAAGCTTTCATTACGGTGAGAGCCATTGAAAATGAGGTCAGTGAGTGTGTTGCTGCAGTGACTGCAGTGATTGCCCTCATGCGTAGGGCAGGACATAACTGCTGAGCTGTACTTGTTGGTACATTGATTTCCCTTGTGGAACTGAGGAAGCAGTGATTATTTCTTTATCTTACAAATATGTGTTAGGCCTCTGCACTCTTCTGCTGTTGACAAAGATTCAGATATTTTGGTTTAATTACAACTAAAGTGTGAGAACAACAAAAGACAACAACTAATTAGTATTCTTTTGACTGCGGTTCTGGAGGAATGGAGCTGTATTCTCAACTCCTTAAGCTCCAATGGAGATTAAAAGAAGACAGTGACTATGAGGAAGTAGAGAAAAAAGAGAAATGGAAACAAGGCAGATCCAGACAATTTCTTCACAATGCAAATTTATGCAAAATAAACCTTGGAGAGAGAACTGCATTGAACCTACTCCATCTTTGCAGACTTCCTCCATGGCTTTTGCATAGGCTCTTACACTTTGCTTGGAGAAATGCTGTTGTCCAGTTCTTTTTACTGGGCTGGTTTGTGGATCAGAAAGTCCCATTGCAAAGCAGTGCGAGGAACACGGATGGCATATTGTGCAGTGCAAGATACCAGTGGGATTAGCAACTTGCTGCAAGAGCACATTCTGTTAAATGAAGAAGTTATACCTACTTAAAAATGTAATGCAGACCAATGCTTTAAATTTGTAAAAGCAGAGTTCAGATTCACATCTGCCTGTGGCTGCAGCTTGTGTGGCTGGCACTGACTCAACTGCTGAGGATAACCCCAGCAAGGTGCCTGACCTTGGCACTGGAGGGCAGCTCATACAAACTGTAGCATTTACTGGCTTTTTTCTTGGGGTTTTGTGTTAAAGGGACTTCGCAATCAAAGCTCTCGTGCCCATTACAGCTGGAAACAGAGTTTTTTCTTGTCCAAGTTGTTTTTCTTAAAAGAAGTTGGGTGGACAGGAGAGAAACATCTCTTTAGACTCTCCAGTAATTAAGACAACTTTTTCCTTGCTGGTAGAGGTTAAAGCAGCTGTAAAGCTTTTTCAGTTTCTGCTGAAATATGAACAAGTTACAACAGCTGTCAACAGACTGAAGACTGCAGAATGCAATAGATTCTACCGTAGTTTAATGAAGTCCAGCTAAGGCCTAGGAAAGATGTAAAGTCCATCTACTCTGGCTGTGCTACCTCAGACCATTTGTTCTTTTTCTTTATTTCTAAACCAAAAAATACTCATTCATCATGTGCAGGATGACTTTTTTTCTGCTAGTCCACCATTTTGGACTGAAACATCAGAAAGTGTAACACCTTTTAGATGCATTTCTCTTTCATTTACCTTAAAGAGATTACAAAACCCTTAGAAGAAATCAATAAGTCCTTGCCTACAAATAGTGTCATCTGGGATAAAATCCACAACATATTCAGTCATCTCAAATTTTTACAAACATATACTGTCCTTGACAATATTCCTTTCTGTATGTTGTTTCCCTAATTCCCTGAACAAATAAACCAGCCAACCAACTAGTGAGTTGAGACTTTATTATCATTATTATTAGGAGAGCTGACTCAAGAAAAACGTACATGAGTCTGACTTCATCAACACCTACATTTTACTGAAATACCGCAAAACATTAGTGAAGCTTTGTGTTTAGCAGGCATTCTACTTGCAAGGCATGAAAGAGGCACATTGCCCTTATTTTGTACTTTTGGTCATATTTTAATCCTTTGAAATCCTTTTTCTAAGTCTTTTCCAGGGAAGAATTAAATGCTTGACTACTTTGTGACTACTTTTACTTTTGTAAATTCTTTGATGGATCACCCTTTTGACAGCTTTTGGATTTTACTGGTGGTTGTTGAAAGACATCAGGATTCACTCTGGGCTGGGGGATGTGTGATGGGTGGCACATCACTCTTAGCTGACTGGCTGACTGACAGTAATTGCTCTGCAGTAGCTGTCACAGATTTGTTTAGGATATCATGACTTTTGTGGGTCAGCCCCTCCCAGTCCCACTATCACCCTGAATATCTCCTTGATACAGAAGAATCAGAATAGTTTGAAGACATTAAAGAGCAAACTGCCTGAAGAGACTGAGTGGCATACAAATGATTAATGAAATTACATATTTGGCACTACTGGCATTATTTTTTAGATAATGTATTCAGGAGGAAATAAATCCATAATGGGATTTAAGAAGCACAAAAGGAGATTTCAGTATAATGAATTACGTTCAGAGAGGTGATACCAATTATCTATAGATATTATAGGGAGGATTTTTGTGTGAAGCACAAATAGCATACTCAGATTTTTAACTCTGTTGAGCACTGGATTGGTGCAGTATCGGTTGAAGGCAGCATTAGTGCTTTGCATTCCTCATCATTCACCCTGTTTTTGCAGGGATTTCCCCACTGCATAAGAAATAGCAGGACTTCATTAGTCCTTTGATGGCTGCTTGAAGAAGCTGATAATGTTATAAGACCTGAAATAATAAATCTCATTCCTCACCGAATTTCCAGGTTGTTTTATTGAAGCAAACAGCACCAATGGGCAGTCTTCAAACTAGTATGCCCACGTGTTCAGTGGTGCTGCAGAATGTACTATTTATGTTTCATTAAAATCTCTGCGGCCCCAGTTGCCATGGGGTGATTTGAAGTTTCAAAGTTCCCATTTTTTAAATTGAAGTATCTACCCATGCAGAATTGGTTTGAATATAACTGTCTTCCCACTGACTAGAGGAGAGGGGTAAAATGCTTGCCTGGTATCATTTTACCGTGGGCTAATTTCACATAAGGAAGATAAACCAGTTTTGTTTTATGAGAGTAGTCCGGTGCTTGGTTTTGAAGAAGCTCTTGTGACAGTCCCAGAACTTTTGTAAGAGAGGCTGATTGGACATTTTGGTTTACACAGAACAGTTTAGGAACAGGTTTGCTTTTGCCATTGTTGGCATCAGTTTTACTGAGCTAGAGTAGGAGTGCTCACATGGTCATTACTGCTTTTGCTTAATTGAAAGGAACTGAAAACATACCTTTTCATTAGACCAATATTGAGCTACAGTTTTGTTTAGGAAAAAGAACATTAAATAGGCATTGAATATTAGCACTGATGTAACCGTGATCCAAATAAATGCATATGTTTATAAACACACAAAACCTTAAACTGAAATGGCTCTGCCATTTTTCCTTTTACTTACCATAAAATGAGGGAAAACTCATGAGGTAGCAACCACACACTAATTTATACACAGCAGCTTTTAAGGGTTGGTCAAGTGTCTGAGATTCCCTCTGTGCTTGAGTCAAGTAGAAGTTTCCCTTGGATATTGTCTGACAAATTTCTTGATGCTCAAGTTTTCAAACAGAGGAAAGGAGTGTTAAAAAGCTAAAAGTGTTTTATGAGATGCCCTGGGGAAACCTTCTTACGCATAACTTTGCTTGAATTTGATGTGCTGGAGTTGCTTTTTAAATTTTGTAAGTTTTGTGTTTGGTTCAATTCTGGTAGCTGTAACCTCCTGCCTTAGCGGTGCTCTCTGTGTCTCATAGGAAATAGTGGCCAAAGGTGAGTTCACTGGGCATCTTGCTGTTTCCTGATAACTTACCTGAAATGTTATGGACATATTCCAGGATTTCATCTTTTCCCTTTATGACGGTGATTAGTGTTCTGGATTTATCTCTTAATTTGTCATGCTACCAATTTCTGTTTCTTAAAATAATCATTCTGTTGCAATGCTTCTAATTTCAGTGGTTATTACAGCTCATCTGTGTAGAAAAGTAGTGGCAAAATTCCAAACTAAGGAGTCTTCAATTTAAAGTGCCGGAGTTAGTACAGAATAGCGTATTCCTGGTCAATGTTACTGAGCAGACAGCCTCTCCATTTTGGCCTCCAGATCGTGAATGTGAACTGCTTCACATTCTGGCAGTTGAGCTGTGGTTTCTTTTAATCTAGTTCTAATAGCATGCCATTTTTCCCTTGAAAAAGGGGGAGAAAGCAGCTTGTTGGAGACGTGGCTTAAAGCATTTTAGCCCAACAAAGAGTTTTTACGCCATGACACCAAAGGAGACACAGAACTGTTATGTCTTAGATAGCCTGGATGCTTCAGCAAGTGAAAAAATAGCTTGACATTGTTAAATATGAGTGAGGGGTGGGTGAGTTGTGATTTCTGGGGACTCTTAAGTGAGTTCTACTAAAACCCATGTATTTTAAAATATATTTCATTAGAAATAGTCATCTTTTCCACTTAGAGGGCAAGTACATTTTTCTTGCAAAGCAACATTCTGTTTTGACTTTTGGAGCAATATTGAAGAAGCCCTGTAGCTGGCTACACAAATCAATGCCCATGGCAATACAGTAGGTTGGTTTGGACTTTGGTTTTTTTCCCCACCCCCCTAGATTTACAATGTTAAAAACCTGTAAAAATCTGGAGTTTTTTTCCCTGGAAACTCAAAATAAAATGCATAGATGAAACGGAACGGAAGCTGAAGTAGAATTTGCATTGAAGGACAAGATTTCATTCCATAACTTAGAAGAAGCAGCACAGAAGAATCAGATAAAGAGTTTTGTGTAACAATATGATTATTACCATCTTAGATTGCTCCAGAACATTGTATTAGCATCTGAATTTTGGAGTGCCTGTCATTTATTTCCTTCAGTTAATGGCAAAGTTTAGGAGGCAAAATTCACTTTCCTGTTGCTCTTCCCACCACCCTGCTATTTGGTGTAGTTTTGACCTGCAACAACTAATTGTAGTTCTTTAAGGACATTTAGGAATTCTTCTTCCAAGATTTTGTTGTTTGCATTTCCCCCAGAATGTCAAGTATAACCTTGTGAGGATAGTTTGACATTTCTGCAGCTGCACTCCATCCCAGTATGTTTTGCTCATGACCAGATTTAGTAAATTTCCTATGTTCTTTATCCAGACAGAGAATAGATTTATTGGGCATAATTAGTTTGTTTTAAATCATGGCTGCTTATCACTCTTACCTTTGTCATCACAGAGGTTGTTTGTAGTTTTTGTTATCTAAATATTTGTGGCATTCCTTTAGTAATTATATGTGCCAGCATTTACAGCTGCTCTCCATTAAAATGAGCCTAACAGCTCTGCAGCTACTTTTTCATCATTTAAGAAAAACTGGCTTGTGATTTGGAAGGGGGCTCAACTCATTTGGCATCCTAGCAAACGTGTCATGGAGCTCTTTGGATACTCCGGGGTGTCAGTGGAGAAACAGTCGATGTCTTAGCAAGGATGTGCCTGCTGGATGACAGGCTGGATCAAGCAGAGAAAGGAGGGCTGCGTTTCTGCTGCTCCCTGTCTGGCTAATCATAAGTGCACCTAAGAAATGTGGGATCTCATGGATGGTGGGATATATGTTGTCTGCAAAACTAAAACATAAAGTTGAGCTGGTTCAGACTTTCTGACTTACAGGAGTTTTTTCCCCATATAGCTGTCTGCTCATTATCAG
Source organism: Struthidea cinerea (assembly GCA_013397865.1). Classification (NCBI taxonomy): domain Eukaryota; kingdom Metazoa; phylum Chordata; class Aves; order Passeriformes; family Corcoracidae; genus Struthidea; species Struthidea cinerea. Next base: position 1,292,604 of record VZTI01003154.1, read on the forward strand.
TGCAGAGTAAAGAATGCCCAGCAAATGCAGCCAATTCTGTGAATTTCAGCTTTATTGCAAAGGTAAATAAATCTGGGAGAGGCACTGTAAAGGATTAGCAGTGGAGTGTATTTCACTTATAAATAGTCACCAGGGTTCATGATAGTGAGCTGCATTTATTTACACACTTTCCTCCCAGTGACAGAAATAAATTGAAAGGTGACAGGGAGGTGATGGATGAAGAATTGATGGATGCAACTGTCCTCTCTTGGCTTCTTTAAAAAAAGGGAAAACACTGTTTTGTATTACTGTCATGCACAAAGCCAGTATCTTTCCTGAGGACCATGGAAAACATAGCACAGAATTCAGCTTTGTATTTGCAGTTCTGGAGTTTGGGGGTCAGTCAATGCTTCATTAGTTCATGTGTAGGAGTGATAATTTGGGGCAGAAAGCAGATTAGCTTCTATTAATTACTGTAAATCCCTTACAGCATCTTCTGTGGTGGAATTAATAAGCAATTAGTTGCTGCTGGGAGCTACTGGGATTTCAAATATATAAAAAAGTAGTGATGAGTCAGAACTGTATCACATTAGCTTTGTATGAATGTTGAGGTTGAGGATGACCATGAAATTGTGACAGTGACAAAATCCCATCAGCCATCTAGACAACTGCCATTTCAGACTGGTGTTTGTAAGATCTGAAATGTTTTTAATTCTCCTTAATTCCTATTCAGGATCAGTACTGAAAGGATGAGTTTGTATTCAAGGGCATGTTTCTCGGCTGTCTGCTGGAACGGTTCTGCTGAATGACTTATTTGGGCTAATGTAATTAAGCTTCTATCTGAGCCAAGCCCATACCTGTGTAAGTGTGCTGCAGTGCTCCTGGGCACGCTGCCCTTGCTCTCGGTGCACACAGATGGCAGGGCAGGGCTGGGGCTGCACCCCCAAGCAGCTTTGTGCCGCACAAGCAGGGCTATACAAGCAGCAGTTAATGCCGAGGGTCTGCTGATTACAAAATGCTTTTGACAAGAAAATTGAAAATGTTAACGTGGTGTAACACTCTGAAAGCAGATACTCCATCTTAGGTGCACATTCAAAATGTCAGGCTCCAGGAGGGAAGGCTAAAGGGGATCTTTCTGCTTTCTCCGATATCTAAAGGGAGGGTATGGATAAGACAGGAAAAGTGTCATCTTAGAGTTGCATGATAGCAGGACAAGTGGCAGAAGTCACAGGTTGAAAAAAGGGAATATGCAATTCAATTTCATGGGAAAAAGTTTTAGAACAGATTGCCAGAGAGGTTGTGGAGCTCAGCTGGCAAAGCCCTGAGCAACCTAAACTGGTGGTGGTGGCACCAGGAGAAGATGAGAGACCCTTCTAAATTGTAGTCTATAGTCCTAGACTACCTTCACGAGTGCTTGCATGGTGTGCTTCTTGAAGAGGTTACTTCAGACTGGATTTGTTGGTTAGCATTGTAAGGTTTTCGTTTCAGCAGAGAGAAGTCCAGTGCAGGCAGACTGTATTGCTCTGTGATGCAAATCAAAGTGCTGTAAGCAGAGGCAGGCGGAGGATTCACTTCCAAAGCATCTATTTTCATTTTTAAAGGGGCTTTTTGTTTTTTTTTTTAACTCTCCCTTATGCAGGAACATCCAGCATGAACTAGATAAGTAACTCTTCACAGGCTCAGATCTATTGTTTAAAATGAATCACAGGTGAGAAACTGTTGTTGCAGAACCACTCTGTGTAACAGTCTGGAAGAGTCAGCAGTCTGCAGCAGGTTGGATAAGCTCCAATTTGCTTCTCATACTCATATGTTTTCATGGTCTCTCGTGCTGTGATAGATTTTTGGTTTCTGAGATTAACTTTCAGATTTACTTGAACTGCTGGAACAATGAAATGTGGCTGTGTGGCTTGCAGCTGAGTATGGCAAATAAAAGGCTTGTCTCTCTTCCAGAATGTTGTTCAACATTTTTAAAAGTTACTTCTAATTTCAAATGGAAACAATACAGAGAGGATTACCTTTGTCTTAACAAATGCAACAAAACAGTAGAAATTATATGCAAAGGCATCCAGGCTGAAACTCTTACTTGTACCTCAAAGGTGCGTGCAGTGTAAGGATGTTGACATACAGTTCAATTTTCTTCTTTGTTCTGCCCCAAATATCTGCTCTTTAGACTTTTAATTTCATCTGCCTCCTTTTCTGTTTTCATTCTTATTTTCCTTTTTCCTTTGCACATACAATTTTTTTATACCCTGTCACCAGCTATGTCCTTAGCTGCCTATCCTGCAGGTCTTCCCTTCCCTTCCCTTCCCTTCCCTTCCCTTCCCTTCCCTTCCCTTCCCTTCCCT
>VZTI01003154.1:1295162-1363344 GCA_013397865.1 Struthidea cinerea
CCTTTTCTTTTTTGTAACCTTTTTTCTGATACCTTCTCTGCCATCCTCAGCATTAGTCATGCACAATCCCACTTTCATTTCTACCCTTAGTTATTGTTGTACAATTGTGTATTCCCTTCTTTATTCCATTTTCAAGCATGGAAGGACGTGGTTTTGCTTCTGCAGAAGAGTCCCCAGCAGTTCACTGAAATGGCTCTTTGCCAACAGTAATGATCACACAGACCCCAGGCCTCCCACCTCCAGGGTAGCACTGAAACAGGAACAAGCTCATAACCGGGTGCAGGTCCTGGGGGTCTGCGGAGATTTAGGGACCTTTGGAGCAAACGGTGAAGTTTGTGTTGCTGGGCTTTCCTGAGCATGCCCTTGCCGCTCAGCAAAGCGCTGTGCTGATGCCTCTGTAGGCTTTCTCTTCTGCCTGTCGAGGGTGACCTGTTCCACAGGTCCTTTCCAAAGCAGGTTTCTCTTTCTTGTCACCTCCGATTAGTGTGATATGAAAAGATGTTTCTTCAGTCTTCTGTCTGCCACTGACTGATTCTGGTCAATGGCAGCCTCTTGAAAGTTTCATTGCCCAGCTTCATTTTTGCACGGTAACTTAGTTCTGTAAATCACTGCTTCCCCTGCCCCCCCAGTTTTTCATTACCTGATACTTTTTGCTTGGAGCAGTTATCTACATGACAGATCAGCAGTAGACCTTAAATGAGTTATGGCTTTGACTCCTGAACCTGGTGCTTAGAAATATGGAAGCAGAGAGGCACAGCGTGTTCAGCTCCTGGTTTTCTGGCTGGTGTTACAGCCGTGGTGTGGGCTGAGTCAGTGTCGGGTCCAGAGCCAATACAGTGATATTGAAAGGTGCTGGAATTCTATCATCAACAGTGCTTGTCATCTTCTTTGTGAGTTATATGGCTTTGTGTGCTAGAAAACCTTCTAGCTTTTGACTTGAATTTCACATATTAAAAGGAGAAATTGAAGAAGTGTTTTATTTCCCAAGTTGCCTTTCTTTTTTACAGTAAAATCAATGGTGGAGTGAACACAATCTACCTGCCTTTTTCCTCTGCTGTCTGCCAATGATGCATCAAGTTACAGGGGATGAATTTAAGAGCAGCTCATGGTGGCATCCAGCCAACTCAGTGAGAAAAGCTGCCTGCAGAGTTCTGTTGCTAATGAAATGGCCCATTTCATTGATAGGTATTGATCAGCGTTGGTGTTCTGGGGCTTATTGCACAGAAAGGGTCATAGGCAAGGAAGCAAGCTGTACACTGTGGTGGATTGACCTTGGTGTCCACCAAAGCCACTCTCTTGCTTCCCCTCCTCAGCTAACAGGGAAGAAAATGTAACAAAGGGCTCGTGGGTCAAGATAAGGAGTGAGAGGTGTCACTCAGCAATTACTGTCATGGGCAAAACAGACTCAACTAGGGGAAAAATTAATTCAATTTATTACCAAACAAATCAGAATGGGGTAATGAGAGAGAAATCTTAAAAACACCTTCTCCCCATCTGTCTATTCTACACTCCTGATATTTCTACCTCATCCCACCCAGCAGCACAGGGGATTGGGGAATGAGAGTTGTGGTCAGTTCCTCACATGTTGTCTCTGCACTCCTTCCTCCTCAAGGGGAGGACTCTTCACATCTTTGCTGCAGCATGGAGTTCCTCCCACGGAAGACAGCCCTCCATGAATTTCTCCAGTGTGAGTTCTTCATGAACTGCTCCAGCCTGGGTCTCTCACAAGGGGCACAGTCCTTCAGGAACAGGCTGCTCCAGTGGGGGTTCCCCATGGTGTCACACGTCCTGCCAGCAAACCTGCTCCAGCATGGGCTTTTCTCTCCATGTGGCCATGGATCCTTTCAGGAGCCTGTTCCAGCATGGTCTTCCCATGGGGTCACAGCCTCCTTTGGGCATCCGCTTGCTCTGGCGTGGGATCCACCACAGGCTGCAGGTGGATCTCTTCATGCCTCTGAACCTCCATGGGCTGCAGGGGCACAGCTGTCTCACCATGGCCTTCACCATGGGCTGCAGGGGGATCTCTGCTCCAGTGCCTGGAGCGCCTCCTGCCCCTTCTTCTGCCTTGACCTTGGGGTCTCCAGGGCTACTGTTCTCCCATATTCTCACTCCTCTCTGTCAGCTGCAATTGTGCAGATTTTTTGCCCCTTCTTAACTGTGTGATCCCAGAGGTGCAGCCACTATCTTGGAGCTGGCTGGCATTGACTCCACTAGACATAGAAGAAGCTTCTCACAGAAGTCACCCCTGTAGCCCACTGCTATCAAAACCTGGCCATGCAAGCCATATGTACGCCCAGTACACCCTGGGCTTGCATCTTGGACTTTGCTGTAAGGGCTGAAGCAGTGTCAGAGGTTGTGAGACAGGGATGAGCTAAACGCAGGTCTCCTATGACAGGTAGTGACAACTCCTAATGTTCATGTCAAGTCAAGTGCTGAGAACAAGGAGAGAAATGGTGGCATAGAGGAAGGTGCAGGGCAAGCAAGTGGCCCTTGTGCCCTATAAAGGACGGAGCTGAGGAAAAGCAGTGACACGGAGTATCTCAGTACTGTTATGTCTGTATTGCTGTAAGTAACTGGAGGGAATGCTGCGTTTCTGTGCTTAGAATCAGCAGAATGGAAGCTCACTGTGCTGCAGGACTGCGGTGCATGCCATCACCCTGGAAACATTTCTTTGAGAAGCCCTTTGTCCCTGTCCCGATTGTGTCTTGCCCATGAGAGACAAATGCAAGGTCATAAAGGGTTGTTCCATAGTCTTGTGCCTGATGGAGGAGATAAACCTTGTAGAAATTGTTCCTTCTTTGTAGGAAAGCAACTAAAAAATGTATTGACAGTGTGTAGCAGCACATTGAGTGTCTTCCTAGACAAGGGACTGGGCATCTTCATCCTCAAATGAGACTCAAACTGCAGAAGCTACAGATAAGGAGAAATGGAATGCTTGGAAGCACTGCTGGCTGTTTTAGTGGCTGGTACCCAGGCAGAAGAGTTAGATCCATAAACTCAGAGGTCAAAGAGTTACTCATTTATTACGGAATTCAGCAAGTTATTGGGTAAAATAGAACAAGGCCACACGACACTCAGGATATTGAATCCAATTTATACAGCTGATAAAAAGCAAGGAAAATAGGACCTCACTGTAGAACCTAACTAATAAATCTATTCTGAGAGAAAGAGCGGGAGCCACAGGAGTTTTATTGCTGAGAGTCACTGGATTTGGTACATGGAAATTAGTGGGATTCTGCTCATGCTGCTATCGAGTGACAAAAATCTGCCTTTCATGTAGGTAAAATAAGGCCGTGCTTTGTAGTATTTCTGTGTAATGATGGGCTCCCTGCTTCTCTTTACTCTGCCGTGTTTGAACTAGTTATAATTAGCAGTGACACACATTTGGCAGGCAGCGGTGGGCAGGTGGCCATGCCACTTAGCCGAGCTGGAGCTTAGGAGGCAGTGAGCGCTGGCCTAGCCCTTCTCTGCCAGCTCAGGTGTAGCAGCTGACCCTGCTGAAACCCTTGCTCCCCCAGCATCTGATTCTTGTGTGTGAATTGTACTGGTGAGCCAGACCTCATATCTTTTTTTATAGTATTTGATGATGGCTTTCCAGTAACATTCAGCACATCTCTCTATTTGAGCAAAACCAGGCTTTGCTCAAAAACCAAAGACAATAAGCTGTGTCATGGTGTACAGAGGAGTTTATCAGCTGGTCTAGTACTATTTGCATGATGTCCCTCATTGACTCCATTACTTCTTGTTGCTGTGCAGTTTTATTAAAGGGCAGTAGAGAACATTATAGTTTATTAAATCCAGTACTAGTCAAATTTGAATAAACTTTAATTAATTATAAATTCACTAGGAAACCCAATGTGATGTAAAACAGAATTACACAATTCCCCTTCTCTTCTGTTTTTGTTAAGTGTTTTTCCTACTAGTCTGATTTTCCTGAAGTACAGCCTCTCATTTTTCTATTATTTTAACTTTCCAAAGTAGCTCCCTTGTATTTTCAGAGAGGTGATTCAAAATAAAGACTAAAATTTCAGGAATTATTTCAAATGTCTGAGGCAGTCCCTGTCTATCCTCCCCCCTTACTTGAGCAAGCACTAAATGTTAAGTTATAATAATAAATGTTAAAGAGAAAAATATCACAAAAGAACTAATTTGGTCACAAATTAAGACATCTCATGTTACAATGAACTGCAAACTGGTTTCATTTGGATCTCCTCCTCAGCATTGCCAAATGTAAATATCAAAACACCAGAAGTCTGATAGCACAAGATGTGTTAATGTCTTGAAAATAATTTTAGAGCTTTGTTTCATTTGCATTCTCTATCATAATTTTGATTTCTTGGCCATTGGCTGCAGTCCAGTTGTGTTTCAGGTAGCTTTCAACAAATATGATGGCTGAATGCAAACTCTAGTTTCAGTGAAAAGCTGAGTTTTTTATGCAACTCTGGCACCTGGGCTTTTTTAGAATCTAGTTTGCCCAAGATAGCAATTTTGATTTCTATAGCTTCAGCTAGAAGTTGAGCATTACTGTTTGTTTTGTCCCCATAGCTGAGCTGATTTTCAGCACAAGAAGGAAAACAGAAAGTTGAAGGTAGGAATAATCATGTTGGGAGCACTTAAATGGACTTGCAGAGGCCATAGGGGGAATGTATTCCTTTCGATGTGCCAGTGTTAAGTTCTCATTTTCCTAAGTATGTTGGTTTGTTTTTTTTTTTTTTAATTCTTAGTGCTGTTTTGAGAGCAGTGGGGTTTTTTTGTTTTGGATTTGGTTTTGGGTCTTTTTTTATAGGACAATTATGACCTGCAAATTTTGCTTTTCCAAAAATGTTTTGGTTTTTTTAATCTGGTCATTTCATGATGTCCAGATAAATGACATCTATAATTCTTCCCTTGTCCACTGCCATAGTCACTCCACAACAAAAGGCCACTAGGCTGGTCAGGCAGGACTTGCCCTTGGTGAAGCTGTGCTGGCTGTCTGGAATCACCTTCCTGTCCTCCATGTGCCTTAGCAGAGCTTCTCAGAGGATCTGTTCCAGGATCTTCCCAGGCACAGAGGTGCGGCTGACAGGTCAGTAGTTGCCGGGTTCCTCCTTTCTACCCATTTTAAATCTAGATACGATGTTTCCCTTTTTCCAGTCACCAGGGTCTTTACCTGATTGCCACGACTTGTCAGTTACCGTGGAGAATGGCTTGGCAACTACATCAGCCAGTTCCCTAGTGTGGGAATCCAGAATGCAGAGAATATCTCTCTGCCTGTTTTGAAGGATTCTATCCCCCTGGACAACACTGTCTTTGACCTTCACCCATGGAGAAAACTACCTACCCTTTGGGAAGAGTTAGAATCTACATTGGTGTGATCTAGATAATAGAATGTTATGAAGGATTATCACAAGGTGAAAATTTAGGGTCTTTGGGTTTGTTAATATAGTAAATAGATAAAAAGCAAAAAACTTCAAAATGGAGGATTGTTGTTGTTCTCCAGGCCTCCTTCTCCTTTTATTACTCCATATTCTGCAGTAGAAGTAGTTTAAGGTGATTGGATAAAGAATTCCACAGTTCCTGTGTACGTGACAAAGTGAGTTATGGAACATTGGTGGAAAAGTGAAAATATCTTTCGTTTTACATTTTTATTGGATAATTTACCTTTAAAAAGACTGTCTAATCTTGATAATGCGGGCTTTTCCTGCATTCTCTGCTCTGTGCTGTGTCTGGGTCATGTCAGTGACTCTGTTTCTCTGATAAGACGTAATAAACTGAAAGCAGAGACTGCTGAAGGTCCCGTTCGTCTCTTGGATTCCTGGCAAAGATGCTAAAACTCTCCCCCATCCAGGGAGACATTAATTAAGGCACGGAAAGTGTCACCTAGGACTCTGGGATACCTCTCGTCAGGTTCCACAGAACTATGTATATTCAGGTTCCTCAAGTGAGAACAAACCTGACCTCCTCTTAAAGTGGGAAGGACTTTGTTCCTCCAGTTCCTGTCTTGTGCTCCCTAAACTGCAGGGAACTGTGTAGAAAACTGGTAGAAAATGTTCACATACAGAACATCAGGCGCTCTTATTGTCACATGTAAAATGGAAACAAACCTGTATTCATCCCTTGGCTTTGGTTGCATCTAAGAAAATGCCTCTGATGGTTATGGCACAAGCCATAATCATTCTGAATAAAATGCTCTGGATGGGCTGTATAAAAAAAACCCCACACTGATTCTCATATATACATAACAAAATTCACCTTCTGAACCTCTGCTTTTTATACCTTGTGATGACTCTGCTCTTTTGTCAAAGTTGCCTGTGTACAGTGCAGCAAATGTGACCATATGTTATATTGTTGGGTTCTAATAAGGTTCTCCTTGAGAAGAAGTACTTTAAGCAGCAATAATGAATGATGGAAAGCAAATGCACTAAATAAATAAATGGGGTTGTAACAAAATTGTCGTGCCACATCCATATGTGTGTATCTATGTGAATTCAAAGGAAAGAAATAAGTAAACATGACATCCTAGCATCCCAAGCATGTGCCAGATGTCTGTTCTTGGAGTGAAGTCCTACATGAATCAAGAAAAGCTGTTGAGTTTAATTAAAAGTCGATTCTGATCTACTTAGCTTGATCTCATGCTCAGTAGAGAGCTACACAGAGATTAAAGTATTGCCTTTCATCTGTGAAAGCAGGAAAACCTCTGTTGTGTTGTCTTCAGTGTGTAGTTCCCAGTATTTAATTCCCACTGCACTTAATGGAGTAGAGGAAAAGAATAGGCCCAATTTTCGTTTTCTCCAATTCCTACTGGTATCCAAGGAATTCTCTGTGCTGCAGAATACAAATTCTCTAATCCCTAGAAATGAGAAGTTAGGAAGCCCTCGCTGGAGCAGCAAGGGAGCTGTTGCGTGCCTGATACCACACACTCAGCCTTTTTGGATAGAAAAGGAAATTTCAGGGCTGATCTACAGACTGGTGTTGCAAATGGGACAAATCAAAACGCCGATGTGCTGCCATACAAATGAGAATGATCATGAGGTCTGCTCTAATGATTCACATTATCAGTGTTTTGTGATCATTACCATTCTTTCCTCTAGAGAGAGACTCCAGAAATCAGATTAGAGCTGTCAAAAGTGAATGGGAATGATGGTAAATTTGGAAGTCTTCCAGGAAGAGAAATCTGTATGGACCACAGCATACGGGACTTACTGTAGTGTGATGTTTATATCTTACATTTCATAGAATCATAAAAAGGTTTGGGTTGGAAGGGACATTAAAGACCATCTGGTTCCAACCCCTCTGCCATGGGCAGGGACACTTTCCACTAGACCAGGTTCCTCAAAGCCCCATCAACTCTACATCAAGGACACAAAACTTCTAGCTGGTGCAGAAAATTTTACAATATATAGTGAAATGGAAAATTCTTATCTTTAATTTCACAGAAGAGGAAACAATGAGTTATTGGAAGGTTTCTGCTCCTTGGTCTGTCTGCTGCAGAGCTAGAAAGAAGGCATGGATTGCTTGTTCTGGTTTTCCTCTTTAAAGTACTCAGATTCTGCTGGGCAACTTTGAAACAAAGCTAAGAGGGCAGTAGGTATTTGAGAGCAATTTAAAGTTGAGCAGGTGTAGTCTAGGTCAAGATACACAAGTATCTGACTGTTCACAGGTCAGGTGGATAGATACCTAGTTTGTGGTACTGTGCTTAAAATTACAAGGCTGGGTAATGGGAATGAGAAATTTTCACGGTTTTCAGTGGTGTCACCTAAAACGATGGTCTCCAAAGTAGACAGGCAAATACTAAATTGGTTTAAAAAATTGCAAGATCAGTATCTCCACTATGAAATACAGCGACATCCACTGGAGTCAGTTTCCATTAAAAGGCAAAGTTATTTTTCTTTGATACTGGGGGCTCAGCTCCCAGAGATAGGGAGTTACTTTGGGGAGGGCTGTACCGGTGTGGGAGGGTTTCTCTCAATCACCTAAAATGACCTCCTTAGACAATCCCACTTCCTATGGTGAAAGTGCCAGAACAAATATGCCTAACTTAGATGCAGGGATGTATTTCAAACAGTGCTCATTCAGAAATCCTGCCTGGTTTGTTCGATGTGCCATTTGTTACAGCAAATATGCAGGAAACAGCTTGCTGTGCATTTCTTCCCTGCTTAAATGGCTTGTTGAGCTGATAATTAATAAGCAACAGGACATTAGGTTTGTTGTAACTTTACTGGATGGATGGTTAATCACTGGAGGTAGTTAGAAAGTACGGGAAATGTGTTATCTCTCAAGACTTTTCACATCTATAGGAATTGCAGCCACTGATGTATGGAGTAGAGCACTCCCTAAGAACTGTAATATGCACATGAATCATTACTGTGTGGAAATTCTACATGGGGTTCTTAAGGTATTCTCCTTTTCTTCAGCTGAACACCAGATACAATAGTATAGTGTGGTCTTAAAATCAAAGTAAGAGAAATTTGGGCTAAACAGCAGTCATATGTGGTTTCTGTGGATGCATCTCCGTTGACATGCACTTAAATGGAAACAACAGTTCAGGACTACACAGAGATTAAAGTATTGCCTGCTAAATCCTTAAAAACTAAAAGCTTCCAAAATGTCCTCAAAGTTTCCTTTACTAATTCTGCTCAAATCTGTTTCTGTTTAGACGCGATGCTCCAGGGAGGTTCAGTGTCTCCTGCACGTATGCCAAATACACAGTGTAGGCAGCAGTACAAGGCAGGCTTGTGTTCAGCAGGACAGGAGGCTGACATGCAATGCGTATCCTGTGGGCTAGGTCCTGCCACAAACAGCTGGGTGCTGGGGAGGGCTGCTGAGCACCGTACTGCTGTGTACTTGTCCTCCAGGAAGATGATGGGGAGCAGGTGCTGCTGACTTACAAGCTGATGAGAGTGCGGATGCTCATCATAAGCAGCTGGCTATGAGTAACGCTGCTGCACAGGAAGCTTTTCTGTGCCTGTGGCTGTCTTTCCTAGCAGTTTCTGTTCTTGTTTTCTCTTAAGGTCAGCTCTTCTGTTAAGGTGATCAAAGTGCGTCTTCAAGACAGGAGTGAGAAAAGCTCGGGGCGATGAGCACATTGATTGCGCACGTGCCTCCCGCTTGTGGATGGCAGCACTGGGCCTGCGCTGTACCAGTGGACTGCATCAGTGATTCCCTAAGGTGCTGACGAACCCACCTGCTCATCAGAGCTCGCTTCAGTGTGCACATAGGTGATTGCTCATACAGACAGCCTGTGCAGTGGGGCTGCCTCACGTTCTGGAGCCCAAGTAAAGCTGGGAGTCAGGGCATTGCTTTGTTCCTCTGTTTTTGCCACTGCACTGCAGCTTGTGGGAGCAAGTTCTAAGTGTTGTCGCCACTGAAAATACAGTCCTAGAGTCTAAAGGTGTGTAAATACAAATGACCTGTTAAAGCTACAGCACTCTACACCTATTGTAAAGTTTCTTTTTGCTGCTAGAGACATGTAAAAGAACTTGAAGGATTTTCAGTCCTTTACGAGCGATACTCACTCCCAAGCTTCTGCTGGGGCATGGAGTAGAAAGGGCACAGCTGTATATTGAAGGCCTTTCTCAGTTCATGCTTACCTAATGTGCAGTGTTGTGAGCATCACTAAGCAGTAATGAAATTTTTGCATTTGAACTGCTTAGTTCTTTGAAGAGGCACTTTTTAGTTCATCTTTAAAAGCTTGAGGACATTTCTTCATGGTAGTCTGCTAATGCAGGGACAGTGCTAACAGGTTGCTTCTAAAAGCTTGTCACGTTTATTTATCTACTTGATGGAAGTGAGCTCTGCAAAAGCTTCTCTACTGGGGCTGCGGTGTAGGAGTGAGTAAGGAACAGCAGTGAAAGAGCAGCATGATCAATCAGATGGGACAGTTGCAACACTTCATTCTCTCTGCTTTGGTGAGCACCAACTGCTTGGCTTCTTGGAGGCTCCTTCAGAGCAATGGCAGATGCTTTGGTCTGGATGCAGACAGCGAGGTTCGTAGCAGTTAGGAGGTAACAGCCTGGAATTTCCTTCCTCCTGAGAGGCAGTGGGCACTTTCACTTCAAATAGACAATTATTGGCCACTGTCCTGTGCTGGACTTGTTCTAATCCAGCAAAGTCTTTCTTGGAAACCAGAGCAGGACCGGAAGCAGTTTTCTTGTCTCAGGGAAGTATTGAGTGTCCAAAAATTTTTCTGTCATAATATGGGTTAAAACCAGTCAAAATACAGTTTGTTTTCCTGACCTGTCAGACAGGGTCCAGGGAGGTATGTTTCCCTTTGATTTAAATTTCATTTATATTTTAATTTTTTTAATTGAAAAATAAAATCTTAGCTTGCATTTCAAAACAAACTTTTGTGGGCAGGGATTACTTTTTATCCTGATGTAGGAAATGGTAAAAGGTTCTATTTCATTGGGATTTTTTTTTTTTTAAATGAGAGACCACACACAGAAGGTTTGTATAAATTTGGCTCTCCCTGTCTGGAGTTGCAGCCTCAGTGTGAGAGTGTATTTTGGGCGAGGAAAGTTCCCAGCGCATTACTAGTAACTAAATACCTTGTGTAGAATACCAGGACATTTCAGTGATCTCCTACTGCAACATATTTGCACATGTTACCTTTGAATGTTTTGTCCTGTAGGTTCAGCATCAGATTCTTCAAAGGGAGAGAAGTTCAGTCAGGATTGCAAAGAATTAGAAGTCCTGGATGGAGACAGTAGACTGCAAAACCAGCAGGTGACCTGCAGTTCTCCAGCAGTCTTTGCCTTTTCAACCATTGGCAACCAATTCAGTGTTTTACTCCTGGTTGTATTCAGTCTGTAGCAAAATGTACCAATTTCTAGTAGCTCTGTGGAAGACATAAGATTAGACATTGGTCCAGTTAAAGGTATATAGTCTAATATAAATGTATCTGTTCATAATTGGTTTCTTACTGTCTCATGTTTGGAAATGATGCACGTGGCTGGTGAGTGTTTCCACTCTGTGCCTCCAGCTCTGACTCAAATAGCTGGATGAATTCTTACCTGCTTAAGGCATTAAACAATTATCTGACGGGGAAGGATTTCAGCAGGGCTGAAGCTCAGTGCACTCTCTCTGATTCTTACATCTTGTTATCCTCACTGTGCTAATTTTCTGGCAGACAGATGTGTTCTTCTGTTGCTGTCTGCATACAAATATTTAATTAAAACAGGAAGTGGTAATGCTTCTCAGAGGCAGCTGTTGTCCTCATCTCCAAATGAAAAATGTCAGTTTAATAATAGCTTCAAAATGCCGAAAACCAAGCAGTGACCTGGTCAGTAAAGTCCATGTTGGCATCTGGTGCGTGTGCAAGGAAAGACCACAAGCAGTGTCTGTCCCTCAGTGCATTTGGCAGCGTGGCTGGCTGCAGCCTGCCTCAGGTCACACAGCAGCAGCCACAGCTGTGCCTGCTGGAGAGCGGGATGTTCATGGAGGAGTCAGGCTTTCAGAGAAACCAAAGAACTTGGGGATGCTGCGAAGCTGGCCAGACTTTTAAAAGCACAGGAGCTGTGATCACTCAGTAGTGAATATAGGGGACAAAATCAGTCTGATGGCTCTGCTGCAGCCCTCAGCTGCCCTCCAGGCCCCTTTGATGAATCATCACTCTCATCAGCATCGTGATGCTGACTGGCATCAAAGTGCAGTTTTCCTTTACCAGAAAGCAGCACACTGAAAATTGTCACTAAAAACTTTTTTTTTTTTTTGATGCAGCAGAAGCACTTTTGGTGTCGTAGGGCAACAGCACTATGCTGACTGCTGCCTTTCTCATTAGAATGTCGTGGCAAAGGTTATTGAACATCTTCCTTGGCTTGTTCATCCCAGAAGCATCCAGGCAGGGTATTCAGAAGTAGGATTTTTTTTTAAAAAACCTGCGTGGTGTATTTTTTTAATAATGAGATAATTTTTCTGAGTTATAATCAAAACTTGGTACATTTATGTATGAAAAGATTTTGTATCATTATCACAGAAAAGACTGAAAATATACAGATGCAGAGAGAAAAAGCATTGAGGGGAAGAATTCCTTCAGCATTGCCCTCCTGCTTTGATCTTGGATTTTTTGATGTTCAGAAATGTCTCAGTTAAAAGCAGGAATTCCCTAGAAAATGTATATATACATTTCATTAACTTGCCAGCAGGTGAACAAGAGGCATAGCTAGAGAATGAGTTGCCAGTTCACTGTATCATCTGTTGGTTTTACCAGAATGCAAACAATGATTTAGAAGAACCATAGTCTTTTTCAGGACAATATGTTCCATGCTTCAGACTTAATAAAAAAATAAAGCTGAAAGGAAAAAGAAAATGGAGAGAGAGAGAAAAACCCACACTCGTTGAGGAGTAATGATGGAAATCAGTTTCTGTTTGTCATTTTCATACATAGTTTTTAAGGAAAAGTAATTAAAGTAATTGAAGTTATTTCTCTTGGACTGGCATCTATTAAAATCCGCTTGAATATGAAATTAATGTGGTTAATATAATAAAAAGATCTCTTTTATTCTGTCTCTTGCCTTACCACTTCACCCTGCTGTTGAGTGCTTGCAAATATATTTTTTTCCTTAATGTAGTAATGAACACACAAAGCATTTTTTACAGTTCTTCCTTTAAAATACAGAGAGCAAGAGAGAGCAAGACTATTTCAGTTTTCAGGTTTGCTGGGCATGTTTTAAAATCAGTAAACATGGTCAAATGCTCTCTTATAACAGGGTGTGTTTAGCTGTTCAGGTTTAGAAGAAAATCTCCACACACCTGTGTGCATACACGTGCACACACTTGAATGAATCTGGTATTGTGACAGATTAGATACAGCATCTGATTTGGAGCCCACTAATGAGAAAGCAGCTCTGTCTTATTCTTTCAACTGCTGTTTGTGATGAGATCTCATTCCAGTAATACTGATGAGTATCAGGTAGACTTTTCCTTTGAGAATTGGAGAGCATCCCTGGCTTATTCCCTACAAAAATAGCCGGTACTTGGTAATGAGCTTTCGCACAAGCTCATGAGAAAAAAAAGAAAGAAAAATTCTTGATCCAGCTGCTTCTTTTTCTTTCTTCTCCTTTATCTGATTGAAATTCACAACAGAGTTTTGCCTAGAGAACGCAGTTCTCTCACTTTTACTCCCACTGTTTTTTCAGTAGTTCATTTCTAATGGTGTTAATGAAACGCACAGTTTAAATAAATGAACTAAGTTAATAAAAACCTTAACATTGCAAGTGCATAATAACAAGTGATCAGTACAGTACCCTGCTCCTCAAACAAGACAGAAAATCTATTATTCTATTTGCACAATAGACTTTTAAGAAATCAGCTTCAAGACAAGTAACCCCTGGATTTAATTCTGGAAAAAGAGAAAAAAATTCTAATACTGATTGTCTGTATTTGCTGCCATACTTAACAATTTCCATTCTATAAAAGCTCTACTCTTATACATGGCTCTAAAGTGTCTGTGAAAATTAAGCATTAGGACAACCCTGCCTCCAGCAAATATTTTAATAAGAGTGCCTTAAGAGAATGAGAACAGCTGGGATCTTTTATCCTTTTATAATCCTTTCAAATCCATGTAATTTCTCTTCAGTGAGGCAATTTAACTACCAGTGTTCTATGAAGTTTGACATTCCAGTCACAGAATTGACTGATTGTAGTAATATTTATTGGTTGCCTCCATTTATTATAAACAGTATTCTCCAGATTTGCTTCAGACTTCCTGTCTGACTTGGTAAATCATGATTTTGGAAATTAAATGCTAAGATTCAGATTTTTAGCTAAACTTTTCTTAAAAGGCAGTTCTCATGCAGAGACTACATTAAATTATATGAATTTGGTCAAAGAAACATATGCAGTAAGCATTGATTGCAGAGATCCACTCATTATTGAAGCAGATAGTCTTAACCATGTTTGATTGAAAATATTTTGAAGCTGTGTTCTTATAAGTTATGAATGTCTGAGTGCTATGTTTCAATACTTGGGGTGTTTAATCAAAATATAACCATGGGGTTTAAACAAGCTAAACAGGACATTTCTCTGCATAAGTGAATATCATGTATCACCTCCTGGAAGATAGATAGGATAAAGAGGTTGCATTTTGTCATATTTACACATCATCCCTGAAAAAGAACTTCTCTTTGAAATGGTTTTATGAAAAAGCTTCAGCTGTTTTTGTAAGAAAATTTGAGCAATCACACAAAAAAGGCAGAAGATGATGATGATGATTATTGTTGTTGTTGTAAAGTGGGACAGTAGATGACTTCAAGGGGATTTCCAATAGCACAGAGAGCTTGACAGTACCTTTGGATATCTAAGACCTTCAGAAAGTCTGGCCCATACTGAGTCCTTTAGCACTGAGCTCTTACACTCTGCCAGTTTTCCTTTCAAAGAATCATTGAATGGTTTGGGTTGGAAGGGACCTTAAAAACCATGTAGTTCCAACCTTCTCTGCCACGGACAGGGACACTTCCCACTAGACCAGGCTGCTCAGAGCCCCATCCAACCTGGTCTTGCACAGCTCCGGGGATGGGGCATCCGCAACTCTTCTGGGCAACCTGTTCCAGTGCTTCCCCACCCTTAGAGGGAAGAATTTCTTCCTAATATCTAATCTGCACCTGCCCTCTTTCAGTTTAAAGCCATTCCCCCTTATCCTGTCACTCTCTGTCTGCCCTTGTAAATAGTCTCCTTATTCCTTGCAGGCTCCCTTCAGGTACTGGAAGGCCACAGTTAGGTCACCCCAAAGACTTCTCTTTTCCCGGCTGAGCAACCCCAGTTCTCCCAGCCTTTCCTTGTATTTCCTTTCTCTACTACAGTAGAGAAAGGAAATACTACAGAGATATTAGAATACTACAATCTCTGTAGTATTCTCTACTACAGTGTAGTAGAGAGGTGCTCTACTACATTGTAGTACCTACACTGTAGGTACTTTCTAAATGGTAAGAGGAAGATGAAGAGCACTGATTTTAGATGCACATTGTGTTTATAACTTCTAGCTATTTAAAAAAAAATCTTCCTGTGTATTTTCTGAGAAAATAGAAACTGAAAATTAGTTAGGACAAAACTTCCTCATTTTCATTATCAAAATAAAAAATACTTGCATTTCTTAATAGAAGAACACTTCAAACAGGGCGTGAATTCACTTGGATACTTCTATCACATTATTTACTGCATTATTATAAAACTTGAATTGATATCCACAGCTACAGCTCTTTTTTATTCCATTTCTACATTCGTATAAAATCATCACCTTTTAACTTATTAAACTTTACAGCATGATTCACTAATGCAGTATTTCTTATATAAATTACTTCAATAGATTAACAAGAAGATCAGATGTTCAGTAAATTCACCAGTGGTTCTTATTCAATTTTAAACTAGTTTGTTGAAAAGGCAAAATGCAGTAAAACGTAATTTACATGGTAAAAATTAGTTGAAAATTAATTCCTTCGTCTCCATGCGATCATGGATGCAACTGTTAAAGGGAGTAGTTCTTTGGATGTATCTTTCCTCTGGCCAGCTGTGCCCCAGCTCCTGAGTCCAACCATCCCTTGTGCTGCAGCATTTACATCGGCAAGTGCTGTCCACTGGTTTTGCTCCATAGGCATCTCTGGTCCTAAGTCTGAACTGCTCCTCCTCTCAGTCTCCTTCCACTGCTCTGTGTAAGTCTTCCACTCCATTACACCTTGTGCCTGCACCTCCTCTTTCTCCTTTCTAAGATCTGTTAGAACCCTGGGTTCAGAGAATTTCAGTCTTTCAGTGCTGACAGGCAGTGATCCTCAAAAGCACACTGCATTTGACCTGAGGCCTTGGGAAAGGCTTCCCAAATTATGTGATAGCACTGAGATTGTTGCTGTGTGATTGAAAAAGAAGTTTTTTATATCACTGGGTGGAATATGTAGAGATGTAGAAATTTAGGTTTCTGGGATCTAGTAATATACAAGATGGAGGATTTAGGGTGTAGGTTAGTTCTTCTTCTTTCTTCTTCCTTCTTCTTCACAAGCCTGGGTCATCTGGTATTGGTTCAAAAAACCCGCAGTGCAGAACATGAATGATTAGTTATTGGATTATAAGTAAAAATAAATTAGTTGGCATTCCATAATTGGGTAATTTGGGCTTTAAAAGACCTTGGAAGGTAGAACTCTGGGACCATTTTCACCTTGTTAACTAAGAGGCACATTCTATGCAGCTGTGTCATAGATAAGAAATAATAAACATCCGAGTCTGAAGAACAACTTCCCGTCTCCTGCAGTTCAATCTGAACTCTGAGTAAATGAACCATGACAAAGAAAGAGAAGAACAAAACAGAGGATTTTAATAGCAATCCTTCACATCTACCATGGAAGCAAATTCCAGTAAGATTCTCTGGCTGCCTTCTGCCAGTGGATGTACGTCTTATACATGTTCATTGTCCATTTGGATGCTCTTTCTACACCCACGTGATGCTAAGTTTTACACACAACAATTACTCAATTAGGTACAGAGTCTGAAAGATTTTTACAGGGATATTGGTGAGATAAGGAGCAGGCCCTCAGGGAAGCTGGTGCAAGTCTCCTGACAGGGAGTACTTACACTGGAATTACTGACAGGTCATCCTGACAGAGGAGCATTTTATATTCCCCGAGTCTTTTATTGCAGCGTATGTGGAGTCTGTAAAGTTCTTTGATGTTGGAGCTGTATTTAAGTGCTGGGCATTTATTGTCTCAAATCTTTTGGGTTAAGAGTTGTGGTAGACATGGGGAGGCTGGTTTTTGTTAAGCTTTCTGTTTCATCTTCTTCACACATGGTCTCCTGCTGCACAGACTTGGCTTAAAATTATAAAATGCAGAATTAAGTATTAAAGAGGATTTTGGAAAGGTCAGTGGGTGACTGATGAACAATCTGGACTTACCATGTAAAATCACATGGAGGAAAAAAATCCTCCTAATGTGAAACTGGAAGGACTCCTCTTCCTTGCCCTGCTCCGGCATGCCATGTGCCAGACTTAGGACTCTGCCTCCCAAGGTGAGGGCTGAACTAATGCATACCTGAATTCACAAAATGAACAGAAAGTACCTCATTTTCTCAGAAACAAAAAGTACAGTTTCCATTTTGACTGTTACAGTATTATTGTCATGTAAAGTTGTGGGAAACAATTTTGGGTAGAAGTTGTTTTGTATACAGTTTTGTGATAATTAGTGAAAAGACCTTTTTCCTTTGCTATGAGCCATCTTTTAGTTCTGTCTGTGTTTCTGGGGCTGTTTGAATCAATGTATTTCTGTGTTCAGCAAAACCTCAAAAGCCTGGAGCTGCTCATTTAAGAGAGTCTGATGGTGATTGCTCCTGCCACCTCCAGAGATCTTTTAAAGTGGAAAGAAGATGAGAAAGATCAGAGGGTAAAAATTAGGTTTTAATGGCAATTCCAAGAGCACGTTGGAAAAGTAGATCTGAGGCACTCTGTTGTTTTTAGCTGAACTGTGTGTTTTGCACACAGAATGAAGGGAAAGCTGGGTTCACAATACTGTGTGTGGTTGGTTTTTCAAGGCTGTCGTCTCCTCCACTGCTGTTTCCTAATCAGTGACTGATTCATACGATAAAAAAAATTCCAAAGAGACTGCAGATTTTGGTTCTTGAAGAATTGTTTGGTTTGTTTTTTTCCAAATTAAAAGTACCTCAAACACCTGAAACATACTCACTAAGGCAAAACTTCATGTACAGGTGAGTTGATTCCTAAATGGCCCGGGAAGTCAAGGAGTGAGACTTCAAATGCGTCTCACTGACTCAGTGAGTCCTGTTAAGCATCCTGGGACAGCCTTCCCTTTTACCATATGAAAAAAGTTACCAGACCTTGTAGAAACTGGTGTCTTTCAAATCTGCTCCAGTGGGATGAGCTCAAGGAGAACTGTGAGCAGTTTTCCCACCTGCTAGTTAAAGACAGGTAGTGAATAAGAACTGAGAGGCAGAATAACTTTGAAAGAATATGTTTAACTTAAATATTTCTATACATTGGAACCCTAAGCACTTACTCATGCTGAAATAAGACTGCATACTCTTTAGTTTTTTCCAACAGTGATATTAGAAAACTAAAGAATAACATTAACATTTCTGTATTATAATAATCCTAAAAAAATTTTGACTTGATGCATTAGTATGGTTAGGAGCACCCCACATTTTTTGCTACGATACCGTTAAGTGTTTATTTGCTTGCTGGTTTTTTTTTTGTTTGTTTGTTTTGTTTTGTTCTGTTTTTGGGTTTTTTTTGTTTTATTTCTCCTTTCCCTCAGGTCAGTTCCTAGAAGAAATTACTCAGACAAAATACCTCAGGCATCTCTGAGTGTGGGCATGAAGTACATACAGTCAGGTTGGCAGGTTTTTTTGAAAGGCTAGAGGCAAGATTTGACATTTGGTTGGAGATGAGGAAAAGGAGAAGGGAAGGATGGGGAGCGCTTTAGATTTGTGCCCCAGAGGTGAGGAACAATTGCCTCTGTCAGCATTTGGCTTTTCGTCATATGGGAATTGACCACTCTTTTCTTACTCAGAAATTCCTGCTGAAGTTAACAAGGACAGTTGTGTTCTTTTGATATGTAAATGTTATTTAAGTTATTTATGGAGTCTGATCTGAAACTGTGTCAGGATGCAGGACACAGCCTGGTGTATGCTGTGACTTCTTTGCTTCTGTCTTGCTTGTTAGTGCTTGCAGGTCGTGCACTGTGGTCTAGGCAGAGATGCAGCCTGGAGCAGACACCACTGCACTTCCCCAAGAGCTGAACTGGACTATGAAGGTGATTTTGACTTTGTCCTGTTCTCTCTCTGTTTTTGTGGAAGAAGAAATCTTTGCCTGGGAGGCACACATTGCTGGTCTGCTCACATTGTGTGCTTAGTGTTCAACTTTGCTCATGAGGGTGAGAATTAATGGTAAAAGAGCATGCAGCAGAGCTTGGCAGGTTTTGGACGAGAGCAGTGGTGATGGCGAAAGGGTGAGATGGTTTCCATTCACAGAATGATTCTGCAGACAGGTAAGTTTGTAGCTGAAAGGCAACCAAATACTGCAGTGAGAAAGTCGATAGATGGAGAAATTACAGCAAATTTTGTTCAAGTGAAACTTGCAGATTCAGAGCAGACACAACCTTTTGTTTTCTAAATGCTTTTTGTGGAAGTTAGAATAGGAACGCTTTCCAGAAGTCTGGTAGGTATTTGTTAAAAAATTAATTTTACAGAAGTATTTTCATCTGTCTAAGCAAAATTTTGTCTTCTTTTTTTCACCGAAGTTGACAAAAAGATGTTTATTTTCCTGTCCTCTACTCCAACTGTTTTACTAGAGAGATACATAATTTTAATACTCAAGTGTTGCTATTCATTAAGATATTGAATTTACTCCTTTTCTTAGATGGGACAGTGTGAGGGATAATTTGGATGGTGGGGCAGGGGAGGATTACGAGAGAAGGTCCTGTCATGTATTCATAAATGTGAAGTACCAGAATAACTGTTGCAAGCAAATAGTGTATTTCCAAGGTGAGGTAGGCATCAATATTTCAGCTACTTTCAAGCTGAGTCCCTCCAATTATTGAGTGCTCGGCTCCCAGCTGAGTTGCTGGGAGTGGTTGTCACTGTACAACAAAGAGCATCATACCTTGGCAACCCAATCCTATTTCCTTTAAAATCGGTAGCAAAATCCCCACTATTTTGTCAGTACCAGATTTAAATGTGTGAATCTTCTTTTGTCAGGTAAACTAATTTTCTACAAAGACCGAAGGATTTAAATCTGAACCTTATTATGTCACATGAAAATTTTAGTAGGAGCTTATCCTAGATATGTTAAACCTTCCATTTGCTGCAGTCGGCCTTGTTTCTTTCACATACGCTTTCATAGCCTTAGAAAGCGCCATCAAGGCGTTGTTTTTAAGAACCTTCTCCAAGCTGTGAGGCTGTCTCACAAAAAGCTAATTTAGGTAAGCTGCATGCTGAATTTTACACAGCCTGCTTTCAATACACTTGCTGCTCTGTGCTGGCCTGAAGATCTGTCGCCTGACTCCAAAAATTAGTCCAAGTTTTGTCACCTCAACTCTCTGCAGGAAGTTGCTGTTTTCAGCTATGGAGCTGCTTCAGTCTGTGTAGTGGCAGTTGTGTCTTTTATCCCATAAACAGTTCAATGCCAACCTTTTATTCTGGGTCATGCTGCAAAACAAAGCAAAGAAAGAAAAAAATCCGAAGGAGCCCAAAGTTATTTTTTACTTGATAGCAGCATGACAGTGCCTCCTGGGGGACATTACTAATGGCTCCCCTTGGTGTAAGGGACAGAGGCCCTGGTTAGAGGGAGAGCCATTCTGTTTAATTATGTGTGTAATTAAGCTCTGGTCCATGCATTTAGGAGAGGTTGTCCCTGAGGGCTGCAAAGTAACCTGAAGATGCCAAATTTCTTAAGGGCTAATGGCTTCCTAAAGAATGTCTCGAGCTGGTCTGGGATTCCTTTGGAGGACTGCTTTTCAAAGAGGCTAAAACCATGAAGGGATTTCTGCCAGAACCTAGCTGATGCTTGGTTCTGTGTTCTCACTTCGTATGCTTGGGGCCATACCTATGCAGAGGGCACCTTTGCAAGTACAGGAATGCCCGCAGGCCGTACCAACAGGCCATCTCACGTAAATCCATGCCTTGTACTATTTCAGTAAAGCTCTTCCTTGGGCTGAAACAGCATATAATGGCACGGATACACTTGTAACTTTTACCAGAAAAATTTTGTACAATAGAGATTGAACCTTTTTATACTGTTATGTGTGTGCAGCCTAGTCATAAGGGCCACAGAGTTTTGCTAGGGCATTTGATGCCATCTTTCTGCTTTATGCTGAACATAAATGTTGTCCCAGTCACAGCAACCACGGTTAAAGGTCTTTCCTAGTAGCAGCAAGCTGACTCTGTTGTTTCTAAGACATCCTTTCCAATGAGCCTGATGGTGACACTATCATGCAGTTCTGTGCACATCTCTGTATGAGTTAACCTTTTAATGATGCATTAAACATTAAATTTGCATTAACCTGATAATGCAAATTTTACATTATGGTGCTGTTTCTGAAAAAAAAATTAAATAGCACCTGTCTTTATTTTAGTAAAACCTCTGTTGCACTTAGCAAAAGCGCTCAAAATTTTGAGCAAAATTGCTCAAAAGTGTCCCAAAACACCTGTCCTTATAAACCTGGTTTGTCAAAAATTGTCACTCCTGAAGAGAGAGCAAATGAGCCCAGTTTCTTCTCCTAACTTCATTTGAATCTGCTTTGGTCACTTTAACGTTACAGTAGATTGCCAGGTTTCTGAGCAGAAAAATATGGCAATAGATGTGTGTGTCCTCTTGTTGACCTGTATTGTATTTTTGACGTAACCATTTGAAGAATTTTGTGATTTCAGTTGCTTTACAAGTTGCAAAGGGAAACAAAGGGATAGGGAGAAGTAGTAAGTCAGTAGCAGAACTGGGAGCAGATCTTGGCTCTTGTGTCTGATGTCAGTCAGAAGAAATTCACATTCATTCCTCCTCGTGGTGTGCTTTTCCACAGCCCTCCAAATTCTTTGGAGTTTGTGAATGGAATTCAATAAGCACAGAATGATGAGCAAGAAGTGGTCATGAAGCAGAAACAGTAGTGTTAGATCCTTTCAGTGCGTTGTTCTTTGTGCTTCTTGAGCTGACAGTAAAGTCTTCTGTGGCAACACTGCATGAAAAATCCACTATATTGTGTATAAAAGGGATTGCCATGAACTAGTGATGTCTCAATTTGTTTGACCTATGCCAGGTTTAGAAAGGTCAAGTCCTTATTAAAAAAGTCCTGATCACTCACTAATGTGAAGGTGTCTCCATTTCATTGGGATAAGCATTGCTGATCTGTCTCTCACTGAAGCTGGCTCCTGCAGTGCAGTCAAACACACAAGGTTTGTCTCGTACTTCTTTTTTAAGTAACAGTATTGCTGATGAAAGGTTGTGAGATGAGGACGGGAGAAGCTAGGAGATAGAGTCAGCATTTACTTGCTTTGACAGTCAGTCTAGAAGAATTGTCAAAATGTATCTTGTGAGATGAAACAGCTCTTTTGGTTCCATCCCCCTTTATTCCCTCCAGGATTGTCTGTCTTAGTGTGTCTGTCATGCATAGGTTAGGGGTCCTTTATGATGCTCTTGTTTTTATTTGTGTGGTTTTTTCTTCCTCTGAAAATCTGCCCTCGCCTTTACTGCCTACTGCTCAGGTAATGTGAAATAGTGAGATGTTCTTCCCATGGTCTGGGCTCTTCATGCCTCCTGGGGAGCGCTAAAGACAATCTGGAAGCATCTGTAAGGATGTAGTTTCTGCCAGTTGTGGGCCATACTGGAGAGTCTGATTTACTTCAAGCAGTTGCTGGATAGAAACCAAATGTAGTCTGTGGAGCAGGGAGAGGACCTCTCTCTTCCATTCTGCTGCAGGAGAGTGTGCAAGCTGTGAGGTTACAGAAAATCCTGGGGTGTTTATGTAGTGACTCTGACTGAGCCACAGAGCAGCTTCCAAAGGAGGCAAAGAGCTGAGCATCAGGGCAGCTCCAGGGGGAGCCTCCAGCTGAAGCTTCCTGGGAAGAAGCATGTTTCCCTTCGGGAATCTAGTCCAATATAATTACTACCCCATCAAATGCAATATGCCTTGTTGCTACAACATGGTGTGCAGGTGCTGCTATGAGCACGGCTACTGACAAAGTAAAAAAACAAAGGAGACCCACCACAGACCCAGATGTCACATCTTAGAATGCTGAGTCTTCAGCATGATTCTGAAAAACAAGGAGTGTTTTAGGATTTTTTTGTCTTGCTTGCACTTTGCACTTTCTGTATCTTCCCACTGTCTGTGGTGGTACACAAAGTGTGTATGATTTTATCTCAGTGCAGGCACAGTGGTGTAACCAACTGCATGGGTCTGCCTGCAGTAACCTTCCCGTACTTGTGTTACAAGAGTGGGTGCTGACCCATCAGCTCTCTTGAAACTGAGACGATGGCAGTGCTGTGCTTGGCCAAGGACACAGAGTTTATGACTGTTTTAATCACTGAAGTTAATTACATCAGGACCTTGTATTACATGTTAGTACTTTGACAAATTTGTACTGGGTTTGAGATGACACAAATTACTTCCATGACAGTTCATAGATGATTCCAAATTAAAGTATAATCTGATTAGATCTCCATTAATCAAAGGCAGTGGTTATTTTGTTGAAAATGTTAACATTTACTTAAGACTTTTTACAGAACTTTTCTACCATCATGTGAGTTCTGCAGGAGTAATTTTATTAATAATTCAAGTCAGCTTTATGTACTGCTGCCTTCATCAAAGAAGTTGGCGACTGACAGCACTTGTATTTAATATTCTGTTAAGCCTGATTGAGATACAAGATTAAGTCCACTTATATCTCCAAGAGGAAGGCAATAAAATTTTTCTGCATTAATGAGATGACAGCTATAATTAAGCTGCTGGTCAACCTGTGCCAAGCCTACAGCTCCTCACTGTAGACTATCTTAAGTGTTCAGACTGAAACAAAACTGGCATCATTAGCTCTGAAAGAAGGCTCAAAAGACTGGACCTGTTTTTATCTGGTAAAGGCCACCCTAGTTAGTCCTAACTTGATATTACAAATTGATCGTTTTGGGGGGTCTCTTTTGCCACATGACCTTTGGTATCCGTTCTGCACATACAGGATGCATGTATGCACCACAGGCACGAGGCAAGCTGAGCTGGCTGTTGTCCCTGCTGAGGCACGCTCAAGTTCTTGTGTTGACATACAAGCTTTCTTTGCTTTTGTGGCTAAAAAGAACCAATTCAAATTTGAAAAAAATATATTGTTGCTAAATCTTTCTTACAGTCTACTTTTCTAAAAAAAAGTATTTTTTTTACAAGAGTACTTGAATGTTTTAGTCTCTCCTAACATACTTGATTAAGATAATTTATCATCTAAGGTAGCATATAGTGCCCATTCTTTGCCCATATTCTAAGTGGACTGTTAGATCAGTATTGATGAGCTGAGGAAGCCTCTTATGTCTCCTTTTTTAGTGAAGAGATTTTTTTTTTTTAAATCTGTGAGCTTGATTCTTGCTTCCCATCTTTTCTGTTGCTGTTTCCCTAGTTGGGTTCTCAGTTCACCTGTGACATCTCCTCCTTTTTACTGGAGATTGACTTGATCACTTAAACACTTTAGTTTTTCATAGACTTTGTCCAGAGTGATGCCAGTGCGTTTGAGTCACCATTCTGCTTTTGTCCTTCTTTGTAATTCCATTTATTGTGTTTAAGGCCTTCAATAGCAGAGCAAAATGGAGACACAAATGGTGCCACAGCTTCTTCTACCCAACAATTATAACATCTGTTGTAGTTTGGGTTAGGATTTAAAACAAATTAAGCTACATCACTCTCTGCAGAATAAAAGAATAGTTTATTATTATATTTATTATATAAGCCATAGAAGATACAGGGACTTCAGCAAAAGGGAAGGTAGAGATGTTAGTAAATTGGGAGTGACCTTGGTCCATCTGCCAGGGTAATTTTTCTGCTTTGGTAATTGAAATGTATTCAAATGTGATTGAAAGGTCATCAAGGATGCAAGTCAATGACTTAAGCACAGTTTCTGATCAAAACATTAAGTATTGTCTTTGACTTTTATGAATGGCTGAAGGACTCTGCCAAATGGTAAATTTCGCTTATTTAATCAGGCTTCTTTGTTACGACAAACTTTGACTGCAGCTGAGCTCTTCACTTGAGGCCAGTACTTACTGAAACACTGAAGGACAGACGAAGGTCTTTTATCCATAGTTATCTTGCAGTTCTGCAGAAAAGTGAACACTGAGGCAAATCCCAGTGCAAAGTAATTCTTCAAAGGGGAAAAAAGGGCTTATCAAGAGCAGTTTTGACCCATATGATGAATACAGCGTGAGCAGATGTGAAGGGTGCTAAAACTTATGTTGGAAAATTTGATGAAAAAACCAGAACTTTCAAAATCTATCCTGGATGTGCCAGTGTCTATTCAAAAGATTTTTTTGAAAGGAATTAGTAAGGTGATAGATGGTGGCTGGACAACCAGATTGTGCATTTAAGATTTTCAAATAGGGAAAAGAACCAGTAAAACAAACTGATACTTTTATTTTTAAATGTCCATTTCCTGTGCAAAAATCAGCTGCATTCAATGACCATGCATAAAATTCGAGAAGCTCTTCCATTTCATCCAGAATATTTACTTCAGCATGAGGCATTGATTTTTAGTAATAATTCATGTAGAACCAGTAGAAGAGCCAACTGAAAATAAAGGAGAAGGGAAGAAAATGAACCCTCTGTCCTCTCTGTTAGGTATGCTAATTATTGCCAAAGAAATTGGCATTACTCTCCTTGTCAAGATCAGGAGTGACACTGCCTTCAGAAGAAAAACAGCGTATTTCAGCAGGGTGAGCCATATACCCTGTCCCCCTGCCCCCACCCCCGCAAAAAAAAAAAAAAAAAAAAGGCAATATTTTGGTTCTTCTGCAGATAATTAGGGTAAATTATGGACACCCTGCACTCTATCCTTCTTCAACACTGGCTTTGTCCATGCCCAGCCAGCCTCTGTAGTCACTGTGCTCTCTTGATTGGGCATCTTGGTATTTTAGTTTAAAAATGATGATGTGGGGGAGTGTTGTTTTGACATGTAGTGATTGTAAACAAAGATATTTGATCACAGTCTGGGCCTGCTTCAGATGCAGCATTCATTAATTAGCCTAAATGTATCTGTAAAGTGACTAATCCATGTAGCCACACCCTTGCACATGAACTGTGGTCTGAAATCAGATCAGATCCAGCTCTGTTCTATTGGATCCGCTGAGCTGATGTGAGGGTGCCTGGATTATTTAATTATTCTGGTTGTGTGGCTGATCCCGTAAAGGCAGCGCACACCACACACGCTGGGGACAGATTTGCAGAGATGATTGTTTAGCAGAGACTGTACATATGGAAATTTGTTCTCATTTCTTCCTTTGTGCTATCCCATTTACAAATGGAAATGACTGCTTCGTAGCCAGTTCTCATTATATTTCTCTCCCATGAGATGTGAAATTAGCGCTAGGAGAAATTCCACGGCGGTTGGGAGTGCAGCCCGGTCTCTGCCGTCGAGGCTGCCCCACCAGGACGGGGGAGTCGGTGAGGCTGGCAGGATCCTCAGCATGTCTCAGCCAGGGACAGAAGAAGAAGAAGAGGAAACTAGTTGAACAGAACAGAGTTCTGCCCATTCTCACCTTCAGAGAGGTGTAGGTATACACTGGTTTTGAGCAAGATGCGTATATTGGCATTATTAACAGTCATGTGGAAGATTTGCAGCACTGCTTTTATTACACTGACTAGCAGAGCCCAGGTGGGACAGAGGGTGTAACAGCTGTGCATCAGATGATGCTCCTTCCTAATTTTAGTGGGCCACAGAAGTACGTGGAAGGATTTTATCTCATTGCACTAAACTGCACCTTGTTAAATAAGGCAATTTAAATATAGGCAAAAAATTTTCTGGCAAGGCATAGTCTTCATAGTTCTATAGCTTGGTTATAGTTTTATGTAATGGAAAGGTTGTGAGGGGCTTTTTCCTTCTAGAAAAGGGAATATGCTGGTAAAAATACAACAGTTTTAAAAGATGGGGGCTTATGAGATGTTTTTGCAGTTGCAGACTTGTTTCTGTACATGCTTTGCTACGCCAGTGCAGCCATCTTACCTCAAAGGAACATTGTGAGTGATCCCCTTCAGCAGCTGCTCAGGAGGTTTGCTTACAACAGGGAAGCAAGGAGAACAGCTAGGTTGTTACAGGATCTAAATCTTTCCATGTACATTCCTCTAAGCCAACAAGGTAAAGAAGGGTTGTATCCCTCAGTGTCAGCTTGGGTTGATGGAATGGTTTTGATCTCTGTGACCACACTGGTAGGTAACTGATTCAGATTTCTGCTTGTCAGACTTCCTCCCCTTGGCTGGCTGCTTACTGGCCTGAGACCAGATCCCAGGAAAGCAGAGCAGGGCTTAGGAAATGAGATCGCTGTCCTTGGAAGTGCTGGCAGATTTTGCATGGTGATATAGCTGCTTGGGTATTTCTAATCTGTGTTTTCTGACATAAGTGATGAATGATTAACCAGCTTTTGCTTCAGATGACCCCTGTGCTGACACGGCTCACCCAGGTAGGCCTGTATTTTCAGGTACTCTCTGGGGACTGTGTTGCCTAGTTAACACAGCAAGCAGAGAATAAGGTATTCCCTCCTCAAAAGTAGATGTACTCTCGAAATCCAGAATGCTTTTTCTGAGAATATACAAGCAAATTGTCTAATTTTGTCCTTGAAGTCAATTAAATATTGACATCATTCAAGGAATTTTAAATTACTTTTTTCCTTTGTTTCAAGTGGTCTTGATGATGGACTAACACAGACTTGTTTTTCCCCCCAAATTAAAATTAATTTACTGTTATCTACAAACTATCTGTAATTGAACTGTTTTACTGATAATTCTTCTGTTTAGTTGCTATGATTCTATGGGCTGCAGCAGGCTCAGATCAGCTTGTGCAGGTGAGAAGTGAAACAATTGTTCCATCAAAAACTGGTCAACTGAGGTCAATCCTGTATGGCCCTTTTGCTCCAGATAACTTATGTGCAACAATTCCATTTCATGGGATATGCCGCCAGTGGGATGGAGATTGTTTGTTGTCGGGGTTTCCTGTTGGCTCATGGCCACCTTCAACTACCACTGTGTTTCCAGGGCTGCCTCCCTAAATCTGCATCAGCCCTTTTCTTTGCCCTTTGGTGACACTGCGAAAACAAGAACCAAGCAGAAGGGGAGTAACTTCATACAGCCTGAGACCAGCAGTGTTCAAAATTCCTTAGTCCTGCATCGATTGCTATGGCTCAGTAAACAACTGCAAGATTGCCTGGTTACCTTATCTGTGCACTTCCATCCCTCAAGATATTTGTATTTGTGTTAAGTGAGAACCCAGCTCGATGACCCCACTTGTAGTGCTGGCTTTACACTGATATAGCAATTACCAAAACGCGGTGTTCATGTAAATTAGCGCTGTGCGCCCTTCTCTTACTGCGTTAAGCTCTAGCAGTTAATATAATTTTTATCCACTGAGCATTTCAGGTATGAGAGCTCTGCGATAAGGAGTTGTAGTTTGTTTGTTGCTAGCGTAGCTGTTGTAAATACTTGTTAAATTTGTCAAACTGTCTGCTTTTTTTCTTATTCGTAATGCTGTGAAGAGACAAGACAGCACCATGGAATAGCTGCAATGGTCTTGGAATATGAGTGGTTTTGAAGATGACAAGGACAAATGGCAGATTAAAAAATGGGTTGCAGGTAGGAAGGGGATTGTGAATAATTAATCCTTAAATCCTTCTTCATATTTAAAAATTAATTATTTTACGGTCATTTAAGCATCTTATATTCATGACCATTTCAGGGTACCTTAGCCAGCGATCACGTTGGGGAAATAAATTATAGTGCTTCACCTTTTTACCCAAATGTTTGCTTGCTGGTGATTGATGGCATGTGTCTGAACCCCTGGTTTAAATCCTCTTCTTTCGCGAGTATATAGCCTTGGTTTCTCAAGAGCTCCCTAGCACTAAAAGGCAAGAGAAGGAGCTTCATTGTATGTGAAAAGCCTGACACACAAACCTAAATCCAAGAACCCCAGTTAGACTGGTACAGAAATCTTCCTGAAATTTGAAGCTCTAGTAGAGGGAAGTTAATTCACCTTTCTGCTCAGCATGTCTTTCTATATATAACATGGGCATCTCTCTGCTCAGTGAGAGGCAGATGCTCACCTCAGGATCCTGCTGGGCAACAGCAGCGTTCCCAGCTCTGCCTTTGGGACGTTCATGTTCTCCTGGGGAGTTTACTCTTCATTCTCCTGTTTCATCTTAAAACTGTAACAAAAGGAGGCTTCTGGCTCTGGTGTTTTCATTGGTATATATAACACTCAGCAGATAATTACAACTGAAAACTGCCCTAAAATCTTTGCAAGTCTCATCTTTAGGTACTTGTTCACACCATATTTAAGGCAGTTCTGCTGGGAATACCTGAGTAGACATTTAATGGTAAATACAGTGCTGTCCTAAGCCAGATATATTACTCTAAAATGTTTTCTTTGCAGAACACTTCATAGAGGTAGCTCTTTTGCCTTGCTTCTGGGTGAAGATGCATCTTTGTTTACCATAATGCTTTTAGAAGCTTTTGTCTCTGTACTAAAAATAAATGGGCATTAAGATTTCATATTTTGTGGGCTTTGATTTCATATTAGCTGTGTGTAGCTCTCAATTTAAGACATGAAAGGAGAGGGAAGGTTGCTTCTGATGTACAGATTCAACCCTTCATAATCTGAAAACTAAAGCTGGTTGGTTGGGGTATTTTTCCTTTCCCATTAGCAATTTCGGCAGGAAGATTCCGACAGGCAGTTTTCATCAGTCTTCCTTACTGTAAATTCAAATTCAGCAGTAACACGAATATGCTTCTTTTGATTTTAGTTGAATTACTCCAGAGTCAACTTGATATGCATGAGACCACAATTACTGCCTAAAATATCAGGCTTTTTTCCACTGACTAGCTCTGCTGGGAAAACTAGTAGAGGGCGAAGATTTATTTTAAAACGTGAAGCAGAAGGCATAACTCCTGTGAATTTTTTTTGTGCTTTTTACAAGGGTTAGGAGTAAAAATGCTTAAGGTAGGATAATACCACAAAAACACGCCAAGAAATACAGAGTGAAGTTATCCTGCTCATATCATGTGATACATACAGGGGAAATAACTCTTCTTGTCTCCATTGTGCAGCATCTGGAGAGCTGGTAGTGGTCATGGCTAGTTAGCATTAAATGGGGTTCTAGCTCCAAAGACAAAACAGAGAATCCATGCAGGCAAGCATATCCTGTATGGATACCTGCATCCACAGAGCATTTGCCAGCAAATAGCACAGCATGGTGGTTTTGGCTTTTGTTTGTTTGTTTGTTTGTTTTGTTCTGTTTTTTTTTTTTTTCTTTCATATACATACTTAGTGCAATGAAAATAGTGTTGGCATCACCACTGAATTATGTTGAGGGGCACTTTATAAAAGCTGTAGGATAGGCCAATCTTTTGAGCTCCGCCTATGAATATGTTTATTTGCAGCTTATCTAATTAAAAGGAAAAAGTGTGGTCAGCAACCTTAGCCCTGACATAGGTTAAATTGATATCTTGTTGCTTAAGAAAGTCTTTGTCTGCACACAACTTCCTTCAGTGCCATCAGGCATAAAAGTAAAATGATTTTAGCTATGGTGAAGCCTGGTTCCATGCACACTAAGAACACAGAAAAGCCACAACTTTTGTGACCTCTGTCTACTAAATCCAACCTGTTTGCATTATGAAAACACTAAGAGGCTTTGGCTTTTTGCATTCAGTAATGCTGATCTGAATGAGTTGTGGTCATCCTCTGTTGCAGCTGATGGTCTTGGGCTGTTACCTCTCCATTTTCAGTTTTTCACAGCAGTGATAAGTACTCAGAAAGCCACAGATGTAAGCATTCTTCAGGATGATAATGATTTAAAATTCACATAAGTAGACTACTATGTTCCACATTTGTTAGTGCCTTTTGCTGGAAACTGCTTCATGTCTACTGAAGAAGAAGATTTTGTGGTTACTGCCAGCGTACCTGGCTGAGGTTCAGGTCTAGACCTGGAAGCTTAGAATTTTGTCCTTCTCAGTCATGTTTCCAGATGCTGCATGGGACAGATCTGAGTTATCCTTAGAGCATTTCCCTGGATTTTCTTTGAAATACTACTTATTGTACAGTAATACTTCGTATTAATATTTGGACCTTTTCCACACCCACCAGCTAAAGTGTCTTCAATGCCTGGAAATCTATAGGAATAGGTCAGGTCAGCCTTCCCTAATCTGCCAAGCTGGTTCCCCTTGGCTGAGCTCCTCTGCTCCCAAGCTGCATAATGGATGGAGGGGAAAGCTGTGGGAGCTGTTAGCTGGGGGCTCATAATGGGACATGATGGCATCTTGAATTTACAGATCCTGTAAATCCTGATTCTGTGTGCTGCTTTCCATGGGGTGGGAGGATGGAGATGCCCAGCTGGGACCTGGAGGACTGTGTGTTTGCTGGTAGAATTTATTGCCTGTCCTTTGACACATGTGCAATGTGGAGGCTGAAAGTAGCAGCAAAAAAACCCCTTCTCTGAATCAGGCTGGGGCTTTGCTACAACACAGCTGAAAAGAGACAGAGTTTTCTTTTCCAAATATCTGAGGACTAATTGGGTATCAAACTGTGCTGTGTTTGTAACACATGCTGTGTGACATTCCCTGCTGTAATGGTCAGACAGGTCCACCTGGAAGTGACAAAAAGACATTAAATTAAAATTTAAAAATGCAGAGTTTATCTAGCCCAGCCTTTGAAGATGCTTCAAATGTTGGGCTAGATAATAGGTTTCTTTCAAGAGGTCTTTAGTTTGGAATGTGTTCTTTTTTCTGAAAAAGTGGTAGTTTTACTGATCCTCTAAGTATGTTCGTAATTGTAGGTAAGAGGTATCTTGGACTCAAATGCTGGTTTGCTTTGGCTTTTTATTATGCTTGGCAGACTGGTGCCTGTTCCTCCTCCTTCCCACCGTTGTGTCTATTTAATTCCACTTTACAGAGGAGTTGCTTCAGTGTCTTGTCACATTTGAACTTTTGTTTAAGAATAAATTTTCCTGAGTGCTAAGCCTTACAGCAACTTAGGTACTTCCAAATCAAAGTCAGAGTAGATGCATGCTCCTGAAGCCAAGCTTTTCAGGGAGATTACTTCTTCTGACTTCAATTGATTTAATAACTACTCTGCACTTGAAGACTGCTGAGGACTGTGCAGCCAAGGCACAGCTAAAAATAACATTTAGGTCTGAGAGCCACTAAGGCAGTTTTGGAAAATGCAAAGTGGTAACTACAGCCCCTTTCTCTTACACCGTACAGGTTGGAAGGAACAAAGGACTGTTTCCTAATGTTTTGATGATGATTGAAACATGCCAAAATATTGCCAGTGTGATTCTTTTTCATTACTGTGGGTGATGAGGAAATTTGAATGAGCTTCCTTCTGGATACATGATTAAATGTTGGTTCAGATGATTTGAACTGAGGTTATAAGGATATAACTGCTTTTTTGAGAGCTGTGATCCAGACTGTTACTTTTGAATTGAAAGCATAGTTTTACACCACTCCTATCAAAATCCAGAGTGTGTTAGAAACATGACCTTTTCTAGTAGTTTGCAAAGTATCCGGAAATACTTTGGAATGAGGGATAGGAAGTTTAAAGGAAGGAGTTACTCCAAAAGCTGTTCCTGTAGCAGCAAGTTTGTATCAATTCTGTCTTGATCATGTAATGAAGACAAGTCTCCTGCTCATTAGGCTGAAAGCTGAGTACATAATATACCAAAATGTGGTTTTAACCAGCAAGACTCCTGGAAAGTCCATGAGCTGTGTTGGACAGAGCAGTGCCTCAGGCCTAGCTGGGACTGAAGACTTCTCTGGGAAGAGGTTGTATCATAGATGGATCAAGTGCTGCTGCTACCTCTCTACAAAATTTGCACTCCTCCTCTCAAAGGAGCCTGTGTTTGATGTTTTGTGGAGCAGCATACCTCACCATAAGCAGAGAATTGGGTTGTGATTCTCACCTGGTGTTCTTTTGTTAAAAGTGATATCCAGCTGTCTTAAAAGACATTTGTGCAGGTAAAGCTCACAAATATTGCTGGATTTTCAAAGAGCATATGAATTAGTCCTTGTATCTACAAATAGCATATGTTAATGAATACATTCATCTTCCTGTGAAAAAAAAATTATGAAAATCTGAGTAGTCCCATGAAACTTGGCCTTCAAGCCCAAAATCAAATTACTGAAACTAGTCAATAAACTGTAAGATTTAAGGTGGTGACATGGTTTTGAATAGACAGACTTAACTCAGTAATTTCCTAACAGCCTAGTGCTGATCTGAAACCAATAATGTTTTAAAGAGTACATTCTATGTATGACTTTAAAGAGAGAGACTGGTCTAGAATGCAGGCGTGTACCCTTCCAAGCTGAGTTTGGAGAGTGGTACAGCATAGGTGAGGGTGCCAGTGGTTTAGGGGGATAAGATAAAGCTGAGGAGTCACCAAAAAGAAGAGCCCCTGAATGGTGTCTGAGAGTAGGAGCAGAATGGCAGTCAACAAAAGGCCTGAGGGACAAACATACCTTACAATGCTGGCCCAGGGTAAAAGGAGGAAATTTCCTTGGAACTGTGGATCCGAGGCCATCGGTACTGTTTGGTTGCTTGGGTTTACAAGGAGAAACTGTGGAAGCCAGAAAAAGGCTCCTGTGACCATGCCTTGCAAGAGAGCAGCTCGTGCTGCTGTTTGATTATGGAGGTCACCTACAAGGAAAACGCATGCTGGGCAGAATTTGAAATTGCACCCTTGCTGGATTAGCATTATTTCAGGTGTCCTTCCCTACATCATCACCTTCTGGAGACCAAGTTCTTCAGAGTTTTCAATAACTTTATGGTATGTCCAGTCCTAAAATGGAAGAGAGGAGTGAAAACAGTTTAAAGGTCCCCTGCTTGCTTCAGGCTGTCCTTGGGCTGCTTCTCAAGTGTGGATGCACCTGTGCAAACCTGCCTTGAGTGGGCTGGAGCTAATCTGGGATTGCCAAGGAGCAGAACGTGATGCTTTTGCTTCACTCACATGCATTTCCCCACACCCACCAGCACTACACATGGTTCCAGTATGGCAAGAAAGGGCAAGGCAGAGGTGCCCCTTTACCCCTGCTTGGAGCTGCCTCCTACCTGTGCAGCAAGAAATGCTTTGGGGTTTGTACAGCATCTCCTAGAAGAACTGTAGCAAGACTGAATTTTTAAAAATCCCCTTTTCCTTTGCCCATATTGGGGTCACTTTGTCTTCCCCCTTCCTTCTGACCTTCATTAGGTCAGGAGGAGATGATGTGCTGAATGCCGCCCCTGACACCCGTAACTGTACAGGACAGACTCCCTGCATTCCAGGAGGATCACCACAAGCCTGATTATAGTGGCTAAAAACCCTGTGAACCCACGTTCTGGACACTATGGAGGAATCTTATTGGAAACCTAAGACATCTAGAAAAAAGATGTCCAGTGCATAGCTATGTATTCTGACAGGATCTCTAATACACTGGTTGGGGAGAGCAAGCAAGTCAGACTACGGTTGGCACATTTTCTGTGTGCCAGAGCTTTACAGTATTTAAAAATGCAAAACATGTAACTAGCAAATTTCCAAAGTGCCCCTAAAACAGAAGAACAATTCTAGACTCAATCCTTTTTTAATTTTCTGGCTCTGTCTGTATAAAGCAGCCGCCACAATATTGCTGCCAGAAGAGGTATGTTTTTATTACATCTATTGACATACTTTCACATGCAATTTTAGCAGAGACAAAGCACAGCTGGGCTTTAGCTTGCTGTTGAAGGTGAAACCCAATCTGCAGTAGCCTAATTTCACTGAAATAAAAACAAGACTTTTATGGTTAAAAATCCCTTTGGAGATACCTCAGCAAATTCGTTTTGTGAAACAAATAATTAAACAAAAGTATAATTTCGCTTCAGGGTGTTGTGAAGACAAGGGATTAATATTTGTAAATGTCTCCATGAAAATCAGTCAGGTTAACAGGACTGTATTTCACCACAAAGCAAGGCCAGAATAATTAGAGGTTCATTAAACAAACCCAGCTATTCATAGCAGGGGGAAGCAACTTTTTCTGAAGCTGTCCCAGGATGACACTGCGCAGCTCTTGGAGCACAGAGGAAGGATCCCAGCACATGCCATCCCCAGAAGTGCAGGACTGAGTCTGGGGCTTTGAGTTCTGCGGAACTCACAGCAGGGTATTGAGCCAAGGCCCAGCTGGATGTGAGCACAATTAAACTGTCCCCTGGCTGGAATTAGCTTGGACCCTGGACAAAGCCAGCCTGCAAAGCACCTTGTAAATATACCTTTAGAATGAGCTCTTCCTGGAGAGTATCATGTTGTGCAGAGGTTACAGCTTCTCTCCATCCCTTCCTCGAGGCCAAAGGGGAATCTCATGTCTGCCAGCAGGTTCCTTTAGACTGGAGTTTTCCCCAAGAGGGGCAGATTTTCTTTTAGAAGCAGGTGCTGGTAGTTCAAGGACAGCATGCAGAAAACCAGTCATGCACATAACCAACATTTTTATGTCAACAAAAAAAGCCATTGAAAAAACCCTCAAACATCTTTCTCTCTGTCCTCTTTCCCCAGACAACACACACTGAAAAACATCAGGGCCTAGCACTGAGGATTCAACCTGTAAGATCTGAATTTCATAAATTCTAAAGGAAGGAGGAGAATGGACAAAGGGAACAGAGGTGTCAGGAAAGGTATCAAAGAAAGCAAAATCATTTACTTGATTACAGATTTTTCAAATTATTTACATCTCTACTGGAAAGCAATAGACCTTTTGGCTTGTGACCTCCTGCTTACTGCTGTTTGCTTTGATAAGTTCAAGTGAAAAGATGGTGACTTTTGACTAAAAGAATTTGTAGTATTAATGAAACATAATTTCCCCAGCAAAGGTTTTATATATTTGAAGAGTCTTTTTAGTTAAAAAAATAGCCTGGGCATCAGGCAAATCAGGCAGAGAGGTCTGTCTGTAATGTGTGTCTGTTCTTCACTGACACATATTAGCTGTTAGTGGGCTGTAGAGGGGTGCATCAGGCTTTATACCCAGCTGCAGGATATCCAAAACAGCCTTAATCAGAGATTACCCCAGACTCCTTTTGTAGAACAGGTAACTGGACTTGCTCAGATTTTTAATAATCTTCATTGTGGCTATGCATCCCTTTGTGCCTAGGAAGCACCGTAGCCAGCTTAAAGCGTCAGGGTTCATTGGGGCAATCTGCTTGATAGACAAACCCACTACAAAGGAGAGGATCAAAATAGACCTTTGTAATTCGACAGGAATAAATCTGGTCCAGTTCCCTGAAAACGAGAAAGACAAGGACTGCCAGGGGATCAGGCAACCCTGAAGCTTAGACAATTCTCCTTTTCAAATTTTGTGGGTTGACTCTACTTACTTATGAGACTGAATTGCTAATAAAATTAATTGCAAGCATCCTAAGTTGGTCATCCCAAGAGTGTTTCTACTTGAAGCAGTCATTAATTATTCTGACTGGTATTGTCTGTCTTTTCTATTTATAGGCTGGCCATGGGCGACACTGACTGTTCTCGGGCTCCTGTACTGCTATTCTCATGTTGGAATTGAGTGGGAGCAGAAGAACGCTGCGCATTAGGAATGATGCAAACAATTATTCTTAAGGCAGGTTGATGGTTCTTCTACACTGGATATTCTGTCTGCACAAGGGTGAGCCAGACCAAGTCTTCAGTCCATGTATTAAAACCAAAAGCTCATTTAATTGATTCTGGATTGCAAATGCAGGAGTTGAGCTGCAGAAACACTGATGGGCTACAGCCGGGGATGGGGAGAAATCATGAAGCATTTTGAATTATGTTATTTTTGTAAAACAGCATCTCTGTGACTCTATGTACATTAGAACCGTGCGTCTCAGAACAGGTATTTTATATATGTTGAGGATTTTTTTCATGTTTTGCTGCCTATTTTGAGATATAGAAGAAAAAAAGAATTCTACCTTGGAGAATTCAAAAAGCCCAATCTCTCACAGAT
Source organism: Struthidea cinerea (assembly GCA_013397865.1). Lineage (NCBI taxonomy): Eukaryota > Metazoa > Chordata > Aves > Passeriformes > Corcoracidae > Struthidea > Struthidea cinerea. The sequence continues at coordinate 1,331,765 of VZTI01003154.1, forward strand.
GGTGTCCAGGGGCATGTAGGGCTGTGCCCTGCACTTACACTGCTCCATGAAGGGCACGATGCTCATCAGTTCTTCTTGATTGCTTTCTGATATAAGCTAGAACATTTTGTATTCTCACTGACTGGAGTAGTTCTGCCTTAAGCTACTTTTCCACCTACTGTAGCAAAGCCTGCTTTTTCTTTTTAATGTGTTCATTTAAAATTTTGCCTTTAAAATATCACCTTTTTGGTAACCTTAGAAATGGTTTTGTTTCTTTAAAAAGAGAGAGTACGCAGGCAGGTCTTTTCTTAAGGAACAGCTTTCCTTTTTAATCTAATATTCTCTTAAAGCTCCTTGGGCTTTAAGCACTCTCTGCCTTGTCTTAGAGTTAAAGCATAAAATACTACCTTTATTTTGGGGCTAATACCGCCTTCAGACTGTTCAGTCTGCCTCTTGTATTGTTCTGTTACAAAAGGAGGTATCCCCAGTCTGGGTGAATGGTAAATCTGTTCCGTCTGCTTCATTCTCTGCTGTCCAAGCAATCAGCTCCTGCAATATATTGCAGACACCCTAGGAGGAACTTTTCAAGACCTTTAGAAAAAACCAGAATGGTCCAATACAGTGGCACCCAATTATCTGGAGCTCCATGTCCTTTGCCCACAGCCAGACGTGTTACAGCAGCATCTTTGCCCAAAGATTGTGTTGTCCAGAGCTGGGAAGGTCATGCCTGCAGGTGTCCAGGTTGCAGGAGTGCTTCAGCACACACTGCTTTCTGAGGGAAGGGGAGACCCTTCCCCTCTCTGGTAGTGTGGGTGTCTCCTACACTGTTCTGTTTTAAACTGATATTGAAGAGCAGCCAGAAGACCTTTAGTCTTTCTAATGTTAGACATTCCCCCTAGGCATGGTCAAAAGGCCACGAGTTCTGGAGAGGACTTCTTCCAAAAGCAGCTTCCTCCACCCAAAGCATGTCAAAACTTGTTCCATGCCCCTGGCAGACATTTCAGCCTGTTTGGAGTTAGTATCCTACTGTCCATCACTCCTGCAGCTTCAGCCAAGTCTGATATAACTTATCCCTTCAACAAGGAATTCAGTTCCTGAGAAAAATAAGCAGAAATGCCATCTTCTGCTTATTGCCTACATTTCTGATGTCTCTGCTGCTCACAACTATGGCAGCCTTCTTGTTACCCTCCATTGATTCCTGAAGAAATAAGGGCAGAGGCTTCAGCTCTCTATCCATCCAGAGAAAAGCCCATCTCTTGCTGTTTCAAAGCAGAAGCTTCAGCCTTTTATGTTGAGTCCCCTGGCTCCCCCGCCTTGAAATTGTCATGATTTCCCCTGGAAGCCATTTCTAGGAGACACCATGGCCTGTTGAAAATAACTTACCTTGAATGCTGCCTGGCCAGAAACATGGCTCTCCTGACTGACTGAATGATGATTGCAGGGATTCTCTCAGCCACACAGTATATGGCTTTAAGCCTCTGAATTTATTAAAGGGATCTGAGATTGGCCTCTGTTTCGGGGCAGCACTGAGCTAAGGGCAAGAACTTTCTCAAACTTTGCTCAAACTTTGTAATTAAGTGGAATTAGCATTAGAGCAAAAAGTCATGAAGCTGTTCTTCAGTCTTATTGATTACCATTATTACATGAACCAAGGAGGTACTGAGTGATTGGATTCCAATTTGTATGCATGCAGAACTTCCGGCTCCAATATGGAAATGACCCTGAAGGTCATATAGAGCATGCTTATTTCTGAACTAAAATTGTTTTCTATTTTTTTTCAGTGCTTTATATATCTTTCATAATTTTGTATCTTTTTCTGTTTCTATAAATAAAGCTGAAATGGACTGTTGGCTTGAGAACTGTGTCTTGGAAAACTGTGGCCTTGTGTAAGAAAAATAAGTACTCCACTGTGGTGGAGAAACACTAACATGCACTGGAAGCCTGCAGGATGGACACGATGCAGACTGGTCAGTTTTATCCCTGTTGTGCAGTGTATGGAACATGCATTCCCTAGTGGTGTGAGTTTAAAAAGCAAATTGGCCTTTTGTAGCTGGGTTAAGGAGAGACTTCAGCATGTGACGCTTCTGAGAAGAGCAGCATGCACATAAAATGATGCTTCCCACTCACAAAGCTCCTTCTCAGTCCTGCTTACACAGCAGCCGTCAGCATGGGGCATGTTCAGTCACACAACACACAGCTCTATGCCTGAAGCACTTCAAACTTGCTACTGAGTTATACCTTCAGCTTGGAGACACATTCCTCAGCATGGCCTGAGAAGTGACTCTTCGTGTGGCACCTGATGTAATTGTGTGGTAGCCCAAAGTGCCATCCTCCAAGTGAGGCCTCTGTGACAGTCCTAGAGAGGTGGGAGTTTGCAGAGACCTGGAAGAGACTGGAGTAGCCGTGCCACTTGCCAAAGGGAAAAAACAGGTGAGGGGTGTGTGAGAGACTTCCAAACCCTGAGAAAAAGCTAGCTAAGGGGTGTAGGAAACAGGTGACAAAGACAGACATGGCCAAAGTAAGTAAAAATAAAGATGCTGGCCATTTTGAACCAAAGGGGAGCACTTCTTGCAGGGGGCAGGGGGAACAGCAGACAACAAGTAGTACTGCTCAGAGACCCTGAAAGTCACAAAAGTGCAATGACAAAAAACCCCCAAGGTGGTGGCTCTGGAAACGAGCTGGACAGCTACGTGGTGACTACTGACAACAAGAGTTCACAAGTGATTTTGAAAAGCTGCCTAAGTGACTAGCAAGCATCATGTATAGTGATATCTGGCTTTAATGGTCACCACAGAGCTGTAGTAAAGTCTCTTGCACACACACACACACACACACACACACACACACACACACACAGACACATCCTTGCTCTAGCCCCTCCTTGGCTAGCAGAGCCCTCATCATTACTGGGTAAGATTATGCTAAGTGGCTCTTTCTTTAATTCTGCATTCATTAGAGGGTGAGCAAGGCTTTGCTCACCTATCTCTTTCACATCTGAGAGCTAAAAGCAGCTTAGTTGGAATAGCGAGTTTACCACATGTCAAAAGAAAACCAGCTTAACTGTGAAAACCTGCAGCAATTTTGTTATTAGTCACAGCAATAACGCAGGGCCTGTCCTCTCTCTTGCACACCCACTTAATTTCCTTCGTCACCACTAATCCTTGAGCCAGTCACAGTTTGCACTTGCTGAGGGGGGAGGCTTTCCTTCCTCTGGCTTGGTGTCAGGATTTTCCTCGAGGAGCTGTGAAGAGCGAGGAGATTGCTATGCATGGCCTGTCACAACTTCTCCTCACGGTGCTTTATAGTTTCCCCCCCCTTCCACGAGTAGTGCAGCCCATTACTGCTTTCCAAAATAACTCCCAGCACACAGCCACTTGTTAGTCAAGGCATATATTTTAATGCAGCAGGGACAGCTGAAATACTGCTTGATGCAAAGCCTGTGTGAAGAATGCTGTGGCTGTCACACCTTTGAGGAAGAGGGGAAATCTGCATTACAATAGATAATTTCTTGTGTTATGGGACCTCTGAGAGCGACCCTCTCTGGTGGGTCCCCTCGAACGCCCAGGGGTGTTCTGTGCACATGCACTGAATTCACATGCACAGTCCGGCCAGGAGCTGCTTGTGGAGCGGTTCCTCCATTAGTTGCGTGTAAAAGGAAGAAAAAATGAAGACAACTTTGGTGTTTTTTAATTCTGTGCTTCATGCAAATGCAATCACATCCAGCACAGGTCCTGCCAGACCATCTGAGAATGAGTCCCAGCTGCCTGTGGCACCAGTCACCTACGCCTGACCTACGGATGGACAATGTGGCTCAGGCATTCCCAGCCTGGGGGACAAGCACTGGCAGCTCCAAGCTTGAGAGGCTTTCACAGATGCCACCAATGCCCAGGAGGACAGGAAAAGGAAATTTCTAATGGGTATGACATACTTTAGACACTGCACAGGAAATGGAGCTGAAGGGTGTCAAGGCTCAACTTCGAGGCAGCCCCGGCACTGCTCCCTTCAGTTCCCTCAAGCTTTAGCAACAAAAGTGAACTGCTCCAAGAGGAAAAAGGTGTGTGCACTCTGTACCCAGTAGCGACAACGCCAGGATTAAAACTATGTCCAAAAATCTCCTCATTCCTTATGCTGGGAATCACAAAGATCTGGGTGAGAACAAGTTAAGCTAACATCAGGATCTAACAGGCAAATTTTGACCACAAACTAGGCTGCACCACCTTTCTTAATATCCAGGGGCAGCTCAATGTGTAAATAGCCTTAGGCAGCCGCATATCAGCACCTTTCAGGAATAGAACAAATTAAATGGCCTAGCTGTGGCCTGTGCCTTCCCCAGCAATGGTCAGCCTGCAGGTAACAGAAATGCATTCTATCCACAGGGATTTAAGAAAAGCTTCATATATGGTTGGGTAGCTGAAGTGAATCATTGCAGACAGGTGCATCAGCCAGCCACTGAAAAATTAAAGTTTACTGAAGAAGTAGCACAGAAATATAACTTCAGTTATGACCTGTGACATTTAAATTGTATTGGCACTCCCTCTAAAGCTGATCTTTCTTGACAAAATTAATTAATTTTTATGGACCATAACATTTTCATCCCTGCACTAGCGCATTTGAGTTTCCAAAATCAGGTGGCAAAAATAGAAGAACTGGAAATGATACTAGAAGACCAGAAACAGCTACACTGTTCGTAAATTAATTAAAAGGCAAGTCAGGGAAAAAATTAAGGTCCAGTTGATTTTTTTTTCAGACTGCTGCTGGAAGGGTTAAGGTTGCTTTAGGGGCTCAGGTATGTGGGAGGATTACCTTATGGTAAGCCACAATTCAGAGATAAAAATAAGCATTTATGGGACAATTCTTGAAGTGATGGTACTGCTGATTTATAGTTATGTGTTTCTTTACTCTTGTGGTAATAGTTTTGTGCTGGGGTGGTAATTCATGATGAAATTACAGGCTAATAACTTCCATTTGGTCATATATTTGCTCCTGGCCTCTTCAGGGACCTCTCCACTGCCTTTCCCCAGCTCTTGGCATCCTGTCTCAAGGCTACCCTTGGATCCAACTCTGTTGACCCACACTTCACACACCACTGCTGGTGCCATCTGCCCAACAAGCACTCAGGTTATTCTTCTCAGAGTTCCTCAATTTGATCAAATCCTGCCAAACATTACTTGGTAAAAATAACAGACCTACAAATGGTCTGAAGACGTCCTGCTTGCCTTGAACAATAACAGTGGTTATTGGTTATGCCAATAACTTTTGCAGTAATGACGCATGGGCAAGGACTTTGCTCATCAGATGGAGAAAGGCAAAGACCTTTATTGCGCAGTCAGAATTCCCTAAATACCAGCACCCAACAGGATAGAACACCATGTAAACAGGAAAGATACTCACCACGGTGTCTCCCAATCACCTGGGGTATTACACAGATTTTACCTAGTATGGTAATAGGTAAACAATACCCTATAAGGCCACAAACTACAATGAACACTTCTCATAGGCCCAGTCTGTCCATAAACACACAATCCTCTCTCAGTCCGTCTCCGGTGACCTGGATGCACTCCCAGGGTCACCTCCGGGCCCAGGAAAGCCCCCTCTCTGATCCTCAGGGCCTATCTCTCTGCCACCACCCAGTGCACTCCAACAATAACCACTGACACCATGAACAACTTGGGTATGGTATGAACAACTTGGCAAGTTGGGTATGAGGCCTGACACAGGTGCAAGGCTTTAAAAAGCATGACAGCCATTCAAAATAAAATAGCACACTGCTTTTGGAGCACTTGGAGCTCCGAACTTGGGGGCTCTTAGTTCATGCTGGTTGAGGAAACTTCTATGTTAAGAAAAATGACATTTTCATAATAATAAGGTTTCCAAGCTAAATCTTGAAAACTTCAGGGGTGCTGGCAGTAACACAAGGGCACTCTGACACTGGCAGAGACAACTGAGGCAGAGTAAAGTATATCACAGCTCTTTCCAGCAGGCAAATGGTGACTCAGAGGTCTACAGCCCTGTGGAAACTCCAGCTGAAGGAGCCTCCTGGGCAGTCAGTCCCATTTGCCCTTGTGCCAGTGTTGTGCTTCCCCTTCCTGCTCCCTGCTGTCTACCCCCTTGGTGAGTGCAACTCACAAACCCACCCTCTCGCACTTCATTTTGCAAGGCTTTCCTCAGATGCTTACCTGAGACACACACAGGTTTCCTCCATAACTGATTTTCCTGGGCAAAGGAAATGCAGCTCATTCAAGCCACAAAGACAGGTATCCAGGACTCTACTTTGGCTACATTATATGCTGCTTCTGTTTGCTGCGGTGACCTTAGACTTCTCTCTGGTCCACACTGGGGTCAGAGCAGCCAGCCTGCAGCCTTTCAGCACACCTGGCCATAGCTGCTCTATTGGCTGCACACAAATGAGAGGTGCCCACCCCCATTTTACAGAGCTATTTACAATTTGTGTTGGCAGAATTGTAATTTCATGCAGTATTTCATGCACAGTTCCTGTACACTTTCCTGAAGGATGCTTTTTCCAACTTAGCTTTCAGCTGAGCAGCTTTACTTTATATTTTTGTCTCTCCACTTCCACCTAGCCAGGGTCAACATGGTTGTATGTGCAGTGTTATCATTCTAAAGGAAAACAAAAATAAATACTTTATTTTGACTTGGGGCTCCATATGGATTAGCTTAGCTTTCTTTCCAGTCCTCACGCTGAGAGTGTTCAATACATTTTCCTGTTATCGTTAGTTCTTCTGAAATACCTTCTGCTTAACCGTAAAACTCACCAAAAAAGATTGCTGGAGAGCTTTGAAAGCAATCTATTTCTCCTCTCTAAGCCCTGCTTGCAGAGAGCCATTTCTTGTTGAGCTGTCTTGGTCCCATTGCTGAGCACACAGTAGCTCCCAGGTTTAATAGTGCGCTCTGTGTGCTACTGCTGCTTAGCATTTCCCCACAATGGCAGCCCCTGCTGAAGAAGAGGCCATAATCTTCCTTTTATAGGAAATCCACATGTGTAATAGATACTCCAGCACAGTTTCTTTCTCTCCCCAGTTGTGTAAGCTGGGAGATGGGGAAGGTGGAAGGAAATTACTCTTTGATTTGCATATACAAACTGCAGTGATATTTGCAGGGGCTCTGTGTCCCCCCCAGGTAGGAATTGACAGCAAAGCCCATACTTTCCCCTCATTCCTCATCCACCCGAACAGAAACATCTTCAACAAAATCTCTACAAGTGAGCAACGCTTAAAAAGAACCAAAACAATCTTCAAGGTTTCTCAGACACTCCTGCCTCCGTAAGTACTTAAGGTGGGGCTGCAGGGAGAAGGCTTCGGAATTGGTAATGATGGATGGAGCTGCCAAAGTTAAGCTTGTTTTAAACGTACACCTGTGCCACGGGGCAGCTTAAATTTGAATTTGACTGTGCTACATAAGGACTTAGAACTTAATTAGGAAAGGGGGAGCAGGAGTGGAAAAGGAAAGGAAAAAAAAAGCAAAAAGACAAGGCTTGAGCACATGTATTGTACAGATACAGCTGTGCACAAGCGTCTTGGTGTCTAGTCTGACAGACTTCAGGAGTTCACTTTCCCTAATGCCTTCTTTGGATTTCTCACAGGTTTTTAGTCATCCTGTCTTTCAAGAACAGGACAGGTTATTTCCCCTAGCTGCCACGTACCAACACAGAAGTTGTGGTGAATTAGAATGCAAGAAGCACAGACTGAATCTTCTAGGTGAAAAATACTTGTATTGGCTGAGATTCTTTATATGTGTGTTGCAATTAAACCCCTGATACCACTGGCAGCAATAAATACCATAGCAACACCGCATCCTTCCCAGCATGTTCTGGTTGGATACACAGCCTTACTAACCAGCCTAACTCCTGGAGCAGAAGGCAAGCACAGAGAGCAGCTCATCAGCCAAGGTCTCCTGAGCCTCAGTGCTGGGGTGCAGCGGCAGCTTCTCACTGGGTGAGGGGCTCAGTGCGCTCTCTCCCCGAGTTTTGGGGGGAAGGGGGGGTCTTCTGAGCATTGCTCTGCACCAGGCACACACACTGCTGGGACACGCTGAACAGGAATAGTTTTGATGTTTCCTTAGTGCTGGGGGAGCAAATAAAACCCACTGCTATTGCACACATGTGAGGGGGAGGGATTTGCTGCAGTTCATCCCACTGGCTCTCACAGCACAGAAGAGCTGGTTTATGCTGGCTGTCTTTACTCCATTGCAAAAAAGCACCAGCGACAGAGTGCTTCTGACTTTAACACGGATACTAAAATGCACCACAGGGCAACTAAAGAAGCACCATTACCAAATGCAGAATTTAAAGCTGTGTAGCACTCACCTTCCCACATGCCGATGCCCTGCTGACTGCCCCCGGGGGTCCCTGATGCTGCCCCAGGGCCGCACACCCAGCCGGGTGTAGACCCCACGTGCCTGGCAGGGGTCCCCAGCAGCTGCACACTAATTCATAACCAAACAAAAGAACAATACCTGCAGCTATTTCTGAGAAAAATCGGAAGCCACAGCACACTCCTTGCGCTCTAGAAACCTTCTGTCCCTGCTCTGAATGTGCTCCCAGGTGCAGGGAATGAGGAGCAGGGGCTGGTGCAGGTGGGCCCGAGGCTGCTCACAGCTGCTGGGGCTGCTGCTGCCCAGCTGAGCCCGGGCCTGATGGGCAGCATGCAGAACATGAACCTTTGCAATCTGGCATGCAAATCTGGGCAAAAAAGTGCTGTAGTTAATTCCCTTTGGTTTGAAATGCTGTGGGGCTGCTGGGGGGAGAGACACTCTGATGGGGAACACTGAGTGGCCAGTGCTAACCCTCCTGCACTCACTGAAGCTTGGAGCACTGCCAGGGAGGCTGTGAAGAATGCAGGAGCAAAGAAAATAATGAAGAGTTCAGAAAATGAGCACAACAGCCTCTAGAGACCTGAAAAAAAAAAAAAAAACAAAACAAAAACAAACCAAAACCCAAGCAAAAGTACATGCCTTCACTATGGTAATTTTCCCTTTTCTAGCAAGTATAAGGACACTGTATAACATCATGCAAAAGAAAGCTGGATTTTCACACTGGCCCGAGAAACAATGTGAGTGACGAGAGATCCTGTCACAGCACATACGACAGTGGATGCAGAAATGGTGTTAAAAATAGCTCCTCATTGTGCTCCTTGGCTGCTCTCCGTACAGTTCCGCCCCAGCTCGGCAGTCTGAAAGCTTATGCTTTATTGCTGTTCTTTTGGAGATGACAATCCCATGGAGTGTCTTAATACAGGTAACAGCCACATTCACCAGACCCTTGAGTGAGAGGATGGAGAATAAACCACAAAAACGGCTGCAAAGCTCACCGGGCCCAGGCTGACATCCTGAAGACTAAAACTTTGTATAAATTTACAGTGTGGCTTCTGGCCTGCAGGAATGACTGCTGACTGTGATCCTGTCACATAATGGCCATCCTGACCTGAAAGGACCTCCCATTCCCATGACCTTTGGTTATTGGTTCCCTTGCTGAGGTAGCCAACAAAATAATATTGATTGCTGCCTGTTGCAGCAGTGTCACCGCAAGGGGCTTCCTCTGTGGGGTTTGTCTTTGTGTAAGTCCATGGTGAGGTCACTTTATTCTGCAGCAGATGACAGGACAGCAGAAGCTTCTTTGATCTCTGGTTTCCATGAGCTTTGTAAAAGTTCTCAGATACTGCAGTAGTGAACACAGTCTGAAACACAGACCAGCTATAGACGTGTACCCTCAGGACATGGGATGATCGTTTCAGACAGGTCACAGCCAGTCCTCTGGTGATCTCTTTTTGCTCAGCAGATACCTGGGCTAGACTGAGGTCCACAGCACAGGACACTGCCTGGGGTGTCAGGATATTCCCTTTACAGAGCACCTGAGTTCAGTTTATAGTGAGCCTGGAAATGTGAATCCCTTTGCACTGATATACAGCAGAAAGGAATCTGAAAAAACAACCTGAATCATTTACAATCAAGGCAATAATATCCCACTGCTCCACTGCTAACACTTGACATACAAACCAACAGCAACAAAACTGCTAGCCAGAAGTTCCAGAGCGTAATTTAAAACCACCTTGTTGATCTTATGAGCACATATTCAACACAGAGAAAAGCACACCAAAGCAACTGTAATGTATAAAATAGTTTATTACTATAATAAATAAAATTAAACTTTTTTTTACAAATATTATTTGTGCTTGTTTAAAAATGTTGACTAGGGATATCATTAATGGAGGTGGCTGCATTTGTATCTGAAACATTCCCAGGCAGTGCGTATACATACATACACACACTGTCTATCTACTGGCAGCTGCTTTGCTGACCACAAAAATAGTATCTACTCATTCTCTGTTTCTAGTCATGCTTCATTGAACAAAGTGACAAATGCAAAGAAAAAGAACTGAAAGTATTTGGTGGATTTCTGAAAGGATAAAAACAAGTGAAGTACATTGAAAAGCGCCAAAGCAACTGCATTAACTGCATATCAATCAAGTGTCCATGCAGTGGTGGCTAAATATTGAAACGCAGACAGGTCTCCAACAGATGTACAAATATTGATTGTATGTAGGTACAATAATATAACACATTCATTAGAAAACTTGGTATTTCTTTATATAGCAGTTCATCCTGATACAAGATTATTGAACTTCTTTCATCTACAGCTAGAATGATTCTTTTTCTATGTTAGTGGTCACAGATTTAGTGGGAAGGAGAAAAAAAACCATGAGCCTTTCAGAACAGTTAGTGAAAACCCCGAACAGTTTTGCTAATATTAGGCATTTGGATCCAGTTACAGAGATGTTCTGGGATTACACATCAAATATGTTTACACAACACTCAACAATCAGCTTGAAACAATTACAGTTGCAGGTAATTCACATTAGCTTTGTTGATCTGTAAAAAAAAGTCTCTGAAACAAACACTTTTGCAATATGACAGGCTGGCTCCCTGACATACAAAAGTGTTTAGACAATAGCTATGTCTCTTTGTTTTATGAGGGGAGAGGGCAATTGGAGTAATTCATTATCCTAATAAGAAGGCAATAAGTGGAGAAAGAAATGTGATTACCAGCAAGTGATTTCCATTAGATTTAGAAAGCTAATCAAAGTGCTTCATCTTTAGGCAACACTGTAAATACTACAGAACATTAAGAAGGAAGAAGAATGGAATCACAGTTTGAATTATATCACTTATGAAAGGGTCTTAAGGCTAAATGCTGGATATATCTTATTGCAAAAAAAGCTTTATTTTTATTTAATTGAATCAATGTTTCCCACAACAATGTGGTCAAAATGATGTCAGATTGGAGGATACAGTATCCTACTGTGCCTCACCTCAAATTTCTGGAGCTTCCCTTGCATGGGACTCTCTCTAAAAGGTTTGTCTTGATGTATCATAAGTGCGGCTAAAACACAGACTTTGTTATTGCCAATACACGCACAGGAGACTATGTGGAAATGAAAAATTCAGTAGAAGATGCTTTTACCACCTAACACCAGGACAAGAAAGCAGAGGTGCAGCAACCATGTGTTATGCCGCCCATGAGAAGAAGGATAGGCTCAGCACCTTTGAGACAACCCCTGGTACCAGAAAAAAATAAATCCATCTCTTCCACCATCTCTCTTGCAGAAAAAAGCCATGAGAAACACTACCAGGGCAGCTTGGCTTCAGAGATACTGTGAGCAACAAACACCAGCTTATGAGCCTTATCCCCACGGACTAGGACACAGCATTTTTCCACTTTCACATGGATTTCTCTTTCCTGACTATCATGACCCTCACCAGATCTTCTCGCAGTCACACTGTTTACCAGACTCACAGTATGAAGTTGAGGCCAGCTAGAAGAATCAAAAATCATGGCCTTAAACGTTCAACAGTTAACAAACAAGACACTAACAGGACACTCAGTGGATGTCTACTGGGAAGATTTAAGCTCCCTTCTTGGACTGGAATCAATGAGGCATGTGCTTTCACTTAACAGAAATGCAATCCATAGGCTTATCTATACATAGATATTATATATATATGTGTGTGTACGTACACGCATCTGCACAAGCGTAATCATACACATTGTTGTTTATATAGTAAAGACAAATTATGTAGTAATTTTTTTTTCACAGATTGGTTAAGGAGAATTGAAAATATATCACCAGATAGTCACAGTAAGTATCTTGTTCAGTTCATTAAAGGGAAGTACTGTAGAGACAGAACATCGCCTTCGAAGCTGTTAAACGGGGTGTTCGCTGGGATTCAGGGCAGAACTGTGGAAGAGATTTAAAGGGAGAATGGTGTTTTCAAAAGTATACTTGTAATACCAGACAGAAGTAAATGTATCTGAACAAGGCAGGGATGAGGGCTGGGGTTTGCTTTTTTTAATCCTTTTTTATGTGCTGGATATTTGTATTCTTTCTAACCATTTAAGCATGAACTTTCAGAAGTTCCCATTTGACCAAATTATAATACAGGCTCCTACTCTCAACTACCTCCTTTTGACTAAAATTTAATTACACCATATAGCCAAAATGGAACACATCATCTCTTTTAGAATGATGCAGGTCATTTAGCAGGTTGTTAAATGGCAGAAGCACTATGCCAGAACACAGTTAAAACTGAGGTGTTGGGTTTTGTTTGGGTTTTTTCTGTATACTATGTACAAACATTTGCTGGTGAAGGGGCAGAGTCTTATTTTCAGACATCCTTCACTTCTAAGCTGGAAAATAATTTAAGTGAAAAGGCTTAACCAACATGTAGAGAGGAACAAGAGAAAAAGGAAAAGCTGACAAATGCAATCAAAGAACAAATAACAGTTACGGTGGGTCCACATGCCATCCAGCCATAGACATCTGTCTGAGTGTAAGGCTCAGTGGAGAAACACAGATTAGTAACACAGGGGCTTTCAGCCACTCCTTAAAGGAAAAGTGCTGCATTGGCAGAGCCTGGGCACCACAGCACAGGTCCAGATTAGTCCAGGGTTCAAAGGAGTGGGCATGGATTTGTTCATTTTTTAACCACTCAGTAGTCCAGGGAATCCAAACACCAAAGCTCATCCTAGGTAGTATTTTTTTCAAATTCTCTTACAACAAATACAGGTTGCTGAGGGATGATGCACTCTCCTACAACCAGTTTTAGTGCCTGACAGTTCATAAAAATGGGCCTCAGTTACAGCCATAAAGGAGGTCTGAGTGACACTGACTGCTGTCTGGGCTCATCTGGAGCACACACCCTGAAGGTGTCATTTTAAGGAGCAGAGCTTCTCTGCCATTTTATGACCGTAACAAAATTAAATTTGGCCATAATCTTCAAAGACATTAAATTTTAAGTGGAATTCAGGAGTGTGTTACAATCTTTGAAGGCTTTACAAATAATAAATGCCTTTATAGGCCATTGTAAGAGCCTGAAAAAAAGCCTTAGAAAAGGACTGGGTGCTGCACCCACCGTTATACAGGGTGGGGAGGAGTTTGGTATCATTCTGAGCATCAAGCTACACAAGGAGCATCCCCAGAAAATGGGAACTTGTCTGCCTTTGTTCACAGTCCTGGGTTATTATTACAATTAGGAGGCTTCTGGGGCTGGTCCTGCTGGGATTCCAGGTTGGGCAATCAGCAACAGCAGAATAACATTTAACATATCCCTGAGGGCACACAAAAATATCACTGAGAAACATCAGTTCAGTATCAGCAACAAAGGGACAGGTAACCTGCAACTGCACGTTTAATTTTAGGTCTGCACTGCAATTCTGGAGACACTAGGCACATACTTGGGAGGTTGTAAACAATTCCTCCCTTGTCCACCTGGGATAAGCTCACGTTCATTGTTTACTCAACTGCAGGTAAATTGGTGACACTTTCTCAAAGGACTTGCTAAGACTTTCAGCCTTTCAAAAATTTTATGAAGAAAAGTGTCGTGAACATCATGCTGGTGAGGAATTTGCCTGGATCAGGAAACTGACTCCAAGGCAGTCTCTAAAAACTTGCTGGAACTTTTGGAAATCAATTACAAATCCTGTATCGGTACACCTGGGGTTTACTTTGGTGGTAGTTACTGTCTAAGAAGACTGGAAATAAAAAAAATCATGACAGAGTTTCTCACAGGAACAGTGGATGGATGGGCTTCTGTGGCAGCCATGCCATTGCTGTTGCAGGTAACTGCTGCCACTTACAGCGATTAAAGCACCAAACACAAACAGCGTGGCTTTGGTCAGAGAGAGCCTTCCTCAGCTCTGCAGGTCTGCAGTGAGCAACTGGAAAAGATATCAGGTACCACTGAAAAAACCTAAACATGGAACCAGAAATAAGTTAAGGAAGTGGCTTCTTGGTTTCAGAGCAACTCACCTCCCTGCTTGCCTTTTCTTGTGGGAGGGAAGAAGGTAACCAACAGATCTGAACCCGAGAGTTGTTTCTCAGGAGTATTTCAATCCTTGGGTATGAATTCACCTCCCTGTGGGCACGTCCATACCAAACCAAGGAGTAAGACAATGAAAGCCCTCATCAGGGGACCTCCCACCTCCCCGGGGATGTCTGACACCGTTCTGCATTGCACTGTGCAAGCATCAGGCCAGCAGAAATCCTTAAAATTGAGCGTGTTCCTTGCCTCTTCTGTACTTAACATGAATGAAAATCTTCCCCCAACAAATGCTGTGTTCCTTTGCAAATGACTCAGTACCAAGGAAAAAGAATGAGACTGAACACATCCTGCGTTAAGACCTATTGCCATTAAAAATGAAAACCCCCTGGAGTGCGTACCATACTTCTGAGCTCTAAGGTACCGTTAAGCAGTGAAATACCAGATCAGTGGAGTGAATAAATTGTGAATATACACCTATATCCCAAGGTGAGGACCCAAGTCTATGCTACCCTATATGAATAATGAAGAGTAGTTTTGGTAAAGTGCTTCAATCTTCCTCCGAAAAAAGTTATGAAAATATAAGTTTTGGAAACATCTCCTTCTTTAAGAAGCAGATCTCTTTGTTTCCTTGCTACAATAGCACTTGCATACAGTAAGCACTGTATTTCTACCTCTACCATCCATTTGCTTCCAAACTAGATTAGATCAGGAACAATACATCTGGATGTAGAGGAAAATGCCACAATCTAAAATTGTTAAAAATTCTGTGAAAGCCTTTGGCTACAATGAACTTTATCAAAACAGAAACTTCTGAATAATAATTTAACAAGAATTAAAAGAACAGATTCATAGCAAAACAGGACATGAATGCCACAGTATATTTTCATCAGGAGGCAAATCTGCAGGACCTGTTAGTGATGTTCCAAATATGTTGTGCCATGGGCTGCTCTCAGGTACACTGCACACCCAGCCCTCTGGCCTCCAGCAGCTGGAGTTGAAAGCAAAAGTATCAAATGTTGAAAGGCATCTGAGACAGAAGTTAAGTTTTTGAAAAAACATAAAAAGTTTTGAAAAAACAGGTCCTTGATTCAGTGAATGACAGTGTGGAAGTTCCCACTTATTAACAGATCTGGAATACTGTGGCTATTTTTGAAGATGTTGCTGAATGTAATTGTTTTAGCAATATGTCAGTTTGAAATTAAAAAGTACAATGTTTTTTCATCTTATTAGCCCTTCGTTGGCTGCCCAAAAGAAACTTCAGCACACAATGAAATACATGTCTCCTGCTGCTCTTTGCATTATTACAGATACATGAGAATATACTGTGACATCCAACATGCTGTAGAGGTGACTGAGACAGTGACAGCAGCAACAAAACAAAAAAAACAACCAACCCACCAAACACTGAAAATACAAGCACCCTGGCCAGTGCTTATTCGTATAGGCATAACCCGAGCTAAGGACATAAGGCATGCTCCAAAAACCTCAGAGGTCACCTGGGGCTCACAGGGATGGCTGCTGCTGTCAGAAATCTTATTCCAACATCCCGAGGGAGAGAGGGGGGTGGGAGGGAATGAGGAAAAAGGGAGAAAAGAAAAATTTTAGAAACTGTACCCTTGCTGTCAAAAAGGCTTCAAAGTCAGCTGCCATCTTGACATGAGGTTGCAATTTCTGTTATCATACCTTTTTAGACAGAGGGAACATGCTTAGTGAACAGGTCCCTCACTCGTTTTCAAGAAGGATTAAATGTAAAATGTTAGGGGGCTGTTTCTTTGTTGGTTGGTTTGTTTGTTTTTTAAAAAGAAACACCTCAGCTAGCTCCAAACACGTCTTTTTCTGATTCTGGAGACTGGGGCCTTGATATTTCAAACAACTCCTGTGGAGACTGGGAGCTTCTTCTTGAGGTTAATATCCTAAGTATCTCAGCAAGCTGATTTTCTATATTGGTCATTTTTGTGTTTAAAGCCTTGATGTCCTCTTTCAACTCATGTTTCACCTCTAGCATGGTGGCCTGAAGAGTCTGTTCTGGGATGGGATAAAAGGAATGCTTGACCTCAGTGAGGACCGGGCTGTGGTCCTGCGGGCTTCTCGTCTCCCCAGCGTTATCCAAGCGCAAGTCACTTTTTGTAATGCCACTGTCACAAGAGTCTGTCTTCTTCAGGGTAGCTTCTCCCGAAGCTTTAGTTCTCTCAGGTAAAGTCTCCATGGACTCTGCTTTAGAGACCTTGTTCCAGTCTTCACCTTTCCCACAGGCTTCCTTGAACTTGGCCCAGCCTTTCCGCCGGGGGTAGTCCCCCGCTGCCTTACACGCCGCACCGTGGTCCGACGGCGGGGCCTGCAGCTTGGCCTGGTCGGAGGCCCCGGAGGTGGCGGCGGGCTGGTACGACACGGGCGTCGCCGGGCTCTCCCGAACCGTCACAACGCTGGCCTTGACCACTGCGCGAGCGGAGGACTGCTCCCCAGCAGCACTGCCCTTTTCCACATCCAGGTCGTCCGGATCTCGGCCCCTCTCCGCTGCAAGCCGCGCCTCCTTCTGCTGCCGGAACCTCTGGAACAGCCGTCGAACTGGGTGGTCCGGGGGTAAGATCAGAGGCGCTTCGTTCTTCCTCTTCATTCTCTCCTCTTCTTCCCGCTTGACGTCGCTGATTTTCCGGAACACGATCTACAGGGGGAAAGAGATTTCACTCTGTGATTAACAGCACATTTGCTAGGGGGGAAAAGTTGGAGAAAGAATTATTTGAAAGAATCTATTTTAAATGAGAAGTGCACAACCTCTGCACATTTATGGCAACATTTTCAAATGTCTTACATTGTGTGGAACACGGCTTATTTCATTATTTAAGAGCAGACACCATCTGTCTTATAACACCAGAAAGAAAAAAAATAACAGAAGAAAAATACTTCTCCAGCTCTGACAGGTCAACAAGGCAGTGCCATTGTAAATATAATGATCCCAGGAAGACACTTGTTCTGTTTTGTATTAAAAGTGACTTCTTGTATTTGTTTTCCTGACTTTATGGTTTAGCACCAAGTTTCTAATGTTACAGAGCCACTCCCATCAGTCTCATATCAGAGCTCACTCACTTCAAGTGACCTGATATTATTTTAGTGCAGCTTGGTCACTCGTGGTGCCAGTGCAGCAGAGACTACTCTGGACTCTTCGACAGCAGTTTGCAAAGTGCTTCTTGCCCTCCCTTCCTCCCACATATTCTTCTAGAAGCAACGTGCAGTTTAAGGATACAAAGGCTGAGTCAGTCCCAAAGCCAGGGGCACAAGGACAATGGGAGATGGGCTTGGCAAGACATGGGGAAGCTGCTCATGGCTTGATTACCTCAGAAGCTTGTAGAGCTGCATGTCTTGGTTTATCTCTCTATTTCTATGCAAAAGAGAACATCTTTGCACAAAGAAACATTAATTTTCCATCTACCCTCCTAATTATATCTTCCTGAGCCTCTAGGCTAAGTGATCTCTAGGAGCAGCCTGAGGATCCCACAGTACTGATAAAAGCCTCAGTGTTCCAACCTGTAGCCAGGCAATGTTTCTTCCTTGTATGTGATGGAAATACATTCTCTTCAAAAACTGCACATTTTACATTAGTATTGGTATTTTCCAAGCAAACCCAAAAATTCCAGTCTGGCACTAAAGGAGAACCAATAAGTAGTCTTGTTTGAAAATGACAGGTTCCCAAAGCTGAAGTTTGCAATAGAGGGGGTAAAAGATGCGGCCCCCAGCTTCTACTGAACACTGATACCTAATCTCTTTAGCTGCTTTTGGGAAAATCCACTCAAAGACCTTACACTTCAATGCAGAAATAACTTTCAGATTCAAATCATTATTAGGAAATGTGTAAATAAACCCATCCCTCTGTTGCAGACAAATTTAAATTGAACTAAAGTTAATAAGCACTTCTTCACTGGCACACCCAAAATGAATGTTTCTCCAGACTCCAATGCTTCTTGACAGTTCTGTCATTGTGGAGCAGGGAAAAAAAACATCTTAACAGCATGTCTTTGGAAGGAAGAAGTTGTCAGACTTGGCAGCATTTCCTAAATACAAAAGAATAAAATTAGCAGGAAGGATATTTTATTTCCAAGCTGCAATT
Source organism: Struthidea cinerea (assembly GCA_013397865.1). Taxonomy (NCBI): domain Eukaryota; kingdom Metazoa; phylum Chordata; class Aves; order Passeriformes; family Corcoracidae; genus Struthidea; species Struthidea cinerea. Next base: position 1,350,180 of record VZTI01003154.1, read on the forward strand.
AGGAAACTAAATATGAGATAAGAATAAGAAAACAGGGTACTTGACAGTCCTTTTTTTCTTCCATTCAGGAAACTCACTCTGCAGTGAGCTCAGTAGAAAGTGGACAAAGCTGTGTAATCCTTGGAAGTGACAGCACTCACAGGGATGGGAATGCAGTGCAATCCTGCAGGCTAATGGCTTCGCACACACTGGCAGTTTCCCACTTCACCTGAGGGATGAGTGTCAGCCCAGCGTTAGGGCAGCTGCCCTGCTTGCTCTGCTGGAGCCAAGTGATGCCAAGCAGAGTCTCAGGGGGTCACTCCAGCAGCATCCTGAGGCTGGCTCTGGGGGCACAAAGCCCCAGCAAACTGAGGCAGCTACAAGCCAAGTCAAATTGTCCCTGCAAAATTTTGTGCCCCAAACCTTGTCTCTCTTGAAGTTTGTATGTTTGCATGTGGACATCCACATCTGTGACAGGTGCAGCTAAGAGGGCTCACTCTGTAGGTGAGCATGTTGTCTTGGTCTGGCTCATGGATCAGGACTTCCCTTAAATGCTCAGAAGGGATGTATGACTGGCTGGTGCAGCGGTCACCCTCTCAGGGGTCATCAGGGAAGGCTTTTCAGACCCAGAGGCCAGGATGCTTCATAGTGTCCATGTCTGGACCAACCCCTGCTCCACACAGCCCAATCAGCACTTGTCTGGAAAGCACTGGAGAACCTCTCACTGTTTAATGACTGTTTTTTGCAACATAAATGGGGAAGTTATGTGACAGAAGCTGCCTCTGCTACAGCACCATGTAGGAGAGAGAGCAATGAGCAAGTCTCAAGCAATCAATCCCATACTAACAGTCTGGCCCAACCCATATTAGCCTTAGCCATTGCACCTCAGGCAGCTGGTAGCATGATCCCCGTGCTGGAGGACACAATAATGATTTATTGTAGATACCAGCAAATGCAGAAAGGTGAGCACTGATGGACAAGCTGTTGGCAGCCCTTATCCACCCACAGCCCCCACTGCTCTCCATGGCACTGCCAAGGTGAGCCCTCCCTGTGGATGCCAGGCACATGTGGCCATGGAGGAGCTGCCATCAGCCTTCCCACTGTGTGGGATCAGCCTGAGGGCCCTGAACACACCTTCACTGCTTTGCCTTCGGGAGATCCAACTGCAGCAGGAACAGGAATGTATGTGGAGGGAGCTGTACAGCAATACTGCCTTTGCCATGGATAACTGCTACCATGCTAACAAGTCCCCTAATTTCCATCTTCCACAAGGCCTTACACCAGCTCCAAGGGAAGTACCCCATGGCAGCAGCCACTGCATGAACGCAGAAATGCAACCCTTGGGTCTCCCACCCTGCTTGACATCTTCTACAAATATGCATTTACGTGACAAGCTGTGCCCATGCAGTGCAAATCAAGCCTACGCACATTTGCCAGGGGACATCACCTCCAGCTCTTGGGCTGGCTCCTTTTAACTAACTCCTGAGACACTGGAGAAACAGCTGTCAGAGAGCAACTCCTCTTTGGGAAGCTCAGGTAAAGCTGTCACTTGTCTCCTTTTTTGCAAGTTCCCCAATGCCATATTTTCTCCAGACAGCTCCATATTTATGTATTAAGCAAAAATGTTATAGCTATACAAACTTCAGCAGTAATTGAAAATACTTTAATTAACTCCATTTTGGATTTTTTTCTGCCTTTTTTTAAGATTAAGTGCAATTCCTTATAAATAAAAGTACAAATAACTTTAAAATGGACTCTTTTCTTACAAATGCTAAGGAAAGCACATCTTTAAAGTGGTTAAACATCTGCAGCAGCAGCCAAGTTATTCAGAAAATCTTGTTATGCCAGTGGATGTCCACCTGCTCCCACAAGCAGTAAGAGTACAAAGGAAAAGAAAATAGATTTCATTTGTTGTAAGGAAGAGAAGTCTGGACCTACACAGAAATTTTCATGTGGAATTTCATAGGGCTACAAATATGGACCTTAATCAAAGTTAAAACCCAAAATATTGTGGCAAAGAGCCCAAGTTAGCTTTTAGAATAGTCCTTCTTTATCTCTTTCTCCAAGCACTCATGTCTGTCTGGGAAGGGACAGTCCTTTGTACCCTCAAAATCTCCTAGCCCATGTATCATACACTGCTCAAACACAGGGGAGTTCACAAGTTATGCAGTTCTCCATAACATCACACTCTGCAAGACCTAAGCACGCAGAAAAAAACCAGTGGGAGCATTTTAACAGTATGTCAAGACCAAAAGATGGTCAAAGAACCTGAACTGAGATGAAATAACATGAAATTGAAACACCAGGCCTAAAGCTGCGTATTTCACAAGTCCAATCTCAAATCTCATTTCATAATCTGTTTTTATTAAAAAGGTGCTGGATCTTGTACCTCAACAGGGAAGCTGCCCAAGCTGCCAGAAACTGGAGTATTGTGGAGGTATCAGCCTAGATTTGCCAAAAACTTGGAAAATAGCCCTGTTAGGCACAGATCCTTGCAATCGTAGAAACGTTTAACTAAGCTGTGCAGTTATGATGACTAGGTAACAATTTTATTTTTTGGAAAATGCAGTCAGAGACAAATGGAGAAATGAGCTGACATGTCCTGGTGCACTCCTGCTCCCCTGTGTCCCCACAGACCTATAACAGCATTCTCTCTGTGACCACATTCCTGCCTGTGCACGAGTTCTGTCCAAGAAAGAAGGACAGGGTTACACCAAGCATTTGTCCCTTTCCTCGGTATTACCTAGTTGTGAAGTCTTAAATGATTTTGGGTAAAGACTCTGTCTCTTTTGAATCATCATAGAATTTTCAAGTTGTATTTCTAGAATTAATGTTTTCACAGATTAAGGTCGAAGTATTAAAAAAATGAGGTGGACATAAATGAATACTTGGTTGTCAAACGTGGAGTGCCCAGCAACTGTTACAAGGATTTTACTGTGCTCAGCACTGAAACACAAGCATCATTTAAATAACAGAGCATGGACTTTATTTGTGAATGTGGCTTTCATAATTTCTTTCTGATAAGACCAGAAGAACAGATGGCAATGTGACCCCCAGCATAAGGCAGGCCATAGGATTGCTCTGGAGGGGCATTCCCTGCGAGGAATCTTGTTGCCACTAGATTGCATCTTTTAGAAAAACACGCAGTTTGATGGCAATAAAGAATCCATCATCACATCTTGATGAAAGATTGCTTCAATTTTTGATTCAAGGCTAAGTTTCATGGAATAACAGAACCATAGAATCATAGAATGGTTTGGGTGGGAAGGGACCCTAAAGATCATCTAGTTCCAACCCCCTGCCATGGGCAGGACACCTTCCACTAGACCAGGTTGCTCAGAGCTCCATCCAACCTGGCCTTGAATGCCTCCAGGAACAGGGCATCCACAACTTGTTTGGACAATCTGTTCCAGTGCCTCAGCACCCTCAGACTAAAGAATTTCTTCCCAATATCTAATCTAAACCTACTCTCTTTCTGTTTGAAGCCATTCCCCCTTATCCTGTCACTGCATGCTCTTGTACGAAGTCCCTCTCCATCGTTCTTGTAGGGTCCCTTCAGGTACTGTAAGGCCACAATTAGGGCACCCCGAAGCCTTCTCTTCTCCAGGCTGAACAATCCCAATTCTCTCAGCCTTTCCTCATAGGAGAGGTGCTCTACTGTGTTGTCCACTGTCTGTAGTTCTTCTTGTGAACGGTGCTGCCTGCCAAGTCACGGCAAGTCATGTTCTTTGCCTCTCCTCACACTGCCAGGAAGGTAATCAACAGCAGGGCAAGGCAGGAATGATGTATTAGCAACCAGATTTTGGTCTTGCATGCCAACACTGCATGAGACAGACTTAAAGATCAGAGGATGCTACATTTAGACATGTTGTGAATATATTGAAAAGCTTGCCCTGACAAATGCTAAAAGTGACCTGCCTGCACCTGAAGTGGAAAGGATCTTTTGGTCTTGTGCAAAAATGTCCAAGTTTTTTTTAACTCTGATTTGTAAGGACTGATCCAAGACCCACTGGAATAGATAGAAATACGGATTCCATCATGTTTTGAATCAGACTGTCATCATGGAGTTACAATTATGAGGCTCCTAGCCACAAAGCTGCTGCTATTATTAGCTCTGCAAGCTTCCCTTCTTTCCACCTCTATAGCATGCACAAATATGGCAAGATTTGGCAGGTCTTCCTCAGCATAACAGCAAGTAGCATGGCATTTTTCTCTGGTGCTTAATAATTCTCTTTCACAGATACAGAAACATTCCCAGAGTTTGGAAGCGCCAGAAATCATGAACAATTAAAAGCTTAAAATTACTTCATACAGTGCTCACAGAAAATGAACTTAAGTGTGAGGAAAACAATCATGAAAAGGCATTCATTATTACACAGTCCATCTAGGATCTGCCAAGAATTGATGAAAATATCTTCAGGCTGATGTTAGCTCGATGAAAATTGGATCCAATCTTTCTTCCTTTTTTATTTAATTCTTTTTAAGAAGCAAAAGGGCGGTGGGGAATGGAAAGAGACAGAAGGCTTGACAATAAAAATGCTTTTGACACTGATGTTAAAGAAACCGAAGCTGCACGTGATCAACGTAGAGTGTGATGATGAAGACTCTCTATAGCAGTGTATTAGCAGGTGTCAGGGAAAAAGGAGCCTGTGTCTTTTGCAATTATGTGGGATAGCTTGTCAGAAAGGAGGGAATCACTGGTCCTACCTTCTCATGAAATATAGGATCAAGAGAGTATGCAATAATGTTGCAGATGTCATTAAGTTCTCTCTAGTTTTACTGTCTGTAACAGCTGATTTTAGTTTCTGCTTCTGAAGAGGAACGGGATTCTCTCCAGTTAAGGCCACATCCCTTCTGGGCACTCCCAAATATTTCTAGTTTTGATTAATTATCTGAAAATTCAAAGCAAACTAAGATTTGGGAGGTCCTGGCGGTGGGGCTGTAAGGGAGTGCTGGCGACAGCAAACCTCAGGGATCCCTGGGAGACACAAAGCCCAAAAGCCAACATGTGGAGGGGCACAGCCCTTTGTGCTATGGGGAGCCATCGCCCTGCCCTTCAGACAGAGCAGTACCCACTTGCTTCCCAAAAACCAGACTTCTGTGCACTTCATTAATAGACAAGTGCCCGGAAGAGACAGAGCTTCATCATTTCATGAGCATCCAGGCTATGCAGATGAATAGAGGAAACAAGGGTTTCGGTCTCTACAGAACAACATCTGGGCTAAATGTTACTGTCATGAGCACTGTCAGCTTCAACAGTGCTGAAGCTCGCCTCTGTGACAGCCTGCTTTGTAGCCCAGTTACAAATTCTAGAAATACCAACTCAAATATTAGTGTTTAATCGTGTCACTATTACTTATTTACAAGCTCTGCACAACTCAAGGCTCTACTCCTCTATGTCAAACTCCTCATTCTAATTCATGTTTACAGGCTGTGCTAGTGTTGAGTGAAAAGGGAAAAGCTTTTACAAAAATACTACTGAAAATAAGACAGAATTATGTCTAAAGCTATTAGTGGAAATAATAAAAAAACCCTGCCTGATCTGCAACAGACTCCCTAGCAGGTTTTGAGGCATTAAGAGATGTCTCTTCCCCAAAACAGACTCTAAAACACTCTCAACAGTAAACTTAGACAACTGCACAACTGAAAACTAAAAACCACACTGGTTTGTATAGACACAATTACAGCACATTAGCTCGTTCAGCAACCTCCTCCACTAACACTGAAAGAATGCAAGAGAAATAGGGAAAAAGAAACCATTGAAACATATATTGCTAAAGATCTACTAGAACGGATCATTTTGAGATGAAAAGTAGCTGTTACAAGCAAATACCTAATGTGCAGACAAGAGGTTTAGGGAAATTATGCCAGATCTGAGTGGTGGAACGTTATACTCCCTGAGAACTACTATGTCCATCAAAATGTGAAATGCTCTGTAGGAACTTCTTGTTTCTAGTAAAAGAGGAAGAAAAGAATGTTTATGGGTTTTGACAGCCAAGTGTCAGCAGTTTCCAGCAGCAACTCCTATAAAATACTATTTTCATGTTTGTTTGGGGGCTTTTTTTGCAGGTTTTTTTCTTTTCTTTTTTAGCACATGGGGTGCTTTTCTAGCTGTGGGCAGACATCAGACACACTAACAGTTCATGTAGTGTCATCTTTTATTCCAGGTCAACATACTACCTGCATTCTTAGGCAGAAAACACTGCCTCGAAAACTGCTTTAAGTAGAGCCCAGGGCACAGCAGGAACTTACCTCTCTGTCACCTAAATTACAACTACACAAAACATCATATAATCTGTACAACGTGCCTTCTCAGGACTCAGAGTCTGTTTCTCCAAGCTCCCTGTGGCTTGCTGCCATTTACTAAGTGTTTCCTGGAAGAAACCAGGCAATTTGTGAGAGTCAAGGATTTGGGATTTTTTTCCCCACCTCTAACTCAGACACAATTTCACTTGAGATCTGAAATGGATGCAGAGGTTGTAGAGCTGAGAAAAGCAGTGTTTTGTTGAGGGAATAGTTAAGTTGTATAGTTTGCCTTCTGTGATTACATTTTGGGCGCTAGCTTGCCATTAAGATAACTTCCTCTCAGCCAGTGTCTTCTTTTCTTTCACTTGTTTTTCCTTCTGCTTCCACTTATCTGCTTTCTGTCATTAGGCTTACAGTGATTGACAGGTATTTTACTTTCCAAGAGAGTAATCAAATGTATTTTCAAATGTATTCAAATTAATCAGAGCTTACCAAGAGCTTACGAGTCATTCAGCTACCTTCGAATGCCCACGCACAAACCAGTCCACACAAATACAATGCTCCGTGTTCCCAATGCCCAAGGTTTGTGCAGCTCTTGAAATTATAAATTGAGAATTACATTCAGATGAAAGTTCCCTGCATAAATTGCCTAAGATAACGTGAACTCTCCTTTATGTGTCTATCTCTGAGTTAACAGGCTTAAAATTCAGCTATAATATTGAAGAAAAGCAAACTAACCTGCAGGCCTGCATGAAAAGAGAATAAATCTTCTACCCAAGTAGGTGGCCCAGTATGGCTGCACAGCCATGCACCGTCAAGCACCCAGTGCCACTCAACTCGTCTGTCCTTTCCTTGTTCAAGAGCTTGAATAACAGTATGCGAGAAGGAAACAAACTACTTACAACTGAATGAGAATCGGCAACAGAAAAAGTGCATTGCTTACCATTTCCCAAAGCAGCTGTCAAACCCCTTCAGCCCTAACTAACAGCCAGGAGCTTCAAACATTGGAGGGAAGACAAAAGTTGACTGTATTGAGGTGTTTCAGACCTTCTCATTACAAGAGCTCCTCTAAACTCGCAGTTCCTAGAAACGCTCTCTGCCATGGTCCAGTTGCAGCTGGTGATGGTGACGGCCCCGTTTCCTTATCAGTTGTCAAAACTGATAGCTGTCTCCCATCTGCTAAATTCACAGGTGAGCTAATTAGAATAGCCAAGGACTGATGATCCCTCCAAATAACTTCACAGAGAATCCTTTAAAGCTGAATTTCTTGATTTTCTTTCAGGTATTTTAGCTCTGTGAAAGCAGACACTTAAGTCCCAAGGTGAATGTAGATTCAAATACAGGCAGAGGTAGGTGCTCTCTCTCTTATCAGTATATTTCATTCACACATCTCCAAGAGTTTTACAACCATTTCTCAATCCTGCCAATATGACCAGTGCCATTATTTTTATTGCTTACACAGCAGCAACGCTTAGGGTTGTATTGGGCTTTCAGTTTATATACACACAGCATTATTCAGTGAGGTGAAATGGCCTGTTTCATGGGAAGACATCACGAGCCCAGCACATATTGCAGTGTCTCACGTCAGCCACACAAGTATTTATCAGCAGTTGAACTGTTACATGTGCAAGACATCCCTTTCTGATACAACTGGTAAGAGTTCACCCTTACAAGTTTCAGATAAGAGATCCTCAGTACAATTTGTCAAGTGATTTCAGACACACTTAACTTAAACATTCATGAATTTCTCCTGAAGAAAACACCTGCTCTAGAAGAGGAAGACCAGGATAATTCAGCAGGAGAGCATTGTTTCTTCACAAGCAGACTGAAACCCTCAGTTTTAAAATATTTTCCATCATCTGTATTCAAAGAATGACAAAGTTAGATCTGAATACTGAAAGCCTCTACACACCTTTTACCAGGAGCAGTAGGAACCGCAAGCTCCAGACTCACTGAGACCATCAAATGGGAATCTAAAAGCTGCCTTTGACCCAGCCTTCATTTGTATCACACCTCTCCCTCTTACACAGATACGGGCAGATACACATTCACAGTGGCTCATTCATCCCCAAACACCTTTTCAATCATAATTCAGGCTGCATTTGCAACCAGTTTTGTTAAAAGATTTTGTTTAGAAAAAGTGTGTGCTTGCATCTGACTCTTGGACACCATGGTCATGGTTTTGTTTACCTTTTTTTCCCTGAGTNAATATTTTGTTTAGAAAAAGTGTTGCTTGCATTCTGACTCTTGGACACCATGGTCATGGTTTTGTTTACCTTTTTTTCCCTGAGTAGTTGAGAGTACTCACAGACAGCAGAAACAAATTCCCTTTTCCCCTCTGCTGAAAGGATTTGAACGCCCCTTTCAGGAGCACGGCTCTTGTCACCACATTATGGGGACAAAAACTCCGTTCAAACTCCGATGTGCACAGAGATGCCGTGAGGGAAGCTCTCCCTCCCCTTCCCTCCCTTGCCAGAGCTTTGATGCCCACCCACTGCAAGTGAGACACAGGCCAGGATGGCTGAGGTTACCTCAGGGAAAGCTGTTCCAAGTCTCCCCTGAGCTTTCATTTCGGAAACACACACAACAGGGCATTCCGCCTTCCACGCTACAGACACATTCAGAGCCAGTGCTCCCAACAAGACAGGCTGAAGGAAGTCCTGCTTTTAAAAGCATGAATTGGAACGGAGGTCCCCCAGCTTCCCTCAGGCAGGTGACAGGACTGGTGCTCAGCCTGGAGACACAGGCCCTCACCAGGAGGTGGGATCCCCACATTCTGGCTCCTGCTTCAGCAAACGCCCTCACCACTGATTCAAAACAGAAAATCTCAGCTGGGGAGACAATGACACCTAATCTCAGAACCCCTCCTGGATAGCAGTTTTACCATTCTCTTCATCTTCTCAAATCAGTGAGAAAAATGAACTTCCTGAACCTGAAAACTATCCCAGTTTTATTGAATAGTGCCCTCCTTCTGCTCTGCTACTCTAACCTTTCATTTCCCCGAACTAAAATGTTTCATTTCATCTCACAGACAGCTTTTCATTTAAACTTTCTCCTCTTCTCCTATTTTTCCACTTCACTGAGACAATGCAAAACATTTAATTTTCATTTCAAAGGCAGGCAGGTTTGAAGAGTTCAGCTTCAGTAGCTGAAGTGAGGCAGAGCACAGAGTGCACGCTGACGTGGTTATATGCTTTTAAGTGATCAATAAAATATTGATTGTTTAACTATCATGCTTTGCCATCTCTACCTCTTCCATGTTCTAATGTCACACTAGGCTAAACTTAAATACCTCAGGTGACATCTCCTTGCTTCCTCCTAAGGAGCATTGTAAAATCAGTTTTCTCCTTGATCCCCTGTTCTGAGATAAGAGACAGAAATGACACAGAGCTCGCCCTTGAGCAAACTGCTTCTCTTCCACTGGTAGTACTGGGACTTTAAGCCTTAACCTCTAAGCATCACTGAAATGTGACATATTTTAGTTTCAGAGTTGTACTAGTATCCAGGAGAAGCCACCACCAAAGTCATATCTCAGATCAGGAGTGCACTGAAGCTTTGTAATCTCAGTTTAACTCCTCCTCACACTGCATCACAGGCTCTTTAGTTCCCCATGTGCATTTATGCTTTATATTTACATAGCATAATCTTCTTGTTTTTAAAAGAAGAGAGGCAACTTTCAAGGAGCTTGTCATGTTACGTTTTGTTACCCATTTTCTGGTCTCGTCTTTCACATGAACTGATTCTTATCGCAAGTGTAGGAAGGTAAAACACCATCATCCTGATCAGAAATAAAGTCTGTGAGCAGCACGCTGTACTCTCATTTTCCTGAAAAGAGGAAGAACGGCAGCCACGGAGAGGTTGGAGAAGCTGCTGGAAGTCAGGTGGGTTTCATGTTGCCACAGACCCACGGCAGGTGCGGTGACATTCTGCTTTGTCACCACCACGTTGCGAAGTTGTGCTTGTGGAGAGGAAGTAAAGGTTTTCCATGTCCCTCATACAACTTGGGGGACGAAAGCAGAGCCTCAGGCACTTGAGATCCAGTTGGGAACAGTTCCCAATGCAAAGCATACCCTAAGAATAGACATTTCAATGGTGCTGTAAAGTTCTTCTGTTATGACAATGACTGTACTTGTCTACAGTGTACTAATTTGTTTAATTGCTCAGAATTAAGCAAACAAAGGCAAAAATCCCTCTCTTCCTGTCTCTCTGTGAGTTCTTCTCTCCTTTCTGCTCTCCCTTATGCCTTTGTAAGGCATCTAGTCTGCAAGAATTACTAGTCACAAAATTCACTTAAATTTGTCCAGGTGAAAAGATGGATGATCCTATACCACAGGCATAGGCTGAGACATTAAAAATTTATTATCAAGAAAAGGGAACTATTTCCTTAGCAACTGAAGAGTGCAGCAGACACTTCAGCAGTTAAGTACATGTAGAAATAATACCAGACTCCACAAAGAGAGTATTTCAATATAGTGGAAACAGTCATTCAATGGAAAATGCTATTTTGAGATCCAAAAAAAGAGAGTGTTATCCAAAATAATGTTAGTCGTGGATCTAAACTCAAGGAAAGACAACACCAGATATGGTCCAGTGCATCCCCCTGAATGTGAGTAAACAATGCTTAGATCAATCTCTTATGTGTGCATACCTGACAAAGACACAGCTGGATAATCTAACAGAGCTCAGAGAAAATAAAAGTGTTTGCACAAACAGCAAACCATGCCGAAGAATCTCTTCCTGACATTGTTTTCAACTAAGAGATTACAATCCTTGGAAACACAAAACAGTCATCATTATATAACCAGCACCAGCAGCTGAAAGCTGGATTTTGGCAATAGCTTCATCATCCCACAGAAATGAAAAGTGCTCTTAATTTTTCACATAATGACATCCTAATCAAATGAACTGCTTGTAAGACCATCTCCCTTACTGCATAATAACCCCATTTCTCATGGGAACTCATCCACCAGTTTGCATTTGCCACCTAACTTCTGTGCACCCACTTCCCTGCTGCAATCACAACTCAAGAGCAGGTGGACCTGAGCCATCGTAGTGTCGTTCTAACCACAGACTATCTGGGGGCTGGGAAGGACTAACAGATTTCACAGGACTCAGAGGCTTTTTAAAGATACATCTCATCCTCCACCCCTGCTGCTGTCCTCTCAAATGCCCCTGAACTCTCCCAACATGCATCTTTATCACCACTCTGCCCACAGCATAGATTTATATCAGGCTTTATCTGGCTCTGTGCTACTGATTGCACAGGGGCCTCGCTGCAGAGGTTTTGGCACCAGATTCATGAAAAGAAGCTACGGTGCTTTCAGACCTCCAGTAGGTTTTTCAAAAGTCCACAGGACAAAACATTTTATCTTGCGATGAAACGGCTCAATTCCTCCAACTCCTGGCATGGGGACTCCACACAGACCCCGCCGAAGCAAGCCTGCAGCACATGCATACACCCGGGCTACTCTGCACAAAGCACGTTCGTATGCTTTTAATTTATCCATTTCCCAACACTTGGAGCTACTATTATATACCAAGTAAAATCTAGAGAAACTTTAAAGATGTGACTTCCAACCCTCCCTTCACGATTTTCATCTAATGCTGCACTTTCTAGCAAATACTTGACTGCAAAGGCACGGAAGGGGCAAAGAGATGGTGCATTCATTACACCAGCACACTGGCAAATTTGCCTCATATTCAGATGGAAACCATTTGGCTCAGAAGCATCATTGCATAGTAAATCAGCTGTAATTTCCATTATTCTCATTGTGCTACAGGGGCATCCAGCCCAAAACGCCTGTTTGGCTGAAGTGGATGGAACCACCAGGCAACTGCTGGATCCAGCTTTTGTTCTTCAGTGACAGAAGGCTCTAGAAAATGCTGTCAAGGAGGGCATGGCAATGCTGGCAGAGATCATTAAATCTCCCTAAACTCTGAAACCTGCTCACTTATAACTTGGATCTGATGCCAGCTCTCAGGGCAAGAGTCCTCCTGGCAGGATGCCAGTACCGGAGCATCTCTTGATGTGCCGCATGCTTTCATTACATGGAAAAAAACTGTCCTCCAGCTCAGTGGAGGGGAATGAGCTGCCCCACTGTGCTTCTTGCTTGGGTGCCTGTCCCCATCCTCAGCGCAGAGTCCTCATGACCACCAGCACCACAAGCAGAGGGTGACACATCAACATGAAGGGCAAGCGTGGTGTCCTCGCTGCAGGGCAACATAGAGAGGGAGAGGCAACATGCTCAAGGGCTCTCACTGCCTCCAAAAAGTGTCTGAGAACAGCAAATATACTGCCTGCCTTTGCTCTCTCAAATCCAGGTCTCACACCAAAGGAGGTCAAGAATTGAAATACTTGCCAACAGCCCTCTTCTCTCTCTGTCTGCTCCCCAAAGCTCAGCAGCAGAACAGGCAGGGCAAAAAACCTTTTTCCAGCACACCAAGTTGAACCCATAAAGCCCCTTCTCACACACAGACAGTAGGGAGTGCCAGAGATCACCAAATTCACCTGCAGCCCATTTATCTCTAACACAGTGCCAAGCCTGAAACATCTTAGAAGAGTTTGGAAAAAAAAAAGAAAACTATAATAATTAAAATAAATATATTTGACCTCTCAAATCCTTGAAGGCCCTTGAGAAGATTTGTCAGCAATGTCTTCTGCTGCTGAACACAGGCAGTGGGAGGAGCAGGAGCTGCCTGAGCATGGTGATGAGCAGGGTGGTGGGAGGTCTGCAGGCAGATGTGCAGACCCTGGCAGCACATGAGCTCAGCTGCTAACAGGCATTCCCGTGCAGACAGATGCAGTAACTTCCCCAGCAGCTCCAAGCTATAAAGTATGTTTCAGTTGTGATGTTGGACTAAATGAAAACACCCTTTGAACAAGTAGTGCTCAGGAATCTTTTCAATTTTATTTGCAAATTCACTTCCACTCCCCCCTCCC